>BSBK01002663.1:15000-596602 GCA_027943335.1 Chamaecyparis obtusa
TTAGGGTTATTATCTTGATCATATTTTATCATCTTATCTCTTTATTGCTATTTTGCATTTTGACCCTAGTTGGTAACCTGGCTTCCGTAAGGAACCATTAGGGTTACAATTTGATTGAATTGCATTTTGTTTAGAATTGAACCCTTTTTGGGTATGTTGACCCATTCGTTGACTTTTCAATATTTTCTAAGTTGAATTTTCACCTTGGGTTATCCCCTTTTATTAACTTTTATTTTAAACCCAGTTAGAGTTTCTTAGAGACCTAGATAGGGTTTCGTTTTGACTAATGCAGTTTGATGAACAAGGGATGTTGGCAAGCTAGTGCATGCCATGATACCTCTTGTGAGTTGATATGTGTTGGTTGTTGCATTTTGTTTCGTGTTGAGTGTTTCCTTAGTATGTAACCTAGTTGATTTAATGTGCTTTAAAAAAAATTATTGTGTGTGTTTTGCCCTAATTTTTAGGCATGACAACTTGAGAAGAGTGAAATTATTGCAAGTACCGATCCCAGGTGGTTTTTCCCTTAATAGGGTTTTCACGTTAAAAATCAAGTGCTATATGTGTATGAATGTGATGATTTGTTATTTTACTTTACACATTACAATTACTAGTTTGATCGGTATATACTAGATGATTTAACTGCCAATCAATAAAAGAATCAGAAAGACACAATCAAGTGTTTACCGAGCTATTTAAGTTTATATGTTGAATTTGTTTTATACATCTGAGAGTATTTGGGATTTTAGGATAACTGGACTTAACTAATTCACTCCCCTCTCAATTATCTAACAATTGGTATCAGATCAAGAGTACTTGAAGGAAAAAGTTTGAAGGACTTAAGTTAAAGATCTAAAGATGTATAAGAGAGAGGTGTCGAAGCTGAACAAAGATAGTTTCTCAACATGGAAAAGTAGGATGAAGTTATATCTATTAGGCATCGGAGATTATGAACTATACTATTTGGAAAATGAATTCATAACTCCTACTAGTCCTTTGACTGTCAACCAGATGAAAGAAAGACAAGAACATAAGGATATGATGATTGAGATTGATTCCTCTCTATCAAATGTTGAATTTGAAGACATCAAGACCTTTACAACTACAAAAGAGTTGTGGGACAAATTGACATTAGTTCATGGAGGAGATGTGAATGTGCTTAGGGAAAAAGTAGAAAGCCTAAGAGGAAATTTTAATGATATGAAGATGAAAGAAGGTGAAAACATCACATAGTACATCAACTGAATCAAGGAAGTGGTGAATGCTATCCGAGGACAAGCTGGAATTATTGAAGAAGATATTGTGGTAAGTAAAATTCATAGAACACTATTACCTATATATGTTATTAGAGTCTCTGCAATACATGAAATGAGAGCAACTCCTGGTAATAATATTTCTCTTGATAGTTTGATTGGTAGATTGACTGCATTTGAGCTTAACAACTATGATAACAATATTTTACCTAAGGTAGAGTTTGCATTAATGTCATCTCTCAATATTGGAAGATCAAGTAGTGGACTTAAGATAAGAAATGATAGTGATAGTAAAGTTGAAGAAGATGAACTTGAAGCATTAATGACTAGAAGACTATGAAAAGGAAAAGGAAAATATAGAGGTAAACTACCCTTGGTATGTTTCAAATGTAAAGAGAGTGGTCATATTGCTACAAGATGTCCTGAAAGGAAAGAGGAAGAGAAAACAAGTGAAAGATCAAATGAAAGGAAGAATGACAGAAGAAATTACCGAGATCACAGAGGTAACCAACAATATAGCAACAGGGATGGCTGAGACTACATAGATAAAGGTAAGAAGGCATGCTACCTAGTTGAAGATGAAGATGATGATATTGAGACTGAAATTCATGAAGACATAGAAGTGGTATTTGTTGCATTAAAGGAAGTTTTAGAAGAAGAAGAAATGTATGTTGAAAAGGCACTTATTTCTAAAGTTAGCAAAAATCATACTTGGATTATTGATAGTGGCTGCACACATCATATGATTGGCGATGAAGAAAAATTTGAATATCTTGAACACTATAATGGTGGATCTATGAAAATGGGAAATGATACACCCTATCAAGTGAAAGTTAAAAGATCTATATTATTGAATAACAAGATCATATGTGAAAATTCTTATTGGGTGAAAGGACTTAACTATAACCTATTGAGTGTAGCACAACTAAATAATATAGGTCACCAAGTTGAATTTGAGAAAAGAAAAGTAAAAATATATGATGAGGCTAAAAAACTAATCAGTACTAGTGAACAATCAAAAGGTAACTTATTCTATCTGGGCAATGCTGAAAATTCTTATTTGTTAGCTAAAAATGAAGATGTTTGGTTGTGGCACAAGAGGTTATGTCATGTGAACTTTGAAAACATGGTTAATATCAGTAAGAAAATAAAAGTTAGAGGATTACTGAGCATATCTAAGCATGACTATGTAATGTGCAAACAATGTCAAATGGGTAAAATGTCAAAGTATAGTTTCAAGAGAAAACATTACTCATCTAATGCTATTTTGGAGTTAGTTCATACTAACTTATGTGGTCCAGTGAGAACTCAAAGTTATTATGGAGATAGATATTTTATCTTATTTGTTGATGATTTCCCTAGGATGATGATTGTCATGTTCTTAAAAGAAAGATCAGAAGCTTTCAAATGTCTAAGTCATATAAAGAAAAAGTGGAAAGAGAAAGTGGTAAGGAATTGAAATGCTTAAGGTCAGATAGAGGTGGTGAATTTATTTATGATGATTTTACAATTTTTTGTAATGAGCATAAAATTAAGAGATATGTATCTGCACCGAGGACACCCTAGCAGAATGGGATTGTTGAATGAATAAATAAATCAATTGTTGATTGTGCTAGAAGACTGATGATTGAGAAATATGTTGCACAAATTTACTAGAGAGAAGCTGTCAGTACTATTGTTTATACACTAAACCGAGTACAACTGAAGAAAGAATCAAACAAGACACCTTATGAGCTATGTTATGGTTACACACCTAATGTTAGCTATTTCAGAATATTTGGAAGTAGATGTTACATTCTGAAAGATGATAAAAATGGAAAATTTGATTCAAAAGGTGATGATAGGATATTTCTAGGTTACTCTACTAGAAGAAAGGCTTACAAATGTTTTAACATGGCTACTAACAAAATGATTGAAATTTCAAATGTGAGAGTTGATGAGTTTGCAGAAAATAATGATGAAGAAAGAAAGAAAGAACTAGAAGACTATGGTAGATTTGTTTATATTGAAGAGCTTGAAACTCTACTTGAGAAATAGTCTAGTGTCACTAAGTTACATAATATTTATATCAAGCAACAATCTTTACAGACCAAGCAATAGCAAATAGTTACCGATGGAAATGATGATCATGCACCAAGTGGAGAAAATATTGAAGAACAAATATCTGAGCTTGTACTAGCAAAGTATGTGAGAAGACACCATCCACAAGATTAGATAATTAAAGATAAAGGAGCAAGAATGATGACTGATGAGTCTAATTATTGCCTCAATTTTGTTATGATCCTTATATTTTTTTGATACTTTGAAAAACATTTCCAAGACATTTTATTACTTATGCTTATGAGAACCTATGCCAAGTACAGCTAAAGCCACAAAATCTATGGGTAGCTTGAGTGATATGTTTTGCTGACTATTATAAGTATAATGCAGTACTTCATATAATTATTTCAAAGATGTGTTCTAACATTTAAGTAGGAGTTGAAAATTTTGACTTTCATATGTGTACCAAATGTTACTAACCTTTCAGGTAAACACGGAGTGGTATGAAGAGTGGTGCATCTGCATTAAAGAAGGAGCATTAGAAAACCAACCATGGTGGGAGAATCCAGCATGATTCTGATGGATATGTCAAGCTTTGAAGGAGATACTGTTCCAGAGATATAGGGAATTAGTCCTGCTATATTTCCTCATAACTTTTATTCTGTTGTTAGCAATAACTGTATTATGTCATGGTTGTTTATCTCCTCCATATTTGGTGAGATTTAATGAGACTTTTCTATTATGTTTTCAATAAGTTTCAATCCTTGATATAAAGGGATTTTGACTAATTTAGTAGAAAAAAGAAAGAAATATAGAATTATGTATTCAGTATAGTGGAAGTTGCTTTGTTTTGTTCTTCATGAGTTATTCAGTTGTTATGTAACCAGTTAAGAAGAATTTAATGGAAGAGTGATTTTGGATTATCTCTTGTGTTGAGTAGTTAGCAGAAGCCAATCAAGGGGGCCCACTTGGAAGGTGGATTAGATTAAGTTAGAATAGATTTGCTTCCTATACCTTTTCCTATTTTCAAATAGAGTCATTGTTTTATTGCTGCAACATTGCCATTGTGGTTGTTCCTGCAACATTTGCAAAAATGGTTATAGTGAATGTTTTGAGTTGTTAGATAGGCTTAGATTCATTTCATAAGTTTTTTGTAGTAATTCTATTCAATAGTCAAATGTTTTTACCTTCCTGCAGCAATAGCATAGATTCCGTTCATGCATTTTATCTTCCTGCAGCATAGGTGTTATGACTCCTAAAGGAACTTAGTGCACAAATTGTGTTGTCCCATTTCAAGTCTACATCCCTGGGTTGACAATCTAAATGCATTTCATGATGGGGATAGGTAATTTGTAGCATAGATATATTACCCTTAAGAGAGACAATGGCATGATTATCCCTACCTATTGTGAGACTGTTCATTTTTGGTGTCATTGTCGAGGATGGTGTCAAACTAGGAACCCTAATGAGTCATTTATTTTTCAAGATTAGTTTCCTATTTTTAGTTAATACAATAAGTTGTGAGCTTGCTTCGCAAGTCATCAACTTACTTGCATGCATCAAAGAAGGTGAGATGCTCATGGCATATTTCTTCCAAAGGAACCTGTTAAACTAAAAGAAGAGTTTGAAGAGCTTGAATTACCATTTCTTGAAGCCAGTCCTGATTTTGTTGCATCATCTTCAATAGAAGAAGAAGAAACCAAAGAAACATTTGACTTCCATCCTTTTGTAGAAATATTAGCTAGTTTTCATAATTATCCTACTCTAGGACCGCCTTTTGCTCAAAACCCTCCAGTCAACAATACTTTCCAGCCACAATTTCCATATCCAACACCTCTAGTAATGGCAGCTCCTACATTTCCCTTTCTAATTCCAAGTCTTATTAACAATCCTAACCTCAAGAACATACCTGCTTCAGCACTTCCAAAGTTCTATGGCCTTTTTATGGAAGATCCTGACACCTTTTTGTTCAATTTTGGCATATTGTGTCAAAGTTTTGACTATAATACTGATAGTCATAAGCTTAATTTGTTCCCAGCAACATTGAAGGAGTCAGCCCTCAGATGGTTCATGGGCTTAGGAGTGAATGCAATAGCTAATTGGGATAGAATGAGAGATTTGTTTCTAAAAAAGTATAAAGACTACTACAAGGGAAGTGATTCAAAATGAGATGACATCTTTCATATGTCACAAAGGGAAGAAGAGACATTAGAGGACTACATATCATGCTTCTTATTTAGTCTACAAAAGAACTTGCAACATGCATTATAGGAGGATTCACAGAAGCTGATTTTTCTAAGAGGAGTGAATGAAAATTGTCTTGAAGCTCTAGACCTCATGGCCGGAGGTGATATATCTCAATCCTCCTAGAATGACCTTCAAAAGATTTGTATGAACTATTATAGAGCAACGGTCAAGAAAGGAAGGGGATTTCACTCAACTCTGACTAAAGGAAGTGGTTCTGGTATTTCAAAGATGGAGATTTCAAACTTGTTATCAGACTTCAAGGAAGACATCATCAATGATGTTGCTACACACCTGGACATGATAACTACTAAGAAGAAACATGCATATGCAGAGGCACAGCTAGCCGAATACTATCCTCATTTCTGCAAACAAAAGAAGGATTATCAGTGCAAATTACTTGCAAACTTGGAGAATCAACATCTTCCAACTAAGTACTTGAAGATAGATGGAGAGGATGAGCAAGTATTCTTCATTTCTCAATGTCGGCCATGGGCCACGAGACAAGGTATGCCTCAAGACCCATTACAAAATTCAAGTCCATATAATAGTCAGTGGAAAAATTGAAATGTCCAAAGTCCTCCATGGTATAATCAACCCACTTAGAATAATGCATGGCCAAATAATCAACAAAATTAATGGTATCCTCCACAGCAACCCCAATGGTCACAATTTCCAAACCAATGGCAACAACCACAAGGAAATTGGTAAACCACTAACCAGTGGAGAGGACCTCAAAAATAGCCTAATCCAAATCCTAGATATCCACCTCTAACACCTCCAACAAATATGCCTACAATAATGCCACCACCTCCAAATACAAATCCTTAAAAGTAGGCAAAATTACCTGCTCAACCTCAATTGAATCCCAACAGTCAACAGCCACAGCAAAAAATGTATGCTACTAATGATCAGTAGTATCCTACCTATGCACTTGATATAGTTGATATACACCTAAGATTAGGCACTACCTTGCTAGCACCCGAACCGCCCCCTTATCACTGAAGTGCTAGACCTTCCTACAGTAGCAGTACCAATTTTAGAGAATGATTTGCCAAATATTGTTGCATCAAAAAATGTTTCCAACTCAGCCAAAGCTCATACATCAGTTAAACCACCTTTTCCTTAGAGGCTCAACATGGAGAAGCCCATACCAAAAGAAGACCAACCATTTGACATCATTGACCAGCTTAAGAACATGCATGTCCAGATTCCCCTATTTCAAGCAATCAAAGTTGTTCCAGTTTATGGAAAAGCAATAAAAGAAGCTTGTCTTAAAAATCCTGGGAGAAAGAAAAAGGATCCTACAATAGTTCATGTTATAGGACAATTGGATGATATCATGCTAGGAAAATTGGTAATACCAAAATATTCAGATCCAGGGAGTCCAGTTGTGAATATCATCATTAATGGCCAGTCTGTCAAAAATGCATTAATAGACTTAGGTGTTGCCATTAATGTAATGACTAAGGATACTATGAATAAACTGAGTATTGAAGGGTTGAGAGCTACTCCAACAATATTGCAATTAGCAGATAGCTCTACTGTTACTCCTGATGGAATGATAGAAGATATCATAGTTGCCTTAGATTCTTGGGAGTACCCTACTGATTTCATGATCCTTTCACCAAAAGTGAACCTTGTTGGTTACTCTATTATTCTAGGACATCCATGGTTAGCAACAGCTGATGCAAACATAAGTTGTAGATCAGGGAACATGACAATTTCAGATGGGCAAGCCACTAAGAAATTAGCATTGTATCATCTAGCTCAACCACAGCCAAATTTGAGTACACCTATATGGCTAGACTTAGGGGATGGGGAGGAAGAAATGAATTTTGTGGTTTAGCTCATGATGTTACATAGGCAATCCTTTCTAAAGCTACAAGAGGAAGATGAAGTCATTTGAAGCATTCTTAATAATGATTGTGTTGTAATCAAAGATGTATATGAGAGTTATGTGTTAGAGTTAAGTACATATGAAGATAATTTTGAGGATTGTGTATTACCTTCAGAACCCAATATTATCCACCAATTGCTACCTAGTGAAGTAAACACAAGTCCTATACCTAAAATATCCATGCTTGACCTTACAACTACTGTTGAGCTTTCTAAATTTCATAATCTCCATGTGAATAATAAGTTGCCTCTACAACAAATGGAACAACTAACTAAACTTCTACAAACACATGAGAAAGCCTTTGCATGGGATTGTGGGGACATAAAGGGATTAAGCCCAACATTATGTACTCATAGGATATATATCAATGAAGGCAGCCTACCCCTTCATCAACCTCAAAGAAGGATTAGCCCAGCATTAAGGGAGATAGTCAAAATAGAATTGCAAAAGTTATTAGATGCTGGCTTTATATATCTTATATCTGATAGTAAGTGGGTATCACATTTGGTAATAGTACCTAAAAAGTGGGGAAAATGGAGGATTTGTGTGGATTACAGAGAGTTAAATAAAGTTACCAAGAAAGATCACTTCCCATTACCATTCATTGACCAAGTACTTGATGCTTTGGTCGGTAAGAAGTATTTTTCCTTCCTTGATGGATATCATGGATACAATCAGATAACTATTGCTCTAGAGGACTAGGAGAAGACTACATTCACATATCCATGGGGGACATATGCCTATTCAATTCTACCTTTTGGGTTGTGTAATGCTCCAACAACATTTCAAAGAGCTGTGATTAATATTTTTTCTGACATTTCACATGATTGTATGGAGATATATATGGATGACTTTATAGCATTTGGAGTGACATTTGATGAGGCTTTGAAGAATCTTAAAAAGGTACTAATCTGATGTAAGGAGCATAATCTATCCCTTAATAGTGAGAAATGCTTTATGATGATGCAGGAAGGAGTGGTACTTGGGCATTTCATTTCAGTAGCAGGAATTCAAGTGGACCCAGCTAAAGTAGAGGTAATACTTACACTACCTACTCCTACTAAACAAAAGGATGTAAGATCTTTTCTAGGACATGCTGGATACTATAGACGCTTTATTCAAAATTTTAGTCAAATTGCTAGTCCTCTGTATACATTGCTTACCAAAGAAGCTAAATTTAAGTGGACACAAGCATGTGATGAGTCCTTCCCGCAACTAAAGAACCTCCTAACAACTGCACCAGTCCTAAAAGGACCAGATTGGTCTATTCCATTCCACATTCATACAGATGCATCAAATTATGCCATAGGTGTTGTACTAGGACAAAAGCCTACTAACCTTGAGAATGCAATTTACTATATCAGTAAAAGCCTCCATGGCCCTGAATTAAACTACATAGTTACTAAAAAGGAACTCCTAGCTATAGTTTATGCATTGAACAAATTCTGACACTATGTCACAGGCTATCCCATTTTTGTTCACACTGATCACTCTGCAATAAAATATTTGATGAACATACCTGCTATAATAGGTAGATTGGCAAGATGGCTCTTACTATTGTAGGAGTTTGATATCACAATTGTTGATAAGCCGGGAAAGGCTAATGTAGTTGCTAACTACCTATCTAGAATACAAAATGTTGATGAAGATACTACTCAGGTTGAAGACACATTTCCAAATGAACACTTGTTCCATATAGCAATCAAAAACCCATGGTATGCAGACATAGCCAATTATCTTACAGCAAATAAGATGCCCCCACATTTTTCTCAGAAAGACAACAAAAATCTTGCAGAGAAGAGCTTTCAGTTTTCATGGATAGATAACAATCTATTTTACATTGGTCCAAATCATATTATGAGAAGATGTGTGAGAGAAGATGAATTATGTGATATACTCCATGCTTATCATGATGAGCCTTGTGGAGGTCACTTTGCAGAAAAGTGAACAACCCTAAAAATCTTAGCAATAGGATATTATTGGCCTCAATTACACAAAGATGTAGCCAGTTATACAAAAAAATGTGATAAATGTCAAAGGATGGGTCATCCAATGAAATCAAATGAGATGCCACTTAATCCACAAGTAGTAATAACACCCTTTGATAAGTGGGGTATGGACTTCATTGGACCAATTGATCCACCATCAAATGGAAAATCCTACATCTTGGTTTGTACAGATTACCTGAAAAAATGGGTCGAAGTGAAAGCTATGCAGAATGCAAGGGATGAAAAAGTAGCAAAATTCTTCTATGAAAAAAATTTTACCAAGTATGGAGTCCCCAGAGAGCTAGTAATAGATCAAGGCACATAGTTCACATCAAACCTGATCATAGAGCTGATGAAGGAGTATAGCATAAGGCATCGGAAGTCTAGTCCTTATCATCTACAAGCAAATAGATAGGCAGAGGTGACCAACAGAGAAATAGAGGCCATATTAACAAGGATAATGCAATTGCATCGCAAGGATTGGAGTAGTCGATTAATAGAGGTAGTCTAGGCTTACCATACCACATGGAAGACAACAACAGGGTTCACCCCATTTGAATTGGTGTATGGAAAAGTAGCAATGTTGCCCATAGAATTTGAACACAAAACATTGCTCACAACACTTGAGCTAAACATCAATCTTCTTGTAGCACAAACAAAACATCTCCTCCATCTCAACTCATTGGATGAAATGTGCAAGTCAGCATTAGAAAGAACAGAGCTAATCTAGAACCAAAGGAAAAGATGGCATGATTCACATATCAAAAACAAGCAATTTCAAGTAGGAGAACCTAGGAAAGCTGCAAACCAGATGGCTCGGACCCTATGAAATTCAATATGTTTTAGATAATGGAGCAGTTCAGCTAACCACGCTTGATCCAGTACAATTTAAGTTTCTAGTCAATGGACACCACTTGCACCTATATCATAAGCCTCAAACCAAAGAAGAATTCTTGAAATAGTTCACAATGCACAGTTTAATAGCCCCTTAGGAAATAGTTCCTGTAGCAGAAGGTGAAAGCCTTCCTCCTGCAGCATCGCCATGACATATGTTTTCCATGACTCATAATAAAACTTCATTTAATGAAGTATACTTCTTCATTAACTTTTCTCTTTTCTTCTCATCAATTCATCTCATTCCTATTTCTACCACCCACTCAAATTCCATGTCACCCACAATTTCTATTTTCAAATGCTTTCAATAAAATGCCACATCAACAATCTAATGTGGCCGCCAGAATCAACACTCTCATTAGCTCACATTCGTGTATGGTAACTAATTTTTAGGTACAACTCTCTAACTCCTTACTTACTTTTAGCACACAGCTTTAATCAATTATATCTAGTACTGCATTAAATGTATAATATACGCATTAAGACAGTTTCCCAACCTTGTGCAAAATTTAACAAGTGAGGACACTTGTTCAACTTTCGTAGGGGGCAGGGGAAGTGTACTAACTTCCAAGTGTCATTCCTAAACTACCCTTGTCATACCCCTATCACATCAGTTTTGTACTTAGGCTACATTCCATTAATTTTTTAATCCTTCACACATTTCCCGTACTTTTAAATTTCAATTTCCTGAACTTGACATGACTTCAAAAGGATCATAATTAATTTGTGAGGTAACTTGCACTTAAGGTATTGATGACCTCTGAAATCAATGCCATTATTATAGTTCATGTCAAGTAAAACAAAGGTAATGCAAGCGAAAATATTGGTATTTTCAAGAAGCACAATTGCATTTCAAAAGAGGGAATTTGCAGAGAAACTGAAAGCTTGGCAGTGAGTTGGAGAGCTGAAAAATTAGAGAGTGGGAATTATTAAGATGGGTGGACAATTATAGAGACATGAACCAATCATTCATGGTATTTTGCTGGCAGATGTTGAGGTAGTCTATAGGTTTAATGCATGTGGCTAGCTTGGCTATTTTCTTCAGTTGACAGAGTTTAATGAGGAGGTTGCTACAGAATTCATGAGAACATTTTAAGAAGGACAAGCAACCATATGGGGATTGACAATTGTTGCTACTGAAGAGAGAATTGTGGAAGTTACAGGGTTACCAGTTTTGGGAGAACATTATCCAAATGAGCATTATGCTAGGTCATCTCGGGCTCAGTTCTCTAGGTCGGGTGATCCTCCACTTGAAATTACTAAGCAGGGGTGCAATAGATTGTCCCTTCCATAGCCATTTCTAGAACTATCTACGCACATCATCAGGTATTTAACTTGTGAGGGAAGGTTTTCAAACCTGTATGCTCATCATTTTAAGCTGCTTAGCTGTATTAGGAATAATCTTCAGGTTAATATTCCCAGTTTTCTTTATAATATGCAAAGTATCAGTGTCGAGGAAACTCAAAAAGGGAATGTGAACTCCATTAGTCACCATGCCCTAATCAAGCTTTTGGTTGAAAAATCTCTTAGGGATGTTTCCCCCATGTCATGGCCAGAATTTGTCCAAACCAAAACTTTGCAACCCCAAGTAAATCCTGTGGCCCAACCTCTAGAAGATGCAATAGAATCTTTTGACCCTACTGAAGAAGCAATTGTGGAAGAAAAAGAACTGAAATTACTGCCAAAAAACCAACCTCCTGAACCTACTCCAGAGAGTAATGTACCCACTTCTTCCTCAAGAAAAGGAAAGCAGAAAGTTAGAAAAGAAATCCCTAACTTAGAAGGAGAAATTTCAAACCCTACAATTCAAGTTAATAAAAGAAAACATTTGAGTCCTACAGTAACTACTCCTGTAGCACATAAACCAAAAAGGTCTCGCCAACCTAAAATTGCAATGGTTGAAGAGGCAATTGTGCATAGAATCCCTCGCATGAGAGGATAGGTGTACCCACCTTCTCCTCAACACCCAGATGTCCCCGCACCAAAACCTGATAAAGAGCCCTCTGTTGAATATATTCCTAATGACTCCCCTATACAGGAAAAATCCCATCATATGGAGGAGCCTCCTAATGAGCAAGAACCTAGCAGTAGCATGCCACAGAATGATCAAGGAATGTCTAAACCAAACCTTGAAGTAATGTAAGAGAGCATTCATGTGAATGTTCAATCTACTCCTCCTCAGCATCCTGTATATTCTAATGTATCTATTATACCTTATCAATTAATGTGGTTCACTGACTTCTTCTAGTAGACTGTTAAGGAGAAGAAAAAGAAGGCTCAAATACAAGAGTTCCCTTCATCAACAATTCAGTCTGTCCTTTTTCATCTATACAACCATTTTATCTTTCAGAAAACATGGTGGAAGTGGGAAAGAAATCAAATGCAAAGGGAGATGTTTGAGAAGGGTGAGGATATTGAATCTCTCAAAGAGCAGCTAAGGAAATAGAAAGAGCAAATGGACAAGGCCTTTAAACTAGCTTACCAAGTGATAGCTTGTAGACCACCACCTAGGGTATATGCTATTTTCTTAAAGGAGCAATTTCTTTTGTTCCAACTTATGATGACAATGAAGGACATTGATTGTGAATTCAAGTCAGCCCAAGAATTCTATGGTTTGTATCAGACTCTACCATCATGGCAACAAAATCTATTATGTGAGCTTTAATTGCACAATTTTATTATCCCACATAAAATAGAGTGGAATCCTCTGCTCTATATAGGGGACATTCACTTAAGGGCCTTGATTTCATGGATGCATAATGAGACAAACTATGATAGACACCTAAACACCTACAGGGATCTAGAGAAATCTGAGCCTTTGCCATTAAGGGCTGAGTCACATAAGCCTAATGTTCTTTTGAGGGATTGGCTCAATTTGACTTATGGGAGACCAAAGCTAGAAATCAGGGAGAAAGTAATTGCATTGAGGGATAAAGTTTACAGAGATTATCAGACATTGCCAACTTTTACAGCCCAAAGAGCTCTTTCAGGAGTCAGAATTAGGTGGAACAAATTGCTAGAAGCTTTCAGAAAAGTAGAACAACATAGCCCAATTAATTATGAAGCAGCTATCCACGGAGTGGCTAATTACATGAAGTTGGGATGACAACCCAGAAGGGAATTATGGATGCCTTTATCCTTCCAGCCGCCTACACTCTTTTGGCCCCTATATGACATCAGTGCTGTAATACCCCAAAAATGGGCTATAGGTTCATTAACCTCCTACATCGACAATACAAACGAAATTGACATCGAAGTCCTAACCTAAGGCACATCTGCACATTATCGATTCTAATTGATTATCTTAAATTTTGCATCGGGGAATATTCCTAGTAATATTCCTATTTTATCTTAATTATCTTTAATTTAATGATTATTTGGCGATACATCCTATTTATCCTAAAGTTTAATTAATTGAATATTCTAAATATTTAATTAATTAGATTTAATTCTACCACTTAATTGTTTAATTGAAGTTAATTATATTTATTCCTAAATTATATTATTTAATTTTGACAATAAATCCAAATTCATATCATTAATTGATTAAATTCTTATTTAATTAATTAAAGCAAGTTGTCATATTTAATGATATTATTTTTGAATAAAGTTTGATTAAAATAATTGATTAACCCACAAATCAGTTATTTTTAAATTTAAAATCAGTTAAGTTGAAGATAAATCACTTTATTTATTTAATTAATTCATATTAAATTATGCACAATCAAAAAAGAAGTAACTAGAAATCAACAGTCAAGTTTAAATTTAAACTCAACATTCAATTGTGAGTTGAAAATTGAACTAAACTCTATTTGGAGTTAAAAAGTTGTTTTTGCTTGATTTTGCATGTTTTTATGGATTAATTAATATTTAATTCTTGTTGACTCAAAAATCAACCTAATTTCATCAAGAGTGATTTATGGCTTTTCTCATGCACCTCCAAAGCCTTGGATTTCTATAAAATCAAGGCTCAGCTCTTCACAAATCATCCACATAATCCACAGAATTGGCATACTTACCTTGGCGAATTGACATTAGAGAAATCATCAAGCTTCTTGTGAATCAACATTTTTTGAGATCAATCTTGTTTTCAATTCATTCTAGTTTCATATTTTATATCATTGTTAGCTTAATTTGCATATCATAGATCAATTTCATGTAGCTTAGAACTCATATCAGATTTTTCATCATAATTGCAAAGAAAATACAAAAAAATATAGATTAATTTGTATTCATTTCATATCTAGATTTTGCATTCAAATCCTTTGTTTAGGTGTCGTCAATGTCATTGGTCTCGGTTCAATCTAAGAAGATCATACTCGCACCTACTAGAAGGCAATAAATCACCTGGTTAGTTTAGTTTTCATTCGATTGCATGATTTTGATTTTTGCTAACCTCTAATATTTTACTGAAGTGTTGTGTCTATAGATTAGGTACAAAATTCACACACACATTTCTGGCACCCACCGTGGGGCCTTGATATGGGTTTCCAATTCAATTCTATCTATTTATGTCTTTTTTTCTCGATTTCTAAGCTGAAACTGTGATTTTTAAATTATGTTCATACAATTTTTGTATGAGTTTCTAACAATTCATTTTAGACTATACCCATTGTCGTACGATAGTCTATCAGATCAAGAGTCATGCTAGACTGTACACACTATCATTTGGAAGTTCAACTGTCGTATCATCATACACCCAGTGTCGTACAATTTTTTGGACTATTGTCTAGAAGCAGACCCAGTGTCGTACAAGTTTTGGCATCAAGTTTTCATTTTCATTTCATTTTTCAGGATAGTTTGTCATATTGGGTTTTCATATTTTGACTAACAACTAATCTTAACCATTGAAATTCTCTATTTTTTATTTACTGTTGGTTTTGATTGGAGAAAGCGCAAGAATTGCTAAAAATAGGTAAAAATCTACTAAGCACATTGCGAGGAATTTAGGTAATCTTCTCAGCTAATAAGACTTTGATTTTGGATCTAAAACGAACATCTCATGTGTCTAGCTTGAGTGAATTTTATTGCTTTCCTATCACAAACTTCATTTGGGCTATAAAAATGAACATAGTTTGCTTTCAGCATCTTTGTTACACATAGTAATTAGGCCCCATGAACATTATTTGTGGATCTTGAGAGAGTGGGTTTCCAGCGAAACTCTTCTCAATGAAGGATCCCTTGTAGGTGGGGAGGATACTGAGGGAGTCTCATGTTCCACTAGATCCATGTGTCTTCAACTTTTGATCAAGGCATTCTCTCTCCGAAGAGGTTGATAGATCATAAGGGGTTGATGTCATAGATCTTTGTGAGATAATCTTGGTCTTAGCATGTCGGATTAATTTATCTATTTCATTTGGGTTAAAAGTAAAAAGGCTAGGGGATTATGCTCCACTTCCTTTTTGGATAGTACCAGAAACCCAAATCCTTGAATCTGGAACCAATCTCCATGTGGTATATCTTGTGAGTCACCTTTAGAGAGGGTTAACCGTAGTGGACATTCCCTTAATTGGGTCAACCACGTTGACAGAACCTCAAGCGATAATAGCCATTTTCACTGTGGTAGTGACAACCACTATATAAATGTCTTGTTGGAAGAAATCTCCACAGGTGTGGTCTCTTGTTGGGCTGTCAGATCTCCCTAGTAGATCCTGAAGATTAAGTTCTCGGACTGTGTCAAAACCCCGGTGCACCTAGATTGGAGTTCACCCTCTTGGATCATAAAAGTTGTAGAGTCAAACCATTACTAAAAACCCTAGTGAGGCCAAATTTTCATTTTCTAGGAATATGTGTGTTAATGCAAAACTTTTTGGAACATACACAATTAGCACTTCTAAGGATTAGCACAAATAAGTCACTTGCTTGTTCGTGTGCAAGGTTGCTTTTTCCCTTGTTCATTATTTTCAGATGATTGCTTTCTTCCCTTGCTTGTTGTTTTACATGCTTGATATCTACTTGGTTACTTGAGACAAACTTTTACACAGATCTTCAAAAATTGGGCAGAAAAATTTGCAAACAAACTGATACTGAAAAATTGAAAAATTACAAATCTGAAGCAAAAATCCTTTCTGGTGTCAAAAGTCATCATAAAATTTCAAAACTCATATCAAAGCTAAAGTCAAAGTTGTTAGAGATTGGTCAAATTTGTCAGAAATCTAGTTTTTACAGCCAAATCCCAAATTTTGTCAAAATAGAGAACTGAATCTTGTCATTTCTAGTCATCCTTGGTTAGTCTGGGTCAAATCTTAGGTGCTATGACATGTTGCTCAACATCCAAATGAACTTAAATGGTATCAATTTGCATAAAATGACTCTTGGTCTTCTTTCTTCCACATCTCTCATGTCTTCCTAGTCTCCCATTTCCATCTTTTCTCTTCTTCCTAAACTCTTCACGTCTTCTTGATTCTTTTCCTCTTATTATCTAGTCTTTTTTTCTTCTATTCATATCTTATGTCACTTCCATGCTTGATTCCTCCTCCTCCATCAATTCAAGGAGTCAATCAACAAACTCTACATCAATCTATTCCAGGGATTCCTAAAACTCCTAACATGTCTCAAAGAATCAGTACACATGAGGAAGAAATTTTAATCACTGCTATGATGAAACAGATGCACGCTATGCAAGTCAAGCTTAAAAAACTTGAGAAACAAAAGGAACCTAAAGAGTTCTCCATGGAAGCTCTATGCCCTTTTCCATTTGATAAAGACTTGTACATGTCACCATGTCCCCAGATAGAATGTGAGCAATGTGAAAACCCTTATGATACCTCTTCCATAGAGAGTGACACATCCATCTTTGGAGACTATGATGACTATGATGATGGACAATATAATGATACCTACAACACCTTTGTTCCCGAGAGTCCTCCTCATCGTGTGCTTGTGCTTACAAGAAATGGGACATCACATTGGATAGATCGTGATGGTGATCCATATGATTCTAATTTTGAAAGAGACTTTGATGATTTTTGTGAACAATACCTAGATGATACATCTACTTCTATTGAGGAAGAGAAAGCTTACCGAGCTGATTATAAATTTCAATACTATAAGGATCTCTCCTCTAAGAACTCTCATGCTGATGATAAAGATTATACTCTCAAGAAAGATCATGTTAATGTTGAACCTTTGTCTTGTGATGGTTCTCTTCCATCCCCTACTTCCTCCAATACCCATACATTTCCTAAAGCTTCCAAGCCTATCAAATATTTCACAAGTCCTTCATCCACCAAAGGCCCTAATACTTTTCATGCGGTTTCCTATAGTTATCCTCAAGGGCTACCTCTTAAATAAACTCAAGCTAACCTTCACTTGGCTACAAATACTTTCAATAATGCTAAACCTAAAGAGCCTAAGCCTTTATACACTATAATGCCTACTCCAGCTAGTCCTTCACCATCTCTTCCAAAGTCTTCCATACAATCCCAACATACTTCCTTGTCCTTAGAAGTGGCTCCATGTCAAGAGGACTCCAAAAATGATAAAGAAAAAAACATAAAGAAAAATCAATATCAAGAAACCTCCATGTCATCCAATCCTTTTCCCGATGTCTCTTATCCTCTTCAGGGTCCTTTTGATCCTGCACACCATTTTTCATGCATTCCACCATGTCTTAAGTCTTCTCCTAAGCAAGATCACGCTACTACTTACACTGTTGAGCTTATTGACCATCAAAATAACCTTACTACACTTGCACTTTCCAAAGAGGATACTTCCATTAAGGTTGGTAAAAATGGTGTTGTTACTTCCAATGTTAAGCCTATTGAAAATTAAGAAAAAAATTGTACGCTTGTGCTATCCAAAGCTTCTTGTCAAGATCAAAGTCTTCCATCTTCTTATTCTACCACTCCATGTTCATTTCCACTTTCTACTCTTCCTGAGTCTTTGCAAGCTTTGAACAATCCAATCAAAGAAGGTGCTCATATTCAAGATGTCCACGATTCTATTGAAAATCTTAATGCTCACTCTAAATATGCTGATGTCCTTGGTTGTCATATAAATGCTAATGAACTTGTTGATTATCTTTTTGTGTCTTCCACTTCCATCCTCGGACCTCTTCCACCAATACTACGAGCTTCACGTCTACCTTCCATCTTAGGTCCTTATGTCCCTTCACTTTCCCCTCATAACTCTCCTAATTCACCATCCATCTTGGGTCCTTACATCCCTCCATCTTCCATCTTTCCTCAAGATCAACATAGATGCATACCCTTGAATCATTTTCATTCACCCACCCATCTAAACCAGCCATATTCTCCTTTTTCTTCCACAAGTCCCAATTCTTTTGGAAGTAACTTAAATGTTCAATACAAGAAAAAGAAGCAATGCAAGAATCCGTAAAAAAAAGAAGATCACCATGTCTCCTCTAATCGACATGGAGACACAAAATCAAAAGAGATATCTAAGAAAAAAATTAAAAGACAAGTATGGGTTCCAAAATCCATCATTAAAAATATTCTCTCTAAATCATCAAAAAGAAATGAAAATTCTACGGCTATATAGATTCCAAAATATCTCTTGAAAGAGTTTGGTGTTGAGCAACAAGTGAAGTTGACATTCAAGCTTCCAAATACTTCCACTTCATCTTCTTCCAAAAACATTCTTCCATTCCATGTGCCTAAACCACAACCTTTGCTATCCATTCACCATATTCCTTCACGTATTCCTTCATTCACATTTCCTCCATCCTCTCACCACCCTTCAAGGTGTGTGTTGATGTTGATCTTGCCTTAATTTCCATCTACCCTTTCATAATCCTTCCATTCATTATCCTTCTACCTTCTATCATTTGTCCTCATTCGCCTATTCCTCCTATCTTCCAACCTCACTCGCTCTACATAAAACCTTATCCTCCATTTTCTCTTCCATCTTCCTTTCCCTATCAGCATCTTTGAGCATATCATCTTGAATCCTTGGCATATCATGATTTTATCCTTTCAAGGAGCATTATCTAAAAAGCTTGCCTTCTTCCAAAAAAATTAAAAAAAAATTAAAAAATTTTTTAAAAATTGAAAATGTGCCTTGGTGAAAACCTGGAAATAGGTGCCTTGGTAGCAAAAGTAAAAGGTAATAAATTCATCCTATGGTGAAAACCACTCCCTTGTGGTGCCTTGGATAAGTACTATGATGAAAACCTGGCAATCAGGCATCATGCGTAGTTCTTCTACACATTTCATCCATTCCATCTTCTCTCTTTGATCTTGACAATGTTGACCTATACATGAACATTTGGCTATCTTGTGAGCTATCTTACGATGATCTTGCTTTCATTCCCTTCTTATTTAGCCTTCATATTTATTTTTCTCCATTCATTCTAGCCTTTCACTATCCTTTTCCCCTTTGGTCTTGATCTAATAAAAAAAAGAGTAGAACACAATGCTTTGAAACCTCTTGACATGTCTACTCCTTTGGACTACATCCTTTCCTTCTTTGGTATTACGCTTTTGTGACTTATCCTATGCTGGCCTTTTCATTTCTTGTCCAAATGCACTTTACATGAAATTTTTTCCCTAGCTTGGGTACCCTTGAGGAGTTTTCCCTTGAGGATTTCTTCCCTTCATTCTCCTTCATTCTCTTGTCTTCCATCTCTTCCACTAGCTTGCCAATCCCTCTTGTTCTCCACCTTGCTAGACATTGGGACTGCACGATATGATCTTGCTTGGGAGTTTGCAATGGAAAAAGATGCTATCAAGTATAACAAGTATCAGAATGCCTACTAGGGCTACACCTTTCACTTTAGTTTATGGGTCTGAAGCGGTATTGTCTATTGAGGTTGAAATCCCATCACTAAGAATCAGAATGCATGGTCTAGTAACTGATGATGACTACATGGTGTCTAAGTTGCAAGAACTTGAACTACTAGATGAGTGTAGACAAGTAGCGTATGATCATCTTAGAGTATATCAGAAGAGAATGTCTAGAGGTTACAACAAGAAAGTCAGATACAGAGAATTTCAGGTTGGTGATCTAGTCTTGAGAGAGAATCCTAAAAATCAATCACATCGAGAACGCAAGGGGAAGTTTGAACCCAACTGGCTGGGTCCCTTTGTAATCACTGCTACTTTTGGCTCTGGTGCCTATCAACTCTCAACCACTGAAGGAGAGCAGCTCCGAGAACCAATCAATGTCTCCATCTAAAGAAATTCTATGCCTAAGGCATTCATTCTATGGTAAAATGTCCTGAAAAAATCTTAAAAATTGGAAAAAGTCCTGAAAAAATGAATATCTTGGTGAAAACCTAGAAATGGGCACCTTGATGATTCACAAAAAAAAAGTAAAAAATATCAAAAATACAAAAAAATTGAAAAAATGAAAAATACAAAAAAATGAGAAAAAGAAAAAGTGCCTTGGTGAAAACCTAGAAACAGGTGCCTTGATAGCAAAAATAGAATCTCTACCAAGATGGTGAAAACCTGGCAAATGGCACCACTTGTTTCAAAATGCTCCATCTATCAGCACAATCTTGGTCTTTCCCAGCTTTTAGTCTTGCTTTAGTTTGTACATATCTCCCAGATTGTTTCAGCATTTCCAGTTTCCAATAAGTCGGTCTGTACACCAATCTACTCAAGCGTCTGTATCCTATCAATGCTTAACACTTGGGGGAAATCAACATCATATCCTATGGCCTCCAATGTATCTTTAGACATGTCATATCCGATCAGAGCTTTGAAGCTTCATCCGAGTCTGTCTGTCTGTCTTGTCTCCAGAAAGGATTTTGCATCTACAACACAATCAAACATCAAACATAAACTAAAAATAATCTATGCTTTTTACATGTATGCTTAGTGATTCGCATTGAGATTTTTGCATATTGTTTCCTTTGAGCTCTTCGATGATGTCCTTTACAGGATTTAGAGAGTGATGACTGGGGGCATAATCTTTTCTTTGTCGTCTGCTTGTATGTGAAAATCTAACAACTTTGGAAATTCTAGATTGAAATGGTGTTCGATTGTAAGAGCCTCTATCTCGAATTGGATGACCATGCGTACCTCGACCATTGATACCCAGAAAATTCAAGGAAGTTTGATCTAACTATTATCTTTTTTGAGTGAGTTCTTTCTCCTATTGTGAAATGCGATCTTACCTAAGGATGTGAATGATAAAGGGTCACTACAGGTAATTCACACTGGATTTAGAATGATCTCTTGATTGTTTGATGTGTTTGTAATGCAAGGCGTATTCTGGTCATCACGATGTTTATGTCTTGATGCTTATACAAATTGCTATATCAAAATGGACATGATATTTAGGTCATCATGGCATTTATGCCTTGGTGCTTATATCTAATCCGACATTCTGAAAACAAAATCAATATTCATATATCCATGGTTGTCGACTAGTGGGTGTTGTATTGATTCTTGCGCATACAAATCGATATTCATATGTCTATGGTTTCATAGCTAGTGGGCATTGTATTGATTTATCCAGTTACCTAAAAGTTCAATGATGATAACAAATCAACATATGATCAATGAGTAGGTCCTAGGTCCTAGGTTGCATTTCATTTTGCATGTTTCTTTGCATTTTGCATGTCTACATGATCTCACAAATGTTTGGAAACACTTTAAAGCTTAAACAATTCTTCATATCAATTCTTCACATCTAACGAGAGTTGAGTATCACTCAAAGGTCTCTTCACCGAACCGCAAGCAGTAACCCTCCTGGGTTAAACATCCTTTTGGCATAAGACTGAGTACTTGTCTTCATCAACCTGCAAAAACATATCATGTGTATCACTGCATTTAAATCCCATATCATTACCATTTGTTGCATTACATTACATCTAGTACATAAGCATAAATCATACATACATCTTTTCATAATCCATTACATTTGCATAGCATCCATACATATGACAGAAATCATTTCATTGCATTGATCCATACATACATTCTACACTACTCATAGCATAAACATCACATGATATCATCATAAATCAAAACATGACAAGTACAAATGAAGTCACAACCCAAAATATTGATCTCATATATATCATCAACTTGAAATGTGTCAGGGGTGCACTACTGGCACAATATACAAAAGAATGAGCTCCTGAGAGCTATCAGAGTCAGAACACTATATCAATGATCAAAAAGAATAGAGTATATCAAAACTAAGAATAGGAATCAACTATCAGCATGCTCCTCGGCATCTGGTGGAGGAGGGGGTGGTGCATCTGGTATCACCTCTACTCTCGGTGCCCTCGCTCCCTTTGAGGCTACCATATAATCTGAATATGTGGGTACTCTCTACGTAGTAGGGATAGCAGCATAATATGCAAACACATAATATGAAGCCCATGAGGTCTGATGGGTCACCTCTATCTGTAATCTCTGAACCTCTAAATGAAACTTTGCACAAAGCTCTGTGCACTGCCTATCTACCTCTAGATACCTCTCCTCCCACCTAGCACTCTGTACCTTTAGGTCCTGAACTTGAGCTCTGAGATGTCTAATAATCTCTGATGAAGTAAGAGGTACACTAGGCTCATCCTCTATTGCTAGCATATCTGTGTCCTATGCTGGCTGTGCTGGCTGCTCTACCTACTCTATGGTACCTGCTCTATGCACCTTACAGCATCTAATCTTAGCACCTAGATCAAAGGGATCATCTGTACCCATATCTATGCTAGCACCGACAACCTACTCAGCTGCTAATACATCATCTGCAGAACCAACACCGCCCAAAGTGCCACTCTCACCCCTGGTCCATCTCTATGAAACTGTGGATGTACCTATTGTAGAAGTAGAAGGATGAGGGGGCCTCATATGTCCTGATGGTCTTTGTAGTGGAACCATCACTCTCGGTTTGGGTGGTGTAGGATGTACTACCTATGGTCTTGGAACCGGTCTCATAGGAGCTCCTGTCACATCCATCGCCTCCTCCATGGAGGGTATCAACTCAATGGAATCTGAGAATCTAGGGATAGGGTGATCTGCAAGCCAAGAGATGTATCCATCTGTGACCCTTGCATCAACAACCTGTGGATGGTAGTCCCAGTCACTACCTATGATCCTATTGTACTCATCTGAACATAAAGAATAAGTGAGCCTCTGTGTCCATCCGAGCCCAATCTCATGAACAATGCGAGCATAAGCAGTATACTCCTGTGGGACATCCTGAATGCATCCATACTGACACCAGACTCTGGTAATCAAAAATCTCTCCAAAATGGTGGAAGACTTACCAATAAGTACATGACTTTGGAATAGAAAGTTGTACTGCTCTCTCATAGTAGGCCAGACCTCTATCTGCAAGTACGGTCTCCATACTACAAAAGTCATATCATCCAAGAATCATCTAAAATACTCAGTATGGCCCATGTAGACCTGCGTGACATAACCAGCATATGTGTATATCATTGGCTCCTGTGGCTGATGTTGTGTCTGAAAAACCGGTCTCAAAACTAGGATATGCTCCCAGGCCCATATCTGTAACACAAGAGCTCCAGAAGTGAAACTCTTACAATCCTGATACACAACCTTGTGCATCTCTGAAAACATATGTGTCAAAAGACACTGACCCCAAGCAAGCTCAGTGGGAGTCACCATAAGAAGTGCTACCATTGGGGCCCATCCCATCAAGAAACCGTTTTGCTGACGACCTGGCATGATGAGCTCACCAATCATCCCAGCAATAATGCACTCTAAGAGGTGTGTCTGACCATATCTTTGTACAAGGGTCTCCCACGAAATGGACCCAGTCAACTATGTATCATCACCAAATAGATGCCTAAAAGCATGAAGACCTATCTGGTCGGTACTCACATACTCAGGACGCCAACTACTATGGAAAGGAATGCGTAATATTCTATATACATCCTTTGGAGTCACAGTCATCTCTCCAGTTGGTAAATGAAAAGTCTATGTCTCTGAGTGGAACCTCTCGATCAATGCAATCAGCAAGCCATGATTTACCCTAATATTGGGTAAATGGATCAGGTGCTCAAAACCACAAGCAACAAGATGTACCCTCATAGGATCAAGAAGTGAAACACATAGTCTATGTGTCACTGGATATGAATGATGGACATGTACATCTAGATATGTGACCTATATTATACAGAAACAAGAAATTCTATCAGAAATTGGGTTCAACAATAGGCTAATAGTATAGAAATTGAACAGTTGGGTATTTCAGAAGGTAGGTCAAAGAGTCAGCAATCAGGCAGAGCAATCAGAAAAGCAAAAATTTTGACCTAAGATGGAGTTTTTCACTCACTATTTTTCATACGACAATCCAGATTGGCGTGAAAAGTCATATGACTTTCCACAACAGACCAAACGACAAACCATAGTCATACAACACTGCGCACTTCATTATATGAGTTTCGAGGGACCCGATGAAATGTCATACGACTCATGGGTCCCTCTCATACGACACTAGGCAGGTCATGAAATGACAAAGGAAATGAAATTCAAATGTTGTACGAGTCTAGGGGAGGACTCATACAAGTTTTCATACATGTGACAATTGAAAAGCAAAACGCATATGAAAAATTCTTAAAATGCTATAAAACATGAAAATTTTGAAATTTCAGAGAGGCACAAAGGTTCACATACCGGATGTCCGTACTGTCGAGGTCTCTGATGTCTCTAGCTGCGCTCAAATCGATGCAAACTCATAGGTACCTTCGGTTCTCTTTGTTCTACCATTTTCTCACTCAAAGGGCTCCACAAGATCTCCAAAGTCAAATGGTTGAAATGATTTGAAAATGACCTTTTCGGCCCTTATATAGCTTTTGACCTAATTTTCAAAAGTGCTCCGTTTTCCATGAAAATTGCACCCCTGGCTAATTTCGACGTTCTGAATCCATTTTCGAGATCAAAATTCAAATCTAGGATTGTTTATTAAGTCAAAATCATGATTTAAAATTTTGGGCCCATGACGGTCTATTGCTTGCATATTTGACCTTCAATCATCACAGAAATCTAGTATTCAACTTAACTGATTATCTTACATCAAACTATCAAAATTTCAACTTGGTCAACTATGCTCAACTCATGGTCAAACCTAGTCAAACTTGGTCTTCAGGACCTCCAAACGATGCAGAATGCATTCTCGAATGTGTTTAACCACTTCTCAAATCAATTAACATGCTTCTAAACTATTCAACACTGACTTCTCTTGTCAGATTTCAATTTTAATCCCGAAGGGGGCATGGTATTGCACATCATTCAAAGTCTGTAAATCTAAATCATATCTTTCCTCAATAATCGAGACAACAACCATGTCTAGTTGTTGATTCATCAAAAGTCCTCATCACTCAGGGCAAATCTATCATCGCTTGGGGCATACCAGATTCATCGAGATCCATATCAATTTGATATTCTCCTAATCTTGTAAACTGTATCAGTTTTTCGTAACCATTGGTTCATTAGTGTTATTTCCTTGGTTCTTCAGAAACTAAAAGGTTCGGATGTGTACCTATGTGATTCTTCTAAGGACAATCGAGTCTGGAATCAGTCACTCACTTCTTCGCAATCATAAGGTTCAGAATCAGGTGTTTTGACGCTTTTGTTTCATTGGTTCATTGTTGTTATAGTTAACATTATCTTTGGTCATTCAGGACCTATCATCTTCATATCAAATCTTTCAAATCAGCTTCTGTCTCATATCAATTATCAATTTCAAACATCAGTTTCAACATTGTACACAGACTATCTTTGAACAACTGCGCTTCGCATAGTAATTCAAAGAGGGGCAAAATGTAATACCCCAAAAATGGGCTATAGGTTCATTAACCTCCTACATCGATAATACGAATGAAATCAACATCGAAGTCCTAACCTAAGTCACATCTGCACATTATCGATTCTAATTGATTATCTTAAATTTTGCATCGGGGAATATTGCTAGTAATATTCCTATTTTATCTTAATTATCTTTAATTTAATGATTATTTGGCGATAAATCCTATTTATCCTAAAGTTTAATTAATTGAATATTCTAAATATTTAATTAATTAGATTTAATTTTGCCACTTAATTATTTAATTGAAGTTAATTATATTTATTCCTAAATTGTATTATTTAATTTTGACAATAAATCCAAATTCCTATCATTAATTGATTAAATTCTTATTTAATTAATTAAAGCAAGTTGTCATATTTAATGATATTATTTTTTAATAAATTTTGATTAAAGTAATTGATTAACCCACAAATCAGTTATTTTTAAATTTAAAATCAATTAAGTTGAAGATAAATCACTTTATTTATTTAATTAATTCATATTAAATTATACACAATCAAAAAAGAAGTCAACTAGAAATCAACAGTCAAGTTTAAATTTAAACTCAACATTCAATTGTGAGTTGAAAACTGAACTAAACTCTATTTGGAGTTAAAAAGTTGTTTTTGCATGATTTTGCATGTTTTTATGGATTAATTAATATTTAATTCTTGTTGACTCAAAAATCAACCTGATTTCATCAAGAGTGATTTATGGCTTTTCTCATGCACCTCCAAAGCCCTGGATTTCTATAAAATCAAGGCTCAACTCTTCACAAATCATCCACAGAATCCACAGAATTGGCATACTTACTTTGGCGAATTGACATTAGAGGAATCATCAAGCTTCTTGCGAATCAACGTTTTGTAAGATCAATCTTGTTTTCAATTCATTCTAGTTTCATATTTCATATCATTGTTAGCTTAATTTGCATATCATAGATCAATTTCATGTAGCTTAGAACTCATATCATATTTTTCATCATAATTGCAAAGAAAATACAAAAATATAGATTAATTTGTATTCATTTCATATCTAGATTTTGCATTCAAATCCTTCGTTTAGGTGTCGTCAATGTCACTAGTCTCAGTTCAATCTGAGAAGATCATACTCGCACCTACTAGAAGGTAGTAAATCACCTAGTTAGTTTAGTTTTCATTTGATTGCATGATTTTGATTTTTGCTAACCTCTAATATTTTACTGAAGTGTTGTGTCTACAGATCAGATACAAAATTCACACACACAAGTGCTACTAGACTAGATCAGTTGGTTGAGGAGCATCAAGAAGATTACTTGGAACGCACAAGGGGGTTCTACTACACTTTCAGAAGTGGAAAGAAGGGAAAGACAACTGTTGGTGATTTTAGGACCATAGCAAGGAAATACAATGTTTGAGGACAAGCATTCTGTTAGTAAGGGGCAGATGATGAGTCTAATTATTGCCTCAATTTTGTTATGATCCTTATATTTTGTTGATACTTTGACAAAAATTTCCAAGACATTTTATTACTTATGCTTATGAGAACCTATGTCAAGTACAACTAAAGCCACAAAATCTATGGGTAGCTTGAGTGATATGTTTTGCTAACTATTATAAATATAATGCAGTACTTCATATAATTATTTTAAAGCTGTGTTCTAACATTTAAGTAGGAGTTGAAAATGTTGACTTGCATATGTGTACCGAATGTTACTAACCTTTCAGGTAAACATGGAGCAGTATGAAGAGTGGCACATCTGCATTAAAGAAGGAGCATTAGAAAACCAACCATGGTGGGAGAATTCAGCATGATTCTGATGGATATGCTGAGCTTTGAAGGAGCTATTGTTCCAAAGAATATAGGGAATTAGTCCTGCTATATTTCCTCAGAACTGTTATTCTATTGTCAACAGTAATTGTATTATGTCGTGGTTGTTTATCTCCTCCATATTTGGTGAGGTTTAATGAGACTTTTCTGTTATGTTTTCAATAAGCGTCAATCCTTGATATAAAGGGATTTTGAGTGATTTAGTAGAAAAAAAAAAGAAATATAGAATTATGTATTCAATATTTTGGTCTTCATGAGTTATTCAGTTGTTATGTAACCAGTTAAGAAGAATTTAATGGAAGAGTTATTTTTTATTATCTCTTGTGTTGAGTAGTTAGCAGAAGCCAACCAAGGGGGCCCACTTGGAAGGTGGATTAGATTAAGTTAGAATAGATTTTCTTCCTATACCTTTTCCTATTTTCAAATAGAGTCACTATTTTATTCCTGCAGCATTGCCACTGTGGTTGTTCTTGCAGCATTTGCAGAAACGGGTATAGTGAATGTTTTGGGTTGTTAGATAGGCTTAGATTCATTTCATAAGTTTTTTTCTGTAATTCTATTCAATATTCAAGTGTGTTTACCTTCTTGCAGCAATAGCATAGATTTCTTTCATACATTTTATCTCCCTACAGCATAGGTGTTATGACTCCTAAAGGAACTTAGTGCACAAACTGTGTTGTCCCATTTCAAGTCTACGTCCCTGGGTTGACAATCTAAATACATTTCATGGTGGGGATAGGTAATTTGTAGCATAGATATATTACCCTTAAGAGAGACAATGGCATGATTATCCCTACCTATTGTGAGACTGTTCAATGACTATAAGTAAGTTAAGGAATAATACATGTTTGGTTTGTGAATTTGAGCCTAAAACTATTAAAGATACATTGGAAAATGATGAATGGATTAAGGCAATGAATGAAGAGATTGAGAAAATATAGAAAAATAAGACATGGACATTGGTACCGAGAACTAAAGAAAAAAATGTGATTGGGACTAAATAGATTTTCAGAAACAAATTGAATGAGAATGGAGATGTAACAAGGAATAAAGAAAGACTAGTTTGCAAAGGTTGTGCACAAGAAGAAGGAATTGACTATGGAGAAACTTTTTCACCCATTGCTAGACTTGAAGGAGTAAGAATACTACTTGCATATGCTGCTTATAAAGGATTTAAGGTATATTAAATGGATGTGAAATTTTTATTTCTGAATGGGATACTTGAAGAAGAGGTATACATTGAACAACCTAAAGGTTTTGTTGATCCTAATCAGAAGAATATGGTTTGTAAGCTGCACAAGGCATTATATAGACTAAAGAAAGCACCACAAGCATGGTATGAAAGACTGCATTCTTATCTCATAAGAATTGGATTTGTTAGAACAAGTGATAACAATAATTTTTATTTGAAATGTGAAACTAATGACAAGATTCTTATTGCTGAAATCTTTGTTGATTATATCATATTTGGAGGTCATGATAACTTATGAAAGTATTTCACTAATGAAATGAGAAAAGAGTTTGAAATGTTGATGTTTGGAGAGATCAAATTCTTTCTTGGTTTTCAAATACTACAATAGAAGGAAGGAATATACATAACACAATCAAAGTACATCAAAGAAATGTGGAAGACATTCAATATGGAAGATTCAAAACTAGTTGGTACACCTATGGTAACCAGATGCAAGCTGAAAAAAGATGACAAGTCAACAGAGGTAAATCAAACCTTATACATATCTATGATTGGCAAGTTGATGTATGTTGTTCATAGTAGACTAGATCTTGCACACACAATTGTCATTGTAGCCATATTTTTTGCTAATCCTAAAGAGTCGCACATAATTTCTATGAAAAGAATTTTGAGATATCTGAAGAACGTTGAAAACTATGGCTTATGGTATAATAAAGAAGCCAATTTTGAACTTAAAGTTTACACTGATGTTGATTGGGCTAGAAACATTGATGATAGAAAAAGCACTACAGGTGGAGCATTCTTTTTGGGAGAAAAATTAGTAACATGGATAAGTAAGAAAAAAGGATGCATTTCTTAGTCCACTGTCGAAGCTGAATATGTAGTTGTTGCTGCTAATTGTTCCAATATTGCTTGGATAAAGCAATTGTTGGAAGGTATGAATGAAGAGATCACTCATCTAGTGATAATCTATTGTGATAATACAAGTGCTATTAACATTTATAAGAATCCAGTGATGCATGCAAAAACAAAGCACATATCTATTAAGTATCACTACTTAAGGGAGAAAGTTTAGGAAAAACAAGTCAAATTAGAATATGTGAAGTCATAGGAGAAACTTGTTGATATATTCACAAAACTCTTAGCGAAGGATACTTTTGAATACTTGCGAAGTGGACTAGGGGTCCATCCCTTTTCTAACAGTCACTAAGGTGATATGGGGTTGCATCAACCTATATTTAATTAGAAGATCTAATGATTTTGATGCATGATGTTCACATTTTAGGACTCCTAAGGTTGTGAAGAAGAAAAAGATGGAAGCCAAGCTGACACAAAGAACATTTGTATGTGAAAGGTACCAAAATTTGAACATGAGTTGAAAAGATGTTTATTTGGCTATTGAAGAGCTGATTTATTTTGGAATTGTTGTCAAAGGGAGAGAAGTGACGTGAAATATTATTTGAGAGAAGATTACATGATAATATGAAGAGATGTCATAAAATATCAGTTAGAAATGAAGCTAACCAAAAGGGAGAGTCTATATAGAGATGTTGTGTTGCGATTAAACATATTAAATGCATAAGCTAGGGAGAACTTACCAAGTCACAACATATAGACAGAGTTGTAGACACTTAAGATGTTTGGTATTATATGGAAAATTTCATAGTGTGTTTCCATCAATGCCAAAGGGAGAGATTGTTAGACTACAACTAATTGATTACTTGGAGAATAAAATGTGAAGATGATCACCGAGCTAAAAAGGTATATGTGACATATTATATCAATTATTATATTGTCAATGATGTCAACTAGTTTTGATAGTACTTATCATGATAGTTGCAAACATCTGAAGAAGGTAATAATAGTGAAGGAATGAGATATTAACATGAAAATGACATGTATGAGTGAGATATGATTATAGTATTCATTGGGTAACTTATTGATGATTCTATGATTGTATGTTAGTGATTTGATTGTATTACATGATTCTTTTAAGAATTGAAGATCAAGAATGTAAAAGTTTATGTGGTTGGTATATGAAGAACTTAGTATACACCGAGTAGAAATAGTGTACACTGAGCAAGTGTAGTGTATACCGAGTGCGGTATTAACCAAGCATGAAGTCACCGACACATCACAGTATTGATTGAGTGAAGGAAATAATGTGGAACATGTGATTGCCGACTTGAGATGATGACCTAGATAAATTGGGATGATTCAGAGGACAAAGATAAAGTTTGTTATGAAGATCTACGACTGATAAAATTTAATTTTGATCAGATGATGAAGATTGAAACGTGTTTAAGGCACAAGTTTTGAGGAAGGTTAAAGTGACAAAATCAACAATGGAGATTAAGTGAAAAATATATGGCTGAGAATAAAATGGTTATCATGTCTATAAAAGGAGACCAGAGCTTCATTATGAGTTATGTGCATGAGGAGGAAGATTGCATTCATGTGAATCTAGTCAAACAAGTTGAAGTGAGAACTAACTATTCTACAAACTACACTGAGCATCAAAAAGAGCAGATTAACCGAGCACAACGGAGTTGGAGGATAAGAAGAAATTGAAGAGATTATGATGGTCAGAGGTATATGAGCTTAGCATAGATCTGAATATCTACAAAGGAAGTTGTATTTGAATCAAATCATTTATTGTTAAATTCTAACCATTTATAGAGACAAAATCTCATAACTGAGTGGGACTTAACAGTCTTTATTTATTTCTTTATGGCATTCAATGAATGTTGATTGTTTTCTTATTGACCCAAGTGAATATATGGTCATGGATAATTGTTAGTGATAAAGCCTCTAACAAGGTCACACCTTATAGTATGTTTTATAACCTTTAATAGGGTTGGGTCTTAACCGAGCTCACTTCAGAAGAGTGAAATTATTTCAGGTACCGGTCCCAAGTGGTTTTTCCTTTAACATGGTTTCCACATTAAAAATCAAGTGTTATATGTGTAGGGATGTGATGATTTTTTATTTTAATTTACACATTATAATTACTGGTTTGATTGGTATATACTAGATGATTTAATTGTAAATCAAAAAATGAATAAAGAAGACACAGTCAAGTGTTTACCAAGATATTTAAGTTTATATATTGAATTTTTTTTATACATTTGAAAATATTTGGGACTGTAGGATAACTGGACTTAATTGATTCACCCCCCTCTCATCTATCTAATAGTTGGGATGTTATTTGCATTTATAGTTTTACTGACCCCATACTTTCATTTGTATGGTTTCTTGTGAGATCCACACGATCGGCACATCCCCACCATTGTCTATTATATATTTATACATGTATGTACATACTCATCTTTTCTATAGGATTTTAGGTATCGTGCATTGACTTCTCTGAATTGTCAGGATGAGCTTGCACTATCACAATATCTCAAATGGTAAGAGAGAGGAGATAACCTACAGGTCTGATCCCAACCCAAGTCATTTATTGTCCTAAATTAAGGGACAAGTTTTTGATTTAGTTTCCTATCCAAATTTATCAAGGTGACATGAATTCATGAACACTTTCCCTCAGTATGAATTTGGTGTTTTTGGTTTAGTCAGTTATTTCTCATGTTGTCTTATTAAGTGGTTTTATGTGATTTTATATTATTATGGTCAAGTGATTTATGGGTTTGATTGTGTGAATAAATAATTAAATCTTATTAAATATAGAAATATTAATATGAGGGTATTTAATTAATAAGAATTAATTAAATACACTATTTAATTAAAAACTTAATTTAAAAAGTCAAATTTTGTGTTCATAAAGAATTCAATTAATTATTAAATCTAAAATTGAAATTTAAAATCATAATTAATGAATTGATATTTAATTATCAATGTCATAATTATTAATATAATAAAAAATGATAATAGTTAATAAATTATTAATATGCAATTAAAGTTGCACATTTAGTTTAATAAAATTGAATTAGAAATTTAAGTTTAAAGTTCAGTTAAGAGCTGATAATTAAAAAGTGTATATTTTATTATTAAAATTATAATTAATCATGCAACAGAATTTGATAAAAACAAGGTTAGGGAGTTGAGTTCTAATTTTCTAATTGGGAGTTGCATGTTGAGTTCTATCTTCTGGGTTTTCATTATTAGGAATTGTTTTAGCCATTATTCACAACACAGGTTTGGAGGAGACGAGGTTTTGGAGAAAATTTCTTGGATTGTTTATGGAATTATTTTCAAAGCTTAGGAGTTATTTGGAATCTTCAAGTTTTCAATTTGGCCTGTATTGTTTCAGATCTTCTCATGAATTTCCAGGCAGGGTTTGAAAAACCCATGTTAATTTTCTTTCAAAAAGATTGTCTATGTTGTGTTTGGAATGTTTGTTGAATTTATGATTCTGTTATTTCTTGATCTCCCATTATTTTGTTTTGATTTTTTTATTAAAACTTCATGTGAAAAATTCTTGATAAATCCAAATCTAGAATGCTTTATGATTTAAAATTTAAGAAATTATGTCTGATGAAACCCTAGGTTGTTCTTCGCAAAAATCTACATGCTTGGATCTTAGAAAATCATATTTTTATTATTAGTTAATTTCAATTTAAGAAAAATTTCATGATAGATGTGTTGGATTATAGAGAGGGGTGGGGTGAATCAGTAATCCTGATCACAAATACCTTAATAAACTTTTCTCTGATTAACTCGGTAACCACACAGTTCACTATTTATCGACAACAGTAAATAAACTATATGAATCAGTAAATCATACACTCAAATCATTCACAATGTATAACACCAATATTTAACGTGGAAACCCAGCTTTGGGAAAAACCACTATTGGAATTGTCACCCACTAAGAAATATACTCTTTTGAAGTACATCTGGTTAAGAGCCAATCTAGTTAAACATTACAAAAAACACTATTAGGTGTGACCCGGTTAAGGGATTTACCTCAGATCTATTAGGATCTTCACCTTGTTAAGAGTGGCCTTGTTAGAGGGCTTTAAACACTCTTTAGAATGTCACCTTTCTCAAGGATTTACAATAAGGCTATTAATCCCACTCTATTAAGAGATTTCTCTATTACAAATGCTAGTAAAAAACAATAATAAAAATGACTAGTAGATGTGCAACCATCTTTTCTCAATTAGATCCTTGTGCACTCTTCAATCTTCACTTCAATTCTTCATCTTCCACTAGCATCAACACTTCATCAAATCATTGTTTTCTCGCTTGGAATCTCTTTGTTCCTTCTTCTCTGCAATAGTCGGTAACCCTTCAACTATTCATTTTGCTAGCCATTTCTCCATATAAGATCATCCTTTATATAGATATTTTTTGTCTCTTAATCTCATCTATTATGTTTTCTTTTAATTAATCTTAACCATTCAATTCATTATACATCAAATCTGGATCTCGGTAACACATTTCCTTTTCACCTAGGAACTTAAACTTTTTTTGTAACTTGTTCCACTTCTTTTTGCCGCTTATAGCTTGTTGTAGATCTTCATCTTGAATTGTCATAACTATAGATCTCTTGTAACTAACTCTCCTCATCATCGTGATCATCCAACTCATCATAGTTAATCATTAAATGTCAATTCCATCCATATTTAATATCTTTTTCTTTCTCAGTGTTCTTTACTTAGAATTTCAGTTACATCGCACAATGCCTAAACCTTTCCGCTTTATCAAGTGACCATCTTTTTACTTTTACCTTACCGAGTGACTTTTCCATCTCGGTAACCAAAACAACTTTACTTACCGAGTTGTCAAATCTTTATCTTCATGCTTTACTGACTTAACATAATCATATGTTAGATAGAAAACAATCATATCAAAATAATCAAATCATTGTCCAGTCTGTATCAGTTGCCCATTTAAGTTCTACAACTTCTCATTTCCTCTTCTCCTTAACTCATTCATCTTATATCATTACCAAACGATATGACAACATAATATAAACCAGAAATCAATTGCTTGACAATAATGACAAGACAATAATTGATCTAATCTTTCTACTATCATGTATTCCTCTGATATTGGTTGATCTTCATCATCAGCTCCATCAGATAATCAATCTTCAACATTATTATCAGTTATGGTAACAAGATGTTCTTTGAAACCCTAGGAATTTCGGTTGGAAAAAAAACAATAAGAAAATTTGTAGATTAAATCAGTTAGGGTCGATTAGAAATTTTCTTAAAACCCTTGAAAATAATTTTTTTTAAAAATCAAATCAATTTGTTTATTTTGTTACTATTGGAAAATGAATTTTTATAATTGTAGGAGATTATTTTATTTTTTATTTTTTTAAAGGGGGGTTCTCAAGTTTGTGTCTGAGAAATTCTCTGACAGGAATTATTTAAAAAAATTAAAAATTAAAAATTAATTAAGTTGTGGTGGGGTCACCACCCCCATCACACTTGCAACCCACAAGACTTGCGGCCACAACAAGCTTGCGGGGACCGCAATGTGGGGAGGGTTGCCCCCCCCCCTCCCCCCACGATGCTTTGTTATATACATTTTTTATTTTATTTATTTATTTATTTTATAATTTTAATTTATTAATAGTTATTAATAATGAATGCTATGTTTAATAATTTATTTTATAATTAATATTTATTGATTAATATTATTAATTGATAAATAAGTGATGATTAATGTTATTTTATGAATGGATATTAAATGTTATTATTTTTTTAATTATGTTTTTTATTTATAATATGTATATAGGTTTTCCCTTGTCTTTTGAGAAGGAATATAATTGATATCAAAAATAATTATTTTAGATGGAAAAAGGGCGATTGGATTACATTTTTACTCAAACTGGGCTTTTTTGGGAAATGAATTTAATTGGGTTGCATGTTATGGAAATGTATTTTTCTTACTGTGATTATGGGTTTTATGGGAGGTTTTTATATTGCATGTTTTAGGAGCATTACCAGAGGTGTGAGGGTTGTGTGAATAATTTTATACCTCATGTATTGTGTGGATCATCTTTTCATCTTAAGTTTATGTTTTGTGGATACTTAGAGAGTGTTGATATGATATTGTGGTTTGAGAACCAATGTGTTCATGTTGTACGAAGGAACTGATTTTAGGATCATTATTGTTATCATTTTCTTGTTATCTATTTTGTGAACCTAGGTAGGTTAACTAAGTGTATAGGTGGGGAGTGGCTTACAATAGGCATAGGGGCCCGCAAGTGGCTGATAGGATAACTTATTGCAAGTGACTTAATAAAGTGATAACGTAATAAAATTTGCTAGGATAGAAACATTTTAAGATGTTTGTATTCCTCGTGTCTTGAGCGCTAGTACAAGGTAGGATGGTTTGTGAGATGATGTTTGTCACCTACGTGGACTTGGATATAGCATAGTTCATACCTCATATATATGAGAGGATTACTGATACCACATAGAGTCACTAGGGCATCGAGGTCCTGAGAGACTACCAGGATAACTCTAGAGTTGGCTCATGTGATGACAATTCCCCATATGTATCTTAGGTTTCCTACATGTGATGGTTTCCTCTGGTCGAGTATGTGTTACCTTTTTATCCTATTGTACCTTTTTAGATAGAGAGCTTTCAGTAGCCCTTAGTTTTTACTGTGATGGATTTTGGTTTTTTTAATCCAAGTGGGTCTGTTATTATCTCCTTAGTATAGTGGGAGTGTACCATTTAGGTTCCAAAAGGTCGAGTGGTAGTGATTCTTTTACCATTTGAGATTTTGATGTCCGTGTACCAATGTTGGATGATCCTTATAGCATTTGTACCTTCTTGTTCATCATTGTTGGAGATATATTCTTATCTTTCTTATATTATGTTCTTGTATCATTGTATCAGTTATTTTGGAGATATCATATTGTACTTTATATTAGATTATCATTACATACCCTGTGACATGTACAATGGATGTTGGTTATCATGTATACCTTGTGGTATCAATTGTATCTGGATTTCATGTATAGGATGAAGTACTTATTTACATTAGTTACAAGTAGTTTAATTAATATTTATGTAATTTGCATCAAGGAACCCTTGATATTTGTAATCTATGGTTGACTTGTACTTGTATGTATGAGTTGTAAATTATATTGTATTGCTTCTACATTTTATATATTGTTTTTTATTAAGGTAAATGCAGGTTTTGAATGGACCTCGAAACCATTTACAAAGGAATACAAAAGATATACTATAAAGCCCTTACAAACATAGAATTGCTAAACTGCAAAAAGCAAGACCCCAACCCAACAAACAACACCAAAGAAAGCTACAATAGAAAGCCAAAAAATAGTTGACAGCACAACTACCAGTAACCTACCAACAAGAACTACATATTTTCTTTTGTGGCATTTTCAACCTCTTTTTGTATTTCCTCCATTTTCTGGATAGAATCTTTCAGGTGTGTAAGCTCCTTAGGTATTTTAGGTACTTTCCTCTTGATATTTCTTCTGGTTCTTGTTCCCAACCCCGAAGACTAACCTTTACACCTAGCATCTTCTTCCACCATGATGGTAGTTTTTTCCAACAAACTACTCTCCAGATAAGCATACAAGGCTTTTAAATTCATCACAGAAACTTTGAGGCCCTCATTACTATGCTTCAAGATTTCTCTTATGCAGTAACCATTGTAACTAATTTTATCATTTATGTCCTTCAGCTTTTCATCCATGATAGCAAAAATTCTAGAATGCAGGTCCTTATTTGTGTTGTTTTTATTTACCTTCTTGAAAACCTCTTCAGTGCAATTATCCAATATTTCTTTTAGAGATTCCATTTACTCTTCTAGGGCCTTCAGATTGTGACCTATTTATTTCATTTCCTAATTGAGCCATTTCTCCATATTAAAGCTATAGCCAGTCGTGCTCCTTACCTCTTGTAAAATACAGTCCTCAATATCAAAGCCAATAGAAACCTCTTTATCCTTACATGTTCTATGTCTTTTCTCTTCTCTTTTCCCAACCCTAGAGGTTTTAGGCTTCCTGTACAAAGTACCTCCCTCTTTCTTTCTTTTTTTCTCATTGTTACTCTTCTCAATTCTCTCTTCCTTCTCATAATCCTCTCCTTCCATCTCCTCTTCCTTTTCAACTTCTTCTTCTGCCTCCTGTTCTTCTTCCTCCTCACCCAGAACATCAGCATCCTAATTTTTTCTCCCCATCTTTTCATTCACCTTAGAAGTTGAGCCCTTATTTTTTACCTTAGGATCCATTTCCTCTTCTACGAGATCATCCTCCATATTTTCCTCTAGCATCATTCCTTCCTCATTGTCCTAGGTAGAGGAATTTTGTTTTCAATTTCCTCTCTAAAATCTCCCTTTCCCTTTCTTTTTTTCTTTTCCCTCTTGTTAGTTGCAGTCCTTGTCTCTTCCACTTTAGATTTCTTCTTCTTCCCTTTTACCATCTTGGGTATGGGATCAAGAATTTTTTCCCTGACATAGTCTTCTATAAGCATTATTAACCCTTCATGCAACACTGAGTAACTAGGATTTTTCTTGTTCTCTAAAATGTTGTTATTCAAAGAACTAAACAGATAATAGGGGAAAGATACTTTCTTTTGATACTTGAAATGGTTAACAAGTACAAAGTGAAAGTTGCACACCTTAGTGTAGCACCCATCAAGAGTAAAATATTCCATCAAAACTTTCAAAACTTTGGCCCAAATAAGTTTAATCGTATCCATTTCCACATAATCCCCAGAGCATTTAACCAGCATTTCTTCTTCTTCCTTATTTTTGGGAAAAATCTTAATAGCCTGAGAACCCATATGCTTATTATTCCTATAAAACTTCATATCATACAGTAGCATGCCCGTAATCTCACAAACAAGATTCAGTGTGAGAGGAAAGGACTTACCCATCAAATTAACCCTGCCATTAGCCCACCCAGCAAAAAACTTCTCTATTATCTCTTTGTCATATCCATGTAATCTTTCCAAGTAAGAAGATATCCCTCCCCGCTTGAGCTTTCTCCAAACACTCTTCTCCGTTTTCTATTTTTCACAGTCCAGCAACTGCTCCCTTCTCAAACAACCTCCCATGTCTTCTACAAATTCTTGTTTACTCTAATTACCAACAAGCAAAGTATCAATATACTTTTGGCTCCTTTGCTTCAACAAAATTAAAATGACCCACAATCCTTGTGCAATAATCCCTATCATTATTATCGTACACCTTAACTGACAGATCCCTCTCCTCGAAAACTTAACCATCCTCTTCATTATTAATTTTTGTATTAATGACCCCTTCCTTTTGATTAAGTCTATCAAACTTGATTAGACTTAAAATCTCTTTTTGAAGATTTGATTCCTCTTTCCATTTAATGATTGCTTCTTTATGGTCCCCCACATTAGCAAGTCCATCCGTAGGCTTACTACCCTCACGGTAAACATGGGAAATATGAACTTCTTGGAAAGTTCCAAGAATAGTTTTAATTTTATCTATTATATGAGCTATAGTCCAAGAGACCGCGTTCATACCTTTTATGAATTTTATTATATTTAGAGAATCTCCCCCTAGCCACAACTTCATACAACCTAGCTCCTTAGCTAGCATCACAACTTGGAGGGTTGTCTTGGCTCCGTTTCTATTTTTTATTTAGCCCGATTTGTCTTGGTCACCCTATGTCATCCCCCATTGCTTTTGTTCGACATATTATGTCATCCTTCATATCTCTTTATGGTACTCTATTTCATGGTACTTTATGATTGTCAGGCACTATTAATATCCTACTTCCGCATGTGTAAGAATTCTTTTCGATAATATTCTGTATTTATTTATGGGATGAGAGATCTTTGTATGTTTTGTTTCGTACGAGGGATTTCTTTCTGCTTTGTAAGGACCTTGTTGAAGAGTGATTTCTCATGTGTGGAATTTACTGGCTCGTACTTCCTACATTTATTTTTGTGTATGGAGTAAGTCTTTTCATTATGGCTACTAGCGATATATTATCGACCTTCGTTTCAGTTGAAGTCACTTGGTATTTTCTTTTATATTATACTGTTGGTTTTTCTGGGTATTGCTTTCATGGCATTGCATAGAGATATTAATGAATTTAGGCCATTGAATCTTCGAGTTCAGTTGTCAACTCATCAATTGGAAGTGTCATTTGAAGGTATTGTTTCTGATGAGGCTCTTGCATCCATGTTTATTATTCACTATGCAAAATGTGCTCGTAGTATACATAGAATGATTGGGGATTCAGTATTATCTCCGCATTATCAAAGAATTATCTTTCCTTCTCAAATTATTTCAGTCTTCTGTTCTAATATATTAGACCTATCTCAGTCGTGGTCTATGTTGGTAGCTATTACAAATTGGTCTATTCGGCCACAATACTTGTAGGAAAATGGTTTGCTTCTTGCAGTTCAAAACTATAATTTTTGGCTACAAGATGCTCATATTGGAGGTATCTTTCCAAGGCATCTACTTTTCAATTCTAATAAATATGTCATGCTTCTGGCTATGGTTAAAGATTGTATATCAGAAAATTCCATTATGCCTCTTGATCATTTATTGAATAGAACCCCTTTTGATGCGGGTCACAGAGGGAAGGCATTTGCAAAAATGTATGCCTTACTTGCTATATTGGAGCATGTTAGATCTTCCAACTTCAATTCATCTCCGTCTGTGCTAGATGGTATTTCTCCTATGGGTGTCTTAGCTCCTTTGAATGTTCCTTCATGTTCATTGACTCCATTGTCTATGGGTTCATGTTCTTCCCCTATTCGGCTCCCGGTTTCTCCTCCATCTCGTTCTGTTTCAAGGGATTCTCTTGCTGCTCATGCAAACCATCTCTAGAGCTCTCTATTTTTATCACCACCTTCACATTCTAGTTTTGGAAACTATGACTAATGATGTTTTATCATGTTTTTTTGGTGTATTCTATTTTGGTTTTGCTTCACTTGTTGTTTTGCAGGAGGTGCATATATGATATGGAGATGATTCCTGCAGTCTCTTCCTGCCATACCTTCTAATCATGATTTTGGTCATCGAATGGTTTTTTTGAGGACATCTTAACTATTATGGTGGCTAGTACTCCTTTGTAATTTAGTTTTTCTCATAATCTGAATATTGTAAATGATCAGATGAACAGGGGGGCTTTGGTATTTTTAATTTTCTAAAAATTGTAAATTTTCAAATGTAAAGGGGGATTTTTTATCTTTGTAATGGGGCCTTCATTTTGGCGGGATGTCTACTTGACATTTTGGGATTATTTTGTATAAAGATGTATTTTTTCTTAAGAGGTATGGGGGATTTTTTTGTTTTTACCACACATTGTGCTTCGGCTGTGTGGGCTTTTTGGGTAGGCTACTATATCTTCTTTGAGCAATCTTTTGCTCCTTCTATATATATGGGTAACGAATGGAGTTTTCTTTACTGGTTCTTTCTCTGGGAGCCCTTTGAACCAGATTAAATATTAATATAAATACAAAATTTTTGCCAAATAAAATAAAATAATAGCTCCCAGACAATTTCCAACCCAATCTCTAATTAATCCTCCAACCCTTGCCTTACCTGGATTGCCCTTGGCAAATCCATCAAAATTTCCTTTATGTCAACCATTCAATGGAGTTGTCCATATAATATTTTCTCTGGGATTGGGGTCTTTGATTCTTTGACCCAAGAAGTCCCAATTAAGGATCTCTTTGAATTCCTGAGATTGGTCCAAGAATATAGAATCTTTCAAAAGAGTGCTTCTAAATTTTTCCATTAGGCTTCTACAAACTTGATTAGCAAAAATCTCATAGGGGGTTTATTTATCTCTAAAAACTCTATTGTTTCTCTCCTTCCAGACTCTCCAAGTGAAGTGAGGAAGAAACAAATTCCATATAGTTTTGATCTCTTTACCAGGAAAGGGAAAAATCTATTGCTTTATTAAATCTTGAAGATTCTGAGGGTTTACCCAATCCAACTAGCTCTTCTTGAATATATATTCCTAAACTTTTTTAGTATAGGGATAGTGCATCATCGTATGATTACTAGATTCAGCTTCAACACAACACAAAAGCACCTATTAGGCATATTAAAGCCCCTTTTACAAATGTTTTCCATAGTAAGAATCTTATTTTGAACAAGAAACCAATAAAAAATAGTAATCTTAGGGATGAGCTTTTTATTCCATTCCTAAGAGAAGAAAGGTTGTTCTTCCTCAATAAAAAAGAGAGCAAAAGTAGAGAAAATAGTGAATTTACCACTGGCCTCAAGACCCCACACCAAAACATCCTGCTCATTATCTCTTATGAACCAAGAATGGAGTTGCATATTGACAATCTTGATATTTTTGTCAATAAGTGTTAGAATAACTAAGAGGGGGGGTGAATCAGTTAGATCAGTTATCCTAAAGTCTCAAATACAAAGATGTAATACTCAAAACAATTTCAACAAATTCTGTAACTCGGTAACATAAACTATTAAACTGTAAGTGCCTTTTACCGATTACCAGTTAATTAACTCATTGTGATTATCGACCAAATCAAATATGTAGTATGTAAAGTATGATAATAAAATAATCATCACATAAACACATAACACAATGATTTAACATGGAAACCCTGCTAAGGGAAAAACCACTTGGGACCGGTAACCCAAAATAATTTTCACTCTTTTGAAGTGAGCTCGGTGAAGAGCCAACCCTGTTAAAGGTTACAAACACACTGTTAGGTGTGACCTTGTTAGAGGATTTAAGACTAATAGTTAACTTTTGACCAGCATTCACTATAGGGTCAATAAGATAACAATTTACATTCCTTGAATAACATAGGGGCATAACATAAGACAGTTAAGTCCATTTGGTTAGGAGATTTTTTGTATCAATGGTTAAACTGAAACAATAGTTGATCTGATTACAATACAACTTAATTTACATATGTTCAAATCTATTCTAAGCCTATACAAATTCTCTGATCAATTTTTCAATTCACTTCCTTAACTTACTTTCATTGGGTAATAGCTCTCTGACGCTTGGTACTATTCTACAGTTCAGTTCTCCTTCAACCAGTCTGATCAGGCATGCATGAAACTATATTCATGCGAAATCTATGTAGTCTTATTTCTTCTAACATGTTTCAATAAAGAAACTCATATCTCTTATATAGACAGATAAACCATTTTCATATCAACCATCAAATTTTTCTACTTATCCTCCTTCATTGATTTTGCCTCTTAAACCTTCCTCGGCAGTTGTGTCAATAACACGTTTCAATTCCATCCTTTAGATTTTCTTTGAATTTTGTCAGTCGTGGATCTCATAACAAACTTTATCCTCAATCTTGAAATCATAACAATTTCTAGCTCATCATTTTATGTCAGCTAAACTAAGCATTTAATACTTTCATCCATACTCAGTTGAAAAAGAAATGTGTTGGTGAATACAAGCTCGATTAATATTGTCACTCGGTATACACTACACTAGCTCAGTGTATACTGAACTCTTCATTTACCAACCACATTGTCTTGTACAATTTTGCTTCCTTCTTCATAATAGATTAATGCAACATAATCAAGTCAACAATATGAAATCATAGACTCATCAACAAGTTACCTAAAGTATTCCCTATCCTCATCTTTCATATCCATCTTTCTCCATGTAGATATCTCAATTCTTCATCTTTTCTCTCTTTTTACAGATGTTCAGATATTTGTAACTTACATGATAAGTACTATCAAAACTAGTTGACATCAATGACAACATAATGACTGATTTTATTATCTTACATATCTTTTTAGTAACTCGGTGATCTCTAATCACTGATCTTCAAGTCATTCAGGTATTCAATCAGTTGTAGCTCATCAATCTCTCCCTTTGGCATTGATGGCAACACAAGCAATATGAAAAAATGACATACACATACCAAACATGTATTCTACAACTATGTAAGTAAATGTTGTATCTTGGTAAGCTCTACCTAGCTTGATATTGAATATGTTTAATCACTACGTTACATAACAGCATTACAAGTGTAGACTCTCCTCTATGGATTTGATCTTTTCAACTCTCAGATTCCTTCTGTTCTTAGCAACAAATCTTCAAATCTCTCCCTGACTTTCTCAGATTATCTCTCCCTTAGATAGATATTTCATTGACCTCTCTATTAATTTATCATATTGTGTATCTCTCCCTTTAACAACAATGCCAAAGAAAAACATAAAACATATAGCTCTGCAATAGCCAAGTAACTCTCTGTTGTTCGGTGCAGACAATGTATCTCTATATACTGATATGCAAATTCTCAGTTCTAGCTCCTCAAATATTTCACAACCTTAGACATAATCCAAAGTGTGAGTTGTGTTACATCAACATGAATGATCTTCTGATAAGAATAGGCTGATACAACCTCCATATCACATTAGTGACCGATAGATAGGGGACAGACCCCAAGTCCAGTCCTTAAGTATTCAAAAGTGTCCTTCGGTAGAGGCTTGTTAAAAATATTAGCAAGTTTCTCCTTTGATGTAACATATTCCAATTTGACTTGGTTCTCCTATACTTGTTATCTTAAGTAATGATACTTAATTGATATATGCTTTGTCTTTGAATGCATCATACGATTCTAAGAAATATTTATAGCACTAGTGTTGTCACAGTATATAATCACCAGCTTAGTGATTACCTCATTCATTCCTTCCAACACTTGTTTGATATAAGCAATGTTTGAACAGTTTGTAGTAGCAACAACATACTTTGCTTTTGCAGTAGACTGAGAAATACAAGGTTGTTTCTTACTTGTCCAAGTTACAAGTCTTTCACCAAAGAAAAATGCTCCTCCAATTGTGCTTTTTCTATCATCTATATTTCCAGCCCAATCTATGTCGGTGTAAACTCTTAGTTCAAATTTCCCTTCCTTAAGATACCATAAACCATAATCCTTTGTTTTCTTTAGGTATCTCAAAATTCTTTTCACTGCAACCATATGTGAATCCTTTGGATTGGTAGAAAATCTAGCAACAATCTCCACTGCATGTGCAATATCAGGCCTACTATGTACTACATACATCAATTTACCAATCATAGATTAGTACAATGTCTGATTTACCTCTGTAGATTCATCATATTTTGTTAACTTGCAGCCTGTAACCATCAATGTTTCTACTGGTTTAGCATCTTCCATGCCAAATGTTCTCAATACTTCCTTAATGTACTTTGATTGTGTGATGAAAATTCCATCATTTTGCTGAATAACCTGCAAGCCTAGAAAGAATTTAATCTCTCCAAACATTGACATTTCAAATTCCTTTCTCATCTCATCAGCAAATGATTTACAAATATGATCTTGTCCTCCAAAGATTATAGCATCCACAAATATTTTAGCAATCAAAATAGTATCATCAGATCCTCCTTTCATGTACAAATTATTATTTTCACTAGTTCTTACAAAACCAATACTTAAAAGATAAGTATGTAACCTTTCATACCATGCTCTTGGTGCTTGCTTTAATCCATATAAAGATTTGTGCAGTCTACATACCATGTCTTTTTTATTCGGATCAACAAATCCTTCTAGTTGTTCTATGTAGACCTCCTCCTCTAGTATTCCATTTTAAAAAGCTGACTTAATATCCATTTGATAGAATTTAAATTTCTTATGTGCAGCATATGCAAGTAACATGCAAACTCCTTCTAGTCTAGCAACAGGTGCAAAAGTTTCACCATAATCAATACCTTCTTCTTGTGCATATCCCTTGCAAACAAGTCTAGCTTTATTCATTGTAACCTCTCCATTTTCATTCATCTTATTTCTGAAAATCCCTTTAGTACCAATAACATTTTTATCTTTCAGTCTAGGTACTAAATTCCATGTCTTATTTTTCTCAATTTTTTCAATCTCTTCATTAATAGCATTGATCCATTCATCATTCTCAAGTGCAACCTTAACATTCTTCGATTCAAACTCACAAACTAAGCATACATTTTATCTTAACTTACTTCTTGTCATCATGCCTGCTTGCCTATCTCCAATGATTTGATTCTCAGGATGATGTCTTCTAAAAAATCTTGCTAGCACTCGATCTCTTCTTTGTTCTTCATTCTATTCAGGTTCATTTCCTTGCTTGGAAGCTTCTTCCTGATCCTTAGGTTCCCTTTGTTGTTCCTTGGTGTTATTTTCCTGATCCTCATTCGACTCATCTTGTGGCTTCGGTAGGTACTCTGGATGTTCAACATAAGAAAATCAACCATAGTATTCTGGCTCCTTATTGTTTTCTTCATCATTTTTATCAGCAAATTCATCAACTCTAACATTAGCACTTTTAATCATCTTATTAGTAACCTTATTCAAACACTTGTAAGTTTTAATTGTAGTAGAATATCCAAGAAATATTCCCTCATCCCCTTTAGAGTCAAATTTCCCATTCCTATCATCTTTCAAAATAAATCATTTGCTACCAAAAATTCTGAAGTAACTTACACTCGGTGTGTCTCCAAACCATAACTCATAGGATGTCTTGTTTGTATCCTTCTTTAGTTGAACTCAGTTTAGGACATATATAGTTGTGCTAACTACTTCTCTCTAATACATTTGTGCAACATTTTTCTCTATCATCAATGTTCTTTCACAATCAACAATAGATCTATTTCTCCTTTCAGCATTCTCATTCTCCTGCGGTGTTCTAGGTGCAGAAACCTATCTTTTGATGCTATGCTCATTACAATAGTTAGTGAATTCATTACAAATAAACTCACCACCTCTATCAGACCTCAAGAATTTTAGTTCTTTCCCGGTTTCTTTTTCTACTCTAGCCATGTACCATTTAAACATTTTAAATACCTCATATTTCTCTTTTAAAAACATGATAGTCATTAATCTAGTATAATCATCAACAAACAGAATAAAGTATCTATCTCCATAGTATCTTTGATTTCTCATGGGACCACATAGGTTGGTGTGAACTAACTCCAAGATTCTTTTTGTTGAATGGTCTTTACTTTTAAAACTAGATTTTGTCATCTTCCCTTTTCGACATTCATGACACATAACATGATCAGGTTTAGTTAGGCCAGGCAATCTTCTAACTTTTCTTTTTCTACTGATCTTAATCATGTTATCAAAATTTACATGACATAACCTTTTATGCCATAACCATGTATCCTCATTTTTCACCAGTAAACAAGAAGTCTCAGCATTGTCAAGATAAAATAAGTTACCTTTTGATTGTCTTCCTATTCTGACAAGCTTTCCACTTTCATCAAAGATTCTCACCTTCTTGCTTTCAAATGTCACTCGATAACCTAAGTTGTTAAGCTATGCTACACTTAGCAAATTTTAATTTAGTCATTTTACCCAATAAGCATTATCACATATAATTTTATCATTTATCAATAAAGATTCTTTTCCTTTAACCATGCAAGGTGTATCATTACCCATTTTTACAGATCCTCCATTATAATGCTCAAGATGATCAAACTTATCTTCATCACCAGTCATGTGATGTGTATAGCCACTATCAATGATCCAAGTATCATTTTTACTAACTATTGGTGTAATTAAATATTCCTAATTACACTTTACTTAATCTTACTTATGATAATGCATTGCATAGTAGTTAGTGATTGAGACACCTAGGAGTGTGCACATCTATTAAGCACATGGTGTAGGAGAAATTCCACTTTTGGTGTGATAGTTGTCATCACATACCTCATTGTGTGTGAGATCCACCTTTTGTGCTCTTATCACATTATCATTCTAATCCAATGCACATACTTCATTGCATAATGGAGGATGATCCACATTTGGTGGACATGTGATTACACCTAGCATAGGTGATAGCTTATAAGATCCTTATCATTGTCTCTTATCTCCTTTCCTATATAAGGAGGCCTATTATGTATATTTTAATCATGTCCATGATCAATAATATCATTCTTGCATCTTAATGCAATTGTCTTGACAATCTCTTGTGGAAGTTATCTTGGTCTTGCATTCGATCCTGGGGGTGTTGTAGAGTCACCTAAAACTCTAACACTAACTTTAGAAATGAGTGTTGTTTCTACATACCTTTCATCTTCCTCAAAATTATCTTTCATTGCAACAAACACTACCTCAGCATCATCATCAGTGTTGGTGTCGATGTCCTCATCTTCAACCAAATAACATGCATTTTTTCCCTTATCTTTGTGATCTCAGTTATTTATGTTGTAGTGTCAGCAACATCTATTGTTTCTTCTTCCATAGCTTCCATCACTAGATCAGTCTTTGTCTTTATCTTCCTCTTTCTTGTTTGGGCATCTAGCATCAATATGACCAACTTCTTTACAATTAAAACAAGCTAAAGGTAATTTTCCCTTATATTTACCTTTCCTGTAGGTAGTCTACAGGCCATAAGAGCTTCAAGTTCATCAAGCTCATCATTGGTATTACTATCACTGTCATTCCTTATATTATGTCTACTGCTAGATTTACTAATCTTCAGAGAAGACATAAAAGTAGATTCAATAGACGGTACAACACTATTATCAAAATTGTTCAGCTCAAAGGTTGTTAGCTTAACAATCAGACTATCAAGAGTAAGAGTGTTGCCAGTTGCAGACTTCATTTCATGTATAGCAGATATTCTGATTGCATATGCAGGCAACAAGGTTCTTAGAATCTTACTTACCACTGTATCTTCATCAATGACACCACCAGCTCCTTAGATAGCATTGACTACCTCTTTGACTCGATTTGAGTATTGTACTATGTTTTCTCCTTCATTTTCATATCATTAAACCTGCCTCTTAAGCTTTTAGCTTTGGCTATATTTACATTTGCATCACCACCATGGACTAGAGAAAGTTTATCCCACATTTGCTTTGCAGTAGTGCAAGTCTTGACATCATCAAATTCAGCATCAGATAGAGCAGCAACAATCTCTATCATAGTAATGTTGTGTTCATTTTGGTCTCTCAACTGATCATGAGTTAAAGGTCCAGTCGGTCATTGTATGTAGCCATTTTCTAGTAAAGTTATAGCAGAATCACCAATTCCAAATATGTGAAGTCTCATGCGGCTTTTCCATATAGTAAAATTGTCCTTATTCAGCTTCGACACTTCCCTCTTATACATCTTGTAATATTTCTACTGAAGTCCTTAAAACTTTGTTCCAAGAAATCAGGGTTGGCTCTGATACAAATTGTTAGAATAACTAAGAGGGGGGGTGAATTAGTTAGATCAATTATCCTATAGTCTCAAATACAAAGATGTAACACTCAAAACAATTTCAACAAATTCTACAACTCGATAACATAAACTATTAAACTATATGTGCCTTTTACTAATTACCAGTTAATTAACTCACTATGATTATCGACCAAATCAAATATGCAGTATGTAAAGTATGACGATAAAACAATCATCACAAAAATACATAACATAATAATTTAACATGGAAAGCCTGCTAAGGGAAAAACCACCTGGGACCGGTAACCCAAAATAATTTTCACTCTTCTGAAGTGAGCTCGGTGAAGAGCCAACCCTATTAAAGGTTACAATCACATTTTTAGGTGTGACCTTGTCAGAGGATTTAAGACTAATAGTTAACTTTTGACCAGCATTCACTATGGGGTCAATAAGATAACAATGTACATTCCTTGAATGACATAGGGGCATAACATAAGACGGTTAAGTCCACTCGGTTAGGAGATTTTTTGTATCAATGGTTAAACTGAAATAGTAGTTGATCTGATTACAATAAAACTTAATTTGTAGATGTTCAGATCTATTCTAAGCCCATAAAAATCCTCTGATCAATATTTCAATTCACTTACTTGACTTACTTTCACTCGGTAATAGCTCTCTGATGCTCGGTACTGTTCTACAGTTCAGTTTTCCTTCAACCAGACTAATTAGGCATGTATGAAACTATATTCACGTGAAATCTTTGCAGTCTTCTTTCTTCTGGCATGTTTCAATAAAGAAACTCATATCTCTTCTATAGATAGATAAACCATTTTCATATCAACCATTAGATTTTGCCGCTTATCCTCCTTTGTTGATTTTGCCTCTTAAACCTTCCTCGACAGTTGTGTCAATAACATGTTTCAATTCCATCCTTTAGGTTTTCTTTGAATTTTGTTAGTCGTGGATTTGATAACAAACTTTATCCTCAATCTCAAAATCATAACAATTTTCAGCTCATCATTTTCTGTCGGCTAAACTAAGCATTTAATACTTTCATCCATACTCGGTTAACAAAGAACTACATCCATGAATACAAGCTCGGTTAATACTATCGACCGGTATACACTACACTAGCTCGGTGTATACTGAAGTCTTCATTTACTGACCACATTGTCTTGTACAATTTTGCTTCCTTCTTCATAATAGATTAATGCAACATAATCAAGTCTGTTAATCTCTATTGAGCATTTAAGGTTGTCATTAGTATCAAAGGATAGTAAACAGGTCGGTCGGTTATTTACATTGAGATAGTCAGTAACTAGAAGTAAGACAGAGTAGTTGGTAAAGCCTTACACTGAGCAGATTATACAGTGTTTACCGATGATCACAAAACATGGCATAGTAATCAGAAATGGTACATTATTCTATGCAAATGGTTATAACAGATCGTAAAATAGTTTACCAAGATCAAGGAGCATTTATTGTAAAAGATATTCATTAAATGCAATGATTATCTTATTTGTATTAGTTGATCTAGGTTATTTTGCACCGTAGATCTTAGGGTTATGATTTTCTTTTGTAACCTAATTTTTTGCTTAAGTGGAAAAATGGAACACTATATATTGTATATGTTCACACCATTTTATAAGGTTGTTGAACTGATATGTATGAATCATGGAGCACTTGAAGAAATTGCCTATCTTCAAGATAATCAGTTTACCGAGCAGAACAGAGTGCAGAGGTTTTCAGATTAAGCAGAATCAGACAAGGCAACCAAGTAGATCAGAGCAGAGAACCATCATAGATAAGGTGATATTTTGATAAGAACTTATAGATCTATTTTAGACAATTGAGTTGTCAACTAGCAGATAGTTTACCTATCACTTTCTGACAATTGTGATAGAGTTTTTGATAAATCTCTTAATAGAGTAGACTTAATAGTCTTTGTATAAATCTCTTAACCGAGTACACACTTCATATAGTGTTGTTAAATCCTATAACTAGGTAGATCTAGCTGATCTAATATGTTACTCCTAATAGGGTAAGATCACCAGAAGTGATCAAAACTTGTAGCCTTAACAGGCAAACCTTTCTATCTGCAGTAGTGAAGAATTTGTGGGTGTCATCCCCACCACAATTTTTACCTTCTAACAAGGGTTTTCGCGTTACCAAAATACTTGTGTTATGTGATTGTCATATTGATTTCATGATTGTTTACTTTCTTAAGTTAACTAGATGATTGATTTATGCAATTAGATTCAATTTATTTTGATCGGTTATCACAGTATTTGGTTATAGATCAAAAAGGTTTTGCAACTAAAGTTTTGAAGGCACTGATTCACCCCTCCCCTCTCCGTACCTATCTCTCCTAATTCAAACAATTGGTATCAGAGCTCGGTTCTCTTGTTGAATAGTTTAACCATTGAAGGGAAAAGATCTAAGTCATGGAGAGATACAAGCTTGACAAGACCATTGAGAATCAAAAGATACAAATGCAGATGTTTGTGGAATAATATAAACAAACCAAGGAAGAACTGAAGAAATTATTGGTTGAAAGAAAGAACCTTGCAATTCAGTAGAATGAAATAAGTTATCATGAAGAACCTATTGATGAAATATTTGATCATATTGGATCAAGCTCTGGAAGCATCTCTGACAAATCCAAAAGCATAATCTCTGAGTTATCTGAAAAGAATCAGCATCTATTCGAGCAAATGAAAGCACTTCAAATCAATCATGAATCTCAAATGGTGAGAATGGTGGAAATCATGAACAATGGTAGACAAGCTGAACAAGATCAAAATCTAGCTATTGAAGATTGAAGACTGATGACTGAACAACTTCAAGCAAAAGAAAGTGAAATATAGAGACTTACTAATCGTCACTTCCAAGTATCAAATCAGATGATGACAGATAATCAAGAAATGAACCGAGTAAATGGAGAATTATCAAGAAGACTTGAAGATGTTGCAATACTCAGAGAAGACAATGAAAAACTAAGAAATGAAATAAAGACACAAAAGAAACACAATGAGATGATGAAGATAGCCGAGGATAGCTCTAAAAAGATTGATGATTTTCTAACTAATCAGAGGAGATTTGGAAGCAGAATCGGTATAGGCTACATTGGTGAAGGAGAATCATCACAACAAGCTGAAGAAGTCAACAACAATCAAAGTCAAAAACTTAAAGTGTTGACATGTTACCACTGTGGAAAACCAGGACATACATCTAATGTGTGCAGAAGCAAAGCACAAGGTAAACCTCCTGTCATTCCTAAGTTGAATGGATATTGTTATTATTGTGGTAAGTTTGGACATCCAGCTTATGAATGCAAAGCAAAGAAGAATGACATTGCTAATAATACTACTAAGGAGAAAATATGCTATACTTGTAATAAGTATGGACACACTACAAGGGACTGTAAGGCGAAAATGAAACAAGTCTGGACACCTAAAGAGAAACTATAATGAAAGCCATATCAACCGAAGAGACAAGGTAACTCATATGTTTGGGATTATAATACATGGACTAATTGTACTACATGTGGTCGGTATGGACATATTGCAGCAAAATGTTTCAGAAAGAGTTGGATTGGACAATCAAGAAACTAGACAAATGCAGGAATGGCATGTTTGCACTATCACAAGGTCGGTCATGTAAGCAAGAACTGCAGAGACTGAGCACCTGATGAAAACCATATATTTGAGAGTGGATATAACATTGTAGAAATTACAAAGTTAAGGAACACAATGTGGAAGAAGGCATCTAATGAGAATGTTGAGTCAAGTAACACTGTCAGTGAAACCTCGTTCACTGGATTGGGTGACATCGGTACCTCCACTTCAGATGACAAAGGTATGTATGGAACTGACATTTCAAATGATCACATGTTACATATAGTTCCTTATATATGATGTACAAATACCAAATTTTCATGAATGAAGATGCACTATGGTTTATATATTATAAGTTTGAAAATGACATCTAGTCGGTAAAAGGAGAAACGTGAGTTGGTTACCCGTCGGTAATCACTATACAAGGTTAACCGAAAATAGTTCAAACCAATGAAGAAACTCTATGTTAATTGAACAAAAAGACTTTACCGAGCTGACAGTCATCTCGTACTGAAAGTTAGGTCACGCATTTAATGCATCAAAGTTTGAGTGGGAATATCGAATAACCCTATATATACATGAAAATAGAGTTCATTGTTACATTTCAATTTCGAAGAAAGGAGATTTTATAGAGAAGAGTTCAAGCTAACAATTTTCATAACAGATTCAAAGCTACTATAGATCGAACTGACAACAATTCTTCAATGAAAACTAGTAAGTTCATCTGCCTACTGAACACTGGTTATCAATTGCTTGTTGAAACCCTAGAAACAATTTATGGCATTGTCTTCGACCGCAAGAAAATCATAGAACATTGAGGAAGTGCAATTAATTGTTAGGGCACACTTTTTCAAGGAGAAATTCAAACCTCATCCTAAGGTCACAGCACTAATGGACGATATGGGTGCATTTTCTAGTATTCTTGATAAGGTTTTGTTAACAGAAGACGTTAGGGCTTACATTCACTACAAGATCGATGAAGTATGTGACTTTGAGACCATAGCAACCTATCAGCAAGTCTGTGGACCAGATGGTAAGATCAAATCTAAGTATAAGAAGATTAAGGAGTTAGGGTTATGGTGTTTCACATACTTCCCACAATCATTTCACAATGACTGGATAAGAATCATGCTAAGCAGATTCCATGACGGAAAATTTTGGCTAGACAAACCTATTGAGGTCACCAAGAAAATTATCAGTAGGGTTACTAGGTACCCTACAATCGACAAAGCCAAAGCATTTCGAAGTTCATCTCATCCCGATGTAGAAAATAACATTGGAGCTCAATGGGATGATAGGGCACTAAAGATTTCAACTATCAAAGATCCAGCAGTAAGATTCGTAGCTCATGTCATCGGGTACAAGATATTTCAATCAAGCAGATCGAATAGTGTACCCTGCAGCACCATGGACATGGCTTACAAAATTGTGAAGAAAGATCACCAGGTTGATCTTGCCGAGCTACTACTACACCAACTGCATGACAACATGAAGACAATAAAAGCAAAGAAGTCCAATACATGTAAGTATGGATCACTACTTGTCTGTACATTCCTCTATTTGTAAAAATATGTTTCGGGCATTGGAAAATTTAACTGGCAATTGGACAGACCGATAACTGCCCAAATCGGTGATATGATGAGAAGTCTAGAAGAAAATGAGAACAAGGAGTTCCATGAATATTTCAAGGAATTTCAAACAAGATTGCAACAAAGAAGCAGAATTCCAAAAGAATTAGTGAGCAAATTTGAAGATGACATATGCTTTGTGGTAAGCACAGACCACTCAATGATAAAGGCAGTAGAACTGAGAACAAAATGGCTAGCACCAATGGGTTATGAAATGAATCATGATTTCACTCTGAAATCTATCAATGCATTGATGGAATTACCGATTGACATCACTGCCAGTAGGTTTGGAGTGTATGAGGAAGCTAAGTCTAGAATCACAACGGACATTGAGATTGGTAAAATGTCAAGAAGGGCAAAGAAAATGAAAAAGGATCTCTCAGCAAGATATGGAACTACATCTAACTCACATAAGGAGTCACCGGTTGATGAAGCAACCGAAGGTCAATTACAATTGGCTGACAAACCCTATGACAGCGAGGAGATCGAGTCAGACAAAGAAAAGGATAATACACCGGTTCCTCCCACCAATGATGAAGAAGAAACTCAACTTCCCACAACTGATGAACAAGATATTCAACTACCAGAACTTGAAGGAATGAGGACATGTTCAGCAACTGTAGCACAATCAATCGAGCAAAAAGAAGAAGTAGTAAAAGTAGCAAAAAGAAGAGCAACTACACCGATGAAGAAATACATCAAAAGAAAGAACAAGAAAGCAACTGAACCACTGAAGAAAAAGAGGAAATACATAAGGAGTAAGGAAGATATAGAGGAGACTGACACTGAAAATGACCCTGATCAATTTAAGCTAGTTCATAATAGGGATAGTACCATAGATGAAATAATTGAAGATATTATTGAGAATGGAAATCTTAATGATCCAGGCACAGGCAAATTTAACAACATGTCAATTAAGGACAAGACAAAGATAGAACATGCTATTGTTCAAATGATGATCAAGTTCAAAAGAGTACTGATGGAATTTTCATGTCAACTGCTAAAGGAACTTGATGACAAAATAAGTGAAAGATGGGCTATTGCACTAGACATAGAGAAAAGAAAAAGAGAACGATCTCTAGGTCGTGTAGCCACACACTTTAGCTATGCTGACGTAAGTGAATACATGACAAGGTATCAGCCTAGATTTTTAGTCAAGAATAGAGCTATGCAGATTATGGATGAGAATGTAGATGATATGGATGTCATATGTGACTCCCTATGGACATCAATTTTGAAAGCAAAAGAGAAAGCTGAACAAGAAGCATTCTTGAAACTATCTAAAAAGAGACACAGTTCAAAAGGTAAAAGTATTTTCATTGATGATAATAAAGGCAAGAAAATAGAAGACACTGGTATATCAGTTACTGAGGTAATTGATATCACTGAGCAAAAGGAAGAAATTAAAATTTCACAGGATGCACCGGATCAAGCTAAGATCCACTTGCAAAAGAAAACCGATGATGATGCACTCATTGAGGACATCACTAACAGTGATCTTGATGATAAGGATGATGAAGATGTAATTATTACACAATACAAAGATGAAGCATTAAACACTGACAATGTGTGTACATCTCTACCGAATGAACTACCTATACTTGCAAAGGCCATTAAAATCATTTCACAAGTACAACCCGATGTCTCTCATCCTGAGCCAACCAAAGATACAACTAAGATTCAAGCACCCAAGCAACCTGCAAATATAAATGAGCCTGTCAAACTAGAGGCATAGTCTATAGAATAGAAGGAACCTAAAGAAACCAAGTCAACTGAGGTGAACCAACCTGACACTACCACCAAGACTCCCATGCAATCTACCGAGAAGCAGAAGAAGGATGATATAGTGTCAACTAGTAAGGATACTTCGAGGAGTGAAGAAAAAGCTATTGTCGTAAGTGAAAAGAAATCACCTCTAGCCCTGAAGAAGAAAAAGAAGAAAGCCAAAGGGCCGATCACCATTGATGAAGTTATCATTATACTAGAATGTGACCCAAGAACTTTAAGCCCCGAGGAACTAAGTCGGTATGGGGAGTTATGTTCAAGGAAAGCGGCACAAGAAAAATTGAGGCAAGAACAAAAATGTAAAGAAGTGTTAAATGATGTATGGGATATTCTGTAATAGATAGTACCGGAAACAAACATTGATGAGAATACTCCCATTTTAGATCAACTTACCACCCTCATCGACAAAATTAATGCCCCTGATACAGATGCGGACAAAAGAATAGAAGAAAGGGCCAAGTCAAAGATTCAAAACAAATTGGCAGAAAGGATTAGCACTGAAGTGGCACTAAACAAGGTGAAATTATCTGAGGTCATTACCAAGGTAAAATCTATCACCTAGATAATCTATCAACTACTAATAAAGCTTTGTACTACAAACACCTTCACTATAGAAATCAGTGAAAACATAAAAGGTTTAGAAGAAGAAATCAAGTTGAGTACACAAGCAGCTATCGCCGAGCCAACTGCTTTCTTAAAGCACATTAACCGAGTTTAGGAACTCCAGTGACTCATAGCAGACTTAAGGAAACAAGAAGCACACATCATCGATTAGGTTACAGAGTTACAGAAAGAACTCACTCCTTACCTGAAGATTTTTGAAACACATACTGTCAAAGTTGAGCAACTTCTGGCAACACCAGAGATTTCAGTGTTGTAAAATATCTTTGACATGCATGCACAAGTCAGTCTTGAGAAAATTGCTCTTACCAACTTGAAAGAGGAATGGGAAAACCTCTTGGAATCTATGAAGAAAACCCATCAGAACATTTTTTATAAGATGTAAGTATACATTACATACTTTTTTGGGTATTTGGCATTATTATCAAAAAGGGGGAAAACATGTATATGCCAAATAGTATATTGTTGATATGTATATTACATAATACCAGGAGCATGCACCAAGGGGGGAGTACTTTTGTACTTAGAAGTTTTTGTAGTGGATATGTATATGACGGAGATATAAGGAATATATAGAAACATTTTGTCTATATACATTATGAAGTTTTGATACTAATGCCAAAAAGGGAGATTGTTAATCTCTATTGAGCATTTAAGGTTGTCATTAGTATCAAAGGATAGTAAACAGGTCGGTCAGTTATTTACATTAAGACAGTCGGTAACTAGAAGTAAGACAGAGCAGTCGGTAAAGCCTTACACCGAGAAAATTATACAGTGTTTACCGATGATCACAGAACACGGCATAGTAATCAGAAATGGCACATTATTATATGCAAATGGTTATAACAGATTATAAAATAGTTTACCAAGATCGAGGAGCATTTATTGTAAAAGATATTCACTAAATGCAATGATTATCTTATTTGTATTAGTTGATCTAGGTTATTTTGCACCGTAGATCTTAGGGTTATGATTTTCTTTTGTAACCTAATTTTTTGCTTAAGTGGAAAAATGAAACACTATATATTGTATATGTTCACACCATTTTATAAGGTTGTTGAACTGATATGTATGAATCACAGAGCACTTGAAGAAATTGCCTATCTTCAAGACAATTAGTTTACCGAGCAGAACAGAGTACAAAGGTTTTCAGATTAAGTAGAATCAGACAAGGCAACCGAGCAGAGAACCATCACAGATAAGGTGATATTTTGATAAGAACTTATAGATCTATTTCAGACAATTGAGTTGTCAACTAGCAGATAGTTTACCTATTACTTTCTGACAATTGTGATAGAGTTTTTGATAAATCTCTTAACAGAGTAGACTTAACAATCTTTGTATAAATCTCTTAACCGAGTACACACTTCATATAGTGTTGTTAAATCCTATAACTAGGTAGATCTAGCTGATCTAATATGTTACTCCTAACAGGGTAAGATCACCAGAAGTGATCAAAACTTGTAGCCTTAACAGGCAAACCTTTTCTATCTGCAGTAGTGAAGAATTTGTGGGTGTCATCCCCACCACAGTTTTTACCTTCTAACAAGGGTTTCTACGTTACCAAAATACTTGTGTTATGTGATTGTCATATTGATTTCATGATTTTTTACTTTCTTAAGTTAACTAGATGATTGATTTATGCAATTAGATTCAAGTTATTTTGATCGGTTATCACAGTATTTAGCTATAGATCAAAAAGGTTTTGCAACTAAAGTTTTGAAGGCACTGATTCACCCCTCCCCTCTCAGTACCTATCTCTCCTAATTCCAACAAAGTAAACAATATGAAATCATAGAGTCATCAACAAGTTACCCAAAGTATTCCTTATCATCATCTGTCATATCCATCTTTCTCCATGTAGGTATCTTAGTTCTTCATCTTTTCTCTCTCTTTACAGATGTTCAGATGTTTGTAACTTACATGATAAGTACTGTCAAAACTAGTTGACATCAATGACAACATAATGTCTAATTTAATTATCTTACATATCATTTCAGTAACTCGGTGATCTCTAAATACTGATCTTCAAGTCATTCAGGTATTCAATCATTGTAGTTCATCAATAAGACCCAAATCAACCCATTCTTCATTGTCTTAGTAGTTAGACACCATTTCACCTATAGTCTCTTGACAAAGTAGAATAACATTCATCCATTCCTGGTTCTCATTAAGGGGACTATCTTTCAGCCAATTGTCATCCCAAAATTTTATCTTCCTGCGATCTCCCAGCTTCTATCTGACCCTTTTTCTAACCAAATTCTTGTTAAAATAACTGAGAGAGGGGTGAATCAGTTAGATCATTTATCCTACAATCCAAAATACAAAGATGTACCTTACAAAACAATTCCAACAAAATATGCATCTCGATAACATAAAATATAAATCTATCTATCTAGTTTACTGATTACCAGTAATTATCCAGCTGTGATTACCGACTAAATAAACTATGTAGTATGTAAAGTATGATAGCAAAATAATCATAACAAATAAGATATAACACAATGATTAACATGGAAACCCTGCTAAGGGAAAAACCACCTGGGACCAGTAACCCAAAATAATTCACTCTTCTAAAGTGAGCTCGGTGAAGAGCCAACCCTATTAAAAGTTACAATGCCCACTATTAGGTGTGACCTGGTTAGAGGATTTATCACTAAAGAGTAACTTTTGATTAGCATTCACTATGGGGTCAACAAGATAACACTTTACATTCAATGAATGTCATAGGGTAGTACATAAGACTGTTAAGTCCACTCAGTTAAGAGATTTTATGAATCAATGGTTAAACTGATATAGTACTGATCTAATTCAAATACAACTCAATTGAAAATAATTAGATCTATGTTAAGCCCTTAAAATCCTCTGATCATTAATCAATTTCACTTCCTCAATATTTCACAACTTACTTTCACTTGGTAAATAGTTCTTTGATGCTCGGTAATGTCTGAAGCTTGATTCTTTCAATAACCAATTTGATTAGGCATGGATGAATAAAGTCTTCATGTGAAATCTCTGCAATCTCCTTATTTTCAACATTTTTCAATAATGAAACTCATATCTCTTATATAGACAAGTAAAATGTTTTCATATCAGCCATTAGATTTTGCCTCTTAATCTCCTTCGTCCATTTTGTCGCTTAAACCTTCCTTGGCAGATGTGTCATTAACATGTTTCAATCTCATCCTTTAGATCTTCTCTAAATTTTATTAGTTGTGGATCTCATAACAAACTTTATCCTTAACCTCAAAATCATAACAATTTCTAGCTCATCAAATTCAGTCGGTTTTTCTTAGCATTTAATATTTTTATCCATACTCAATTAATATAGAAATGCATCGGTGATAACTAGCTAACTAGCTCGGTTAATACTATCACTCAGTATACACTGCACTGGCTCAATGTATACAGAAATCTTCAATTACCAACCACATTGACTTGTTCAATTTCAAATCTCTTCTTCATAATAGATTAATGTAACATGTTCAAGTCAACAATATAAAGCCATAGACTCATCAATAAGTTACCCAATGTTTACCTTATCTTTATCTATGATATCCATCTTTTCCTCATGTAGATATCTTTGTTCTTCATCTTTTCTTCCTTCAACACATGTTCAGATGTTTGTAACTGTAGACACCTAAAATCATCCTTTAACATTAATTAAATTTAATTAATGACTCCAAATAACATTATAGTTAAATTTTAATTAATTATATTTGTTAAATTCAACTATTTATTTAATTAAATAAATTCACTAATTATAGTATTTGAATTAAATTTAAATACTACCTTTCATAATGTATTAAATTTAATTTAATACATGTTCCTCCATAGTCCCCTTTTAAATAAATTTTTAATTTATTTAATTCCCTCACATTCTTTATTTCTACTAAGTCATGATTAAATTTTTAAAAAAATTAATTTAATCCTAAATCCAACCTAGATGCTATCCTACACACATCACTTTCTATTTAATAAGCCTACTCACTAATTAACTAAGGTTAATTAGGCTAATTTTTGGATTCCTACATCTATTAGTCCTAATTATTTGCTCACACATGTGTGAGCAAATTTTCAAAAATTGTCTTTTCAAAAATTGCTAAAATTTGCATAAACAAGGCTTCTTACATTTTTATGACACTTCTTACACCTTCTAAAATGGTGAAAATGAACTTTTTCCTCTTACACATCTCTTACACACACTTACACATGTACTTGAATTACACATTGACCTCTTACATCCCAAGTTGCTCACATATGTATGAGCAAGTCTTGGACTTTGCATGGCTTATATGCCTCCTTGGTGGCACCTATGTGGATTCCACATAGATGCCACCTCACCCCAGCCCTCCAAAATCCTATAAATAGGACCCTTGTCTCAAGCAAAATCCATTCATTTTGCATTAGATTTATTATGCTAGTTTAGACTTAGAATTATTTTCATAGAGTTTTTACTGACCATTTGGTAGTTGCTAAATTCTTATTGTAGACTTAGTTTCATTCTATGCTTTAGCTTCATTAGCTTTTGTTACTTGCATGCCATTGAGCTTGAGGATTGCTTTCATAGCTCCTCCTTGAGCTTCTTTGGCCTCTTGCATTTGAGTGCTTGAGAGTTGCTTCTATAACTTTTTCTTGAGCATCTCAATCTTCATTTTATCTTGCATTCGTAGTGGGATCTATACTTGTGTTGGGAGAGCACACCCATAACACTCTCTAAGAGCTTAAATCAAGCAAGGCTTGGGTGCACTTGCTTCTTTCTCATCGAAGGTTGTGGTGGAAGCCTTTTGTTTGGTTCTTGCAAGTTTATAAATTGTTAGATTAATGTTTGAATATATTGTTTATTGCTAATGTTTTCATGTTTGAACTTGCTCCCAACATATTGGTTTTCATCATATACATTTTGGCACACCCAATGGGACCCACAATCTTATTTTTCTAACTATTTTTCTTAATCTATGAAGGTTTCCCATGAATTTTCCAAACAGGCATCTCTGCTCTACTAGAGGCATCCCCACCTAGAAACAAGTGTCTTTGCACACAGGTGTCTATGCCTGTAGATAGGCGTCTCCACCTACATACAGGTGTCTTCGCTAGAAAATAGTTTTTCTCTCATTTTAGTTTGTTCTAATTAGTAAAACTTGTATTTGGTAATCACATTAAGGCTAATGATCATAAGTAAAACACCTAACTGTATTTGCAAATGAAGAAAAATACATGAAACTAATAAAATCTTTGTTTTAGTGTAGATAGGTGTCCCTGCATACACACAAGTGTCTCTGCTAAAAAAGGGATTTTCCTTTATGTTGTCTTTTTAAGCTCATTAAGTAAAGTTTTCTGACATATTAAGGTTAAAAAATCAATGTGTCTTTGTCATAAGAAACCTTTTTATGCATTTGAAACTTAATGGGAGCATACAAATTTAAAATATTGGTGGTTAATCTTTTTTTTTGTGCCGACAGGCGTCTCTACTTAGAAATAGGCATCTCCGACAAACAAGCGTCTCTGCTTGAAATAGGTATCTCTGACAGACAGGTGTCTCTGTCTGATTTCAGCATGTTTTCATAATATCTTGCACTTTAAGTTTGTTGATCTAAGTTTTTTGGAAGATAATGACATTTTGTGACTTCTAACAGTTATTTTGTAGAACGTTGACCAAGATTTGAACATTCTAAGACTACTAATTTATTTGTTTTATAGGACGTTGTTAGAAGGCCAAACACATTAAACTACTTACCAAAGTTGTTTTGTAGGTTTCCAAGGAGATTCAATCAAACATTATGTTTTCTTAATGATTTTTGAGGCACCTAGCATTAAATAGCAAGTTTATTTTTTTAATAATGATTCATTAGCTAGGGGATTATGCTCTTTTCTCCAAGTGAGAAAATTAGAAACCCATAACCTTTTGAATTATGTTCTTAAAGAAAACACTTGGAATTGATCATTTGTTTGGTGTGTTTGGGATAAAACCTCGTTGGATAGGACATTATGCTATTTTCCCCCTTGAGGGGAAAATTAGAAATTTAGACTCCTTGGCACCAATCCATGCATTTATTTTCAATCCTTTAGATGGGTCTGTTGGTGAGGTAGAAAGCTCCTGGGAATGACCCACGTGAGAAGGAGGTGTTAGCCCACCACTCCAACTCACGTTAATAAAATTTTATTTTGGGGGTTAAAGTCTCAAAAGCTAGATGATATTTGAGCTTATACACAGCTCTTACCTAACATTTAGTAGGGCCTCGCGATCTTAATCACATTTACGTGACTACTTGTGTCAAGGTGCTTTGTGGGGCTATATGTCCTAGTTGCGCTTGCGCGGACACACAAAGTGTGTTTGAATGGAGACACTCACTAAAAGACATTAGTTAGAAGCCACCCGGTTCACCTCTGAAAGGTTGATAATCTACATGTGAGGAGAATAGTACTATCCCCAAGACACCATATCGAGCCCCCTTCAACGTTAACACTCTGATAATACGGCATCATGGTTGGAGCCATTGCATGCTTGGTGATGGTCGTATTCTAAGGAGTTGTTGGGTGTGTTCCTAATTTAGTGAGAAAAGTTTTTCAATCTCAACCAACTTCCTTCTAGGGATAAAGAGTGTGCTTGTTACTTTCATTACAAAACAAACGCATACACTTGAATCCTGCAAGGTTGCTTTGTCCCTTGCAGGACTATTTTTGACAAAGGTGCTTGTAACCCAAATGTTTGAGGTATGCATGAAATTATTTCTTGCCAAGAACATCCTTTGATTAATCAAGATATTGTCCTCAATTCATGACTGATAGTGTTAAACGTTAGAAAGCAAAACTCTCAATTGCATGAGTCCATAGTGAGAAGAAAATCGTTGATCAAAAGATTGAAGCCAACCAATCTTATTTGCAACCCATTCAAAAATTTATAGAGGTTGTTGAGAAATCAAATAAAATCATCTACAACAATCAAGTTGCTAATTTTATTGCCAAGAGCAAAGTTAACATGGCCTTTGTCACTTGGGAATCCTACGACTAAGTACCTGTGACCTTTTTTTTTCATCCTCTTCAAGTCATTCATCCCTTTCTCCTCTTTTAAACACCCTTTTCCTCATCCACATTCCAAAACATTAGGAACATCAATCAGAATCTTGGACTTTAAATCAGAATAAGATCAATCCATCTTTCACACCTTCATCAAGCCATAGGGTGAAAGAATCATTCCAATAGTGTCTCATAGACCTTAATTCCAAAGCAAATATTAATTCCTTACTACTTTGAGAATTGAGTCTTTCTCTAGTAGTCCTAATCCAGTCCTATTTTTTGGGGGGATCATTAGTCTATCACCCAAATAAAAGAATACTTTAAATCAAAACCAATCTTATGTTTTCATAATCACAAGGTCTTGTTTCACCTAGGTTTGTTCCAAACCTTTAAATCCAATCAATCCTTGAGGCTTAGTTCCTCTTTAATCCAATCTCATCAATCAATCTAATCCTCAATCAAATCAAATCAATCAATCTTATTCAATCAATCCAATCAATCATCAAGACTTAATCATTAGTCCAAGTTGCTCCTAGTTCACCAAATCTTTTTCTTTCCATACCTCATCAACTATTCACCCTTCTTCAATTCAACCATTCGAAGGTTACTTGTACATGGTACTTACCCAATCACAAGCAAAGCTAAGACAAGAATCTCTCATAATGGATAACGATCAGGAAACTGTCTATCAAGAAGACTTTAATGATGAAGAAAAACCTCACATGGAATCTGACACAATAATACCCAAAAGTGTCAGTGCCAATCCAAGAGCTAAAGAATTATTTGAGGATCCTAACAATTTAAGCTTAGTGGAAGACCTAATCCAAGCCAAAATTTCCAACATCTTCATGAATCTTATCCAAAGGGGTGTTACCCTCCTTGATAATTTAAATGAAACTTTGCTTGAGAATAACTTGATTCGAACCAACAAAAGCAAAGTACCACCCATAATGCCATTGACATCTGATAACACAACTCAACCTCCCCCTGATACACTTGAATTAATCTGACAACTTCTAAACAAGCCTAACTCAAAAAATGGGGTGAATAAAGATGGTTTAAGTGCAGGATGTGCACTTGAACAACAACCAAGGTCCTCAGGATGATGCTCTACTTCTATTTTCTCAAAGCCTAGTGGAGTCCTAAAAAATCAAAATTATGCAAAAACAAACAAAACCAATCAAATACATCACACCAATCTTCCCCCTTTGGGAGGACATAATGCATCATCAGGAGGAGGAACACATCAAGCCCATACGATCACCACCAATCCTCCTAAATTAATCCAATAAATTGATGAGCTCACAGGCATGATGATGGCTATGTAGAAAGGTGGGAAGAAGGAATTTTCTTTTGCAAAAATATGTCCTTATCCTTTTGACAAATCAATCACTCTCCAACCATTCCCCGCCAATTTTGATAAATACAAGGGATACTCGTGCCCTATGCAACATATCAAGGAATTTTATGTAGCGGCACAAGAAGTTTCCCACAATCATCATCTTCTCCTAAGACTTTTCACTAGGAGTCTTGGAGGACCAGCCTTAGAGTGGCTATTGAACCTTCCTCTGGGTTCCATCTCCACCTTTCATGATCTCGTTGAAAAATTTATTACACAATATTCTTATAACATGGAACATCAAGCATCCCTCAGCGATTTGTGTAACATGAAACAATGAAATGGAGAAACCTTTGCCAATTTTCTCCAAAGGTGGCGACATCTCGCCAACCGCATGCCTTGGAAAATCCTAGATTCACATCTAGTTGATATCTTTACTAAGAATCTGGTTACAAAAATGTCATTTTAGATGAAGATGGCTACCCCAAATTCCTTCGAGGCATTCATTAAAAAGGGGAAGTCTATTGAAGATAGAGTTTTGATGAAAGGAGCAATTAAACACTATACCCCTAATTTATCTAACAATACTAATGATAAACCCAAATTCTAGTCTAAGAACAAAGGTCTTGTTAATGATGCAGTAACAGATGCTAAACACATCCAAAATGTTCAAGCATCCAACAATAGTAACCAAGGCAATTGCAACAACAATGATCAAAAAAATCACAACAATAATCAAACCAATCCGAATAATCAAAGCAATCAGAATAATTCGAATAACCAGAGTCAAAATCAAGGATCTGGTTATCATGGCTCTCTATTCTCATGATATAATGGCAGCAACAAAAAAAATAAAAATTGACAACAATTTACACAGTTGGCAGATTCCCTTGATGTGATCTTCCGATGTCTAGTCGATCAAGGGATGATGGTTTACCCTAACACCAGGCCTTTCAATGAAAATCAACCTAAACCCAACTGGTATAAGGATAATGAATACTATGATTATCATCGCATAAAAGGGCATGAGATTAAAAAATGCATGAATTTTTTTCATTTTGTGCAAGATTTGATCGATGATGGTAAAATTGAAGTAGAGGGACAAAATGCCTCTACTTCTAATGCCTAGCTAAAAATATATTCTAAACCTTTTCCAAAACATAATCAAAACAATGCATCCATGTCCAAGGGCTTTTCTAATGATTATTCAATGAACAAAATCTCAGGAGATGAACGTACTTGTGGAAAATTAGCTAAAAATGATGTATGTGGCTTTGACTCACTGTGTGGCCATATTGAATAGTCTGAAACTCATGTAAATACCTTGACTTTAAAGAGTGTGGATTGCAATGTTACTACCTACTGCCCTCGCGTAACTGTACAAGCTATTGCCAATCCACCTATTGTAGATCCACCTATAGCACCATCCACCTCGACATGCCCTGCGTCATGTTATGACTTGCTTTCCCAACTGAAGAAGACCCTTGCAGAGATATCCATACTAGAGATTTTACATACATCCCCCATTTACAAAGAGGTCCTTGAGAATGCCTTAACTGAGTCTTGCATCCAAGAAAATATCAATGCGTCTCAGTTCCAAGAAATGATCATAAATTTGGCTGCCCAACAACACCTAGTTTTCACTAACAAAGATTTTTGAGGTCCTAACCCTCATCATAATAAACCCCTGCATATCAAAGTCACCATCCATAACACCCAAATTAAAAGACTCCTTATAGACAATGGATCCAGTCTGAATCTTTTTACTTGAAGCATGATCTGCAATATTGATCTTTCTAAGGATCTCATTGATGTAAATAAAAGAATAACAATAAAAGCATATGATGACAGAGAAAGGGTGAGAAAAGATCTCATTGCACTCCCCTTACAAGTGGGCCCAGCCCTTATTGAAACTATTTGTCAAGTGCTTGACTTGGATCTACCCTACAATATGATTTTGGGTAGGCCATGGATACACGCTATCTCAGGTGTCCCATCCACATTTCACCAATGTTTGAAATTCCCACATCATGGCGCTAAAATAACCATTCTCAGAGATCATGAACCCTTTCAATATTGCAAGAGGTTGGAAGGAAAGTAATCAAAATACTGCCCATTGAATGAATGTGTTCATCCACTTTCACAAGAGATTCCCATCCAACACACTTCTTCTGAAGAACTTGTCTAAGCACGCCAAGGGAAAAGAAAATAATACTGAACCTGAAAAGAAAGTTAGGTTTGTCGATCAAGGCCTGGGAGAATACAAGTTTGAAAATGCCCTGTGCATTGCTCAACTCCCCCTGTCTCCCAGGTCTTATGGAAAACCTTCACAACTATTCCCTAAGGAAAATAAAGAAACTATGAAGTGTAATTAGACTACATTTCAACATTGGGGATCTCTTTCAGACGAACATATGGAGCATAATGTTCTTTCATGGCTTTTTGATGAAGAAGAAGACAAACCTCCAAACATTCCTAAAGGGAAGTATATAAAGGCCACACCCATTGTTGAAATTATGGGATATCACAACACTAGCCTTAGAGAAAATGAAACAGGAAGAAAAACTCTCATAAAAGTAACTGGATACCCCCAAGGAAGAGGACTGGGTTCCATAGAAACTGAGAAAACCTTTTCAAAGGACACTTGTTTGATTGAATCTGATTCAGACACCGAGGAAGAGTTCTTCAAAGTTCCTTTCCAATACATTGAAGATGACCTTGATACTTGTGTCCTCCATATTGACCAATCTAACCTTTCCTCACCTGAACTTCCCCTTACCAATCCTGAACTAATCGATTGGGATCAGCAAGATTCACCACCTACCTTAGATATATGCAATTCGAATGAGGCAATTCTAGCACTTTTTGGACTAAGAAATCTCCAAGATAATGAACATCAGATTCACTATAGCGAGAAAGCCTACTTTTGTAGCCAAGTCAACTCCCTTAGTCACAAAAATGAAGAAAAAGAAAATAAAAAAAATGATAGAACATCCTTGGGTGAAAACCTTTTTGAGGCACCTTTGGATGGAGAAAAAGATAAAATAAAGGATACGTCCTCTAGTGAAAACCTCACTGAAGCACTAGAGGAGGGGGAAGTTGAATTTCCATTCATGTCATTACCATCAGAGAAATCTTCTATCCTCATAGAAGAAACAATTGTAGTTAATCTGGGAACAGAAACATATCCTAAGATCACCTACATTGCAGCCTCTCTAGATGAGACAAAACAAGAGTCCATGACTACATTCCTTAAGAAAGCCCATATTAATTTTGCATGGACATATAAGGATATGCCTGGACTTGACACTGACCTAGTTGTGCATCATCTCATTGTGGATCCTAAAATCAAACCTGTCAAGAAAAATACGCAAGATGCATCCACAAGTAGCACTCCTTGTTAAAGTTAAACTGTAAAAGATGCTAGATGTAGAATTCATCAGGCCCATAGACTATCCTGAATGGGTCTCCAACATTTTACCAATAGGTAAGCCCTCTAGAGTATCCAGATTTGTACTGATTTCAGAGATCTTAATCGTGTATGCCCTAAGGATGATTTTCCACTGCCAAACATTGACATCATAGTGGATTTGACTACTGGGCACAAGATGTTGTCCCTCATGGATGGTTTTTCCAGATATAATCAAATTCGCATAGCAGTGGAAGACCATCATAAAATTGCATTCGCTACACCGTGGGGTACATTTTGTTATCAGGTCATGCCCTTTGGTCTCAAGAATGCAGGTGCCACATACCAGAGAGCCATGATGACCATATTTCATGACCTTCTTCATGTGATCATGGAAGATTATGTGGATGATATCTTAGGAAAATCCAAGACATGAGAATCACACATTACTATTCTCAATACCATCTTTGATAGATTGGAAAAGTATAAGATCCGATTGAATCCCAAGAAATGTGTCTTTGGTGTGCAATCAGGTAAGCTCTTAGGCTACATTGTGTCTCATAGAGGAATAGAAGTGGATCATAAGAAGGTGAAAGCCATTTTGGAGATGTCACCTCCTAAAAATTTGAAACAATTAAGGAGCTTGCAAGGAAGACTTCAATCCATCTGGAGGTTTGTGTCATAACTAGTAGACAAGGTGCATCCTTTCTCTCACCTACTAAGAAAGGATATTAAATTCATTTGGGACTGATTGTGTCAAAAGGCTTTTGAACAACTCAAGGTATATCTAGCTAATCGACTAGTGTTGGTTCTACCTATTCTAGGAAGGCCTTTGATTCTCTACATCTCTGCAACTATAGTAGCATTAGGTGCTCTCCTAGCACAGTTAGATGACGATGGAAAAGAGTCTGCCATATATTATCTCAGTAGGACTTTAGTGGGTTATGAGCTCAACTATATAGGCATTGAGTGAGCTTTCCTGGCTATAGTCTTTTGTACATAGAAGCTACGACATTACATGCTTAACACAAAGTATAATTGATAGAAAAGATTGACCCACTTAAATACTTGTTATCTAAAGTTGCCCTGATAGGTCGCACGACAAAATGGGTCACGATCCTTAGTGAATTTGATATTATGTACACAGACCGCAAAGAAATCAAAGGACAAGCAATAGCAGATCAACTTGCAGAGGCTCCCATTCTTGGAGATCATCCTATTATCACAGACTTTCCTGATGAAACTATCATGACTGTCACTCCTAGCATTCATTGGAAGCTTTATTTTGATGAATCTTTCACCCAAAAAGGATCAGGGGCAGGAATTCTATTTGTGACACCTCAAGGGGATTTTATCCCTAAATCTTATAAACTAAAATTTTCTTGCACAAACAACATAGAAGAATACAAGGCCTTGGTCACAAGGCTTTGCTAAGCTATCAGATGGAAGATCACAAGTTTTCTTATTTTTGGTGACTCCCAATTAGTTATCAAACAAATCAATGATGAATTTCACACAAAGGATGATAAGTTGCTTCCTTACCGACACATGGTCAAAGATCTCAAATAAAATTTTGCAAGCATTATTTTCCAGCAAATCCCAAGAGAAAACAATAAAGTAGCAGATGCCATGGCTACCATTGCTTCACTAATATCTATGCCAGAAACAAGCACACGGTGTGAATTTCTTATCGAGAATCTTATGGTCCCTACCTATGACCAATCGGATTCAAGATGGTGTGATTGTTGGTCCCGAATCACCTTGGTATTAGGAAATCCTTGCTTATCTTCATGATAAAACCATTTCCCTCACTCTTACACCTAACCAACAAAAAACTTTTGTCTGTCACACTTCTCGTTACACAATCCTTGGAGACACTCTTTTTCATAAACACTTTGATGGAACTCTTCTTTTATGTTTGAATTTGGAGGAATCACACACAGCCTTGGAAGAGGTGCATCAAGGAATCTGTGGAGCCCATTCTAGTGGTCTCACTTTAGCAAAAAATTTGTTCTGCACTAGATACTATTGGCCGACAATGGAGCAGGATGCCTATCATTATGTGAAGAAATGTGTTCCTTGTCAGCAGCATGGCAATTTGATATACACTCCCGCTTAATCCCTCCAACCCACCATTACACCTTGGCCTTTCTCCCACTGGGGTTTTGATCTTGTAGGCCAGATATTTCCAAACTCTGTCAGTGGTCACAAGTATATCCTAGCAGGCACTGAATACTTTACCAAATGGGTTGAAGCAATCCTCCTCACCCATACAATTGGTAAGAAAATTTCCAAGTTTATCCTGAATTATATCATTTGTCACTATGGCATCCCCAAAGATCTCCATAATGATAATGGAACACCCTTCAAGAATCAGGATGTCTCTAAACTTTGCAAGAAATTTGTCATTACCTAGCATTGTTCATCCAAATGCTTCCCGCAAGGCAATGGTCAAGCTAAGGCTACAAATAAAACTATATTAAAGATGCTTAAAAAGACTGTCGATAACAATGGCCACGATTAGCACCTCCAACTCAATCCTACCCTCTGGACCTACCACACCTCCATCTGTACTCCTACTAGTGCCACCCCATTCACCCTTGTATATGGTTTTGAGACTATCTTACCCATTGAAATTGAGCTCCCTTCCATTAAGATTTCTCTCAAGAACCTGATGTCCAAATAAGAATATAGGGTTGCCCACTTGCAAGAATTGCAACTCCTTGATGAGAAACACCTCAATGCCCTTAACCACCTCTGTGTGTATCAAAATCTCCTATGCTTACAGTCTAACAAGAAGATCAAACCTTGTGAGTTTGATGTAGGTGATTTGGTCTTGCAACATAACATGAAGAATCTCCAGAACTGAGAAAAGAAAGGGAAGTTTGAACTCAATTGGTTGGGTCCATTTGGTATTACTACTAAATTCAATTCTGGGGCATATTAGATTGCAACACTTGAGGGAGATCTGCTCCCTAATCCTATAAATATTCTACATTCGAAGTGCTTTTATGCATAGCTCAACATTCAGTTCATGTACAATGTTATTTAGCAAAAAATCCTAAAAATCAGAAAAAGATCCTGAAAAAAAAATCCTAAAAATCAGAAAAAGCAAAAAATCTTAAAAAGAAGAAAATGTTCCTGAAAAAATCATTGTTTGGTAAACACCGGGTAAACAAGCACCTTACAAAAAATAAAAAAATTCATCCAATAGTGAAAACTTGGCATACAAGCACTTTGGGCAAGTATTATGGTGAAAACCTATTTCAGGCACCATGATAGCAAATTTGGATCCATTGTCTTCCTATCCACTGTACATATCCATCCTCATCCTAGTCCTAGTTTTTGGTCATCACTTCCCGCATTGCCATAAAGATCCAATTGCACTTCCCAGCAAGCTAAGCTTAACACCATCACACGAAGCTTTTCCCAAATGCAATGATCGCAAAAGTGCTTAACAAAATTAACATCAAAATCAAATCTCTTAGTTATTATTCCTTTCGCATCTATTACCAGTGAATATCCATTTCAGTCAATCAATCTTTGCCCTGCAGGATGCATCCTTCCTCAGTCGACTCAAATCAATCTCGTCAATCCTATCCCATTCATGGCAAGAACTATGGACTGAATGACCACTTGCTCAAGAGGCCTTCTTTGTTGATTTTATCTTTTTGTATCAGTAGATCCTACTCATGATTACCTCGATCTTCCATATCTTGGTATATTATGACTGGTGAAATCTGATGCAAGTTTCGATTGCGATATGATCTATTTGTGGATACTTTAAGAGCATTTTTTTTGGTTTCCTAGTTATGATTATGTGTATCTTAATGGGGGCAACGGGTTAGCATAATTATGTCCCTTAAAAGACCTAAGTGTGCCCAGACCTCTCCAACAAGTATATTTCATAGGTTTTATCATAGTCAAGAAATCTACAACTATGTTTCTACAACTATCTGAGAGTCTAGTCCATGCAATGAAATAATGTCATATGTGCTTTTATAACACGTGATGCATACCTCTTATTGCAATATCAAACTAGGGTGTGCTCTCCAACATGAACATAAGTGATCTCACTAAATGATGTAGTCAGGCTACATTATAGCTCAAATTCATATTAGGTTGTTTCTTTTCTGCATTTTTGTTTGAGATAAGGGTCTTGTTTATTCATTATCCCCTCCCTCTTCTTTAGTGGTTCAGTTGATCCTATTGGTTATATCAGATACACAAACAAAAACATCATAATAATAAAGTAACACTAGCTCATTCCATTGCATTCGACCTCATATAGTTAAATTCATTTAGTTGCCATTGTATGTCACCTATATCTCATTAATCATTACTCATTCAATACACATTGCATGTCAAATATATCTCATTAATCATTACTCATTAAATACACATTGCATGTCAAATATATTTATTTAACCATTAATCATTACCTATGCATTGCACATTCATAAACATCACATATGCATAATAAAATATCAATTCATATCTACATAAGTTTTACACATCATGTAGTACACATTTCACATAATCACACACATCTTGCATCACACACGTCAGTATAATAATATCGTACTATGCATAATCTCATAATCCATCAAATAAACTCGTGAAATAGTGCCACAAAAATATGTGTGTGTGTGTGTGTGTATCATAACATCATGGTACATCAAAATGATACATCAAGCACCTCAGTACTACTATACATATGCATCTCATCTAAAAATCCATAAAATATGTATCATGTATAATCAACTAGATTTCATGACCACTAGAAGATATCCCTATCATCCTAACCTCCCCCCTGTCCACCTCATGGAGTAGATATCTCTACTCCTCTCCCACTATCACCTCTTGTCATCCTGGCCCTCGGTGGCCTGACTACTGATCTTGATGACACCCCTCGAGTCCTCTCTGATATCCCTCATTTTGAATAAAGGGCATATCTCTACTCTAGAGGTACTTCCTGATGATAGAGGCCCATATAATAGGTCACCTCTCTCCCCATCCTTGATGCATCTTGTTGTGCATCCAACATGGCTATCAATAACTGCCCTTCACCCGCCCTCATCACTCCCTGTCTCACTAAATCCCACTCCTCTTGATATATATCTTCTTGTCTCTACCACATGTCCCTATCCTTTGTCAATCATTGGATGATCATGTTTGTCTGTCTCTGCATCTCCTCTATCTGGCCCGCCAATCTGGCTACCTCCCTTGCCATCCCCTCTGTACCTATGTCAACTCCTATCCTGGTAATCTCTCTTGTACCCACTCGATCCTACACTATGGCCAACTCCCATCGCAGTCTCTATCTGATCCTATGGTCTCTCTCTCTCTCTCTCTATCTCTCTCTGCCACCAAAGCCTCTAATTGTGTCACCTCTACCTATAGAATGACCACCTACTCTTGATCACCCTGCCTCTCATCTCCTCTTGATCCTCCTAGCCCCATCTCCTCATCCTCCGACAATGGCTCATGGGCTGCCTCCTCTCGCCCCCTCTACATTGCATGTACAAGGCCACCTGCAACTAGTATATATACTATCCCTCTCCGCCACTCTGTCACCTGCCTCTACACCCCCCACCTAAATCCTAACACTATTGCTGGTCTCTCCTCCTCATCAAACTCATCCTCCTCCTCAGACTCTATCTTTGACTTTGTCTGCTCTTTGGCATCTCCTGCTCCTGGCTCTGTTAGCCTCGCTAGCCTATGCCTCTCCCACCAGACTGCATACTCAGTTGTCACCCCTGCATCTACCACCTGTCCCTAGATTGTTGTCCATGGTACTGGTTGCATACCTCTCTAACTACTCCTAGCATTCTAGAGATCTACTATGATGCCCCATACTGACCCAATCTCCCTCGAGATGATTAGATGTGGATAACTATCTGGAACTATACCCTACTTCAGGCCAAACTATCTGCATACTCATGATGGCATATATCTCACTATTTGAAATATCATCCTCTCAATCAACCAATAATCTCTCTACACGTATCATAAGTACTCTGCATCTAGAGCACCATCCTCTCTCCCTACCTACTCATCCCAATATCCCCATGCCTCACACCCTCTATACAGTGTCCACTCAAACCATATTAGCTCATCCAGTATTCTCTACCATGTCTTAACTGATCTCACATCCCCATATGACAAGGGTGATCAGTATCGACATGCAAATGGCTCATATTGCTATCGTTGACCCTCCCCTTGCAGTGGTCATACCACTATAATATGCTCCCACGCCCAGACTAGTAGCAGTATAACTCCGAGTCCCATCATCCACTAAGTACGGTATGCACACATATGTAGGTCATAATATACCTATGCTAAAATCATATATCCCCAGCAATACTCTTTACCATCCTCCTCTAGCATCTAACTCACTACTCTCACCCATCCAATCGGAAAACCATGCCCTGAGTGGTCCAGCATCAACCTCCCTCCTACCAATTTGGCTAAATACAATGTTAGCCCAGGCAATCCTACCTCCATCTCCCCTCACCATGACATCCACTAACGGTTAATCGATAACTGGTCTACCTACCATCTAAAACTCTCCTCCATAAACTGTTCTGCTCTCTCCAACTAATACTTAGCCATCTCCCCCCAAATTGGTATCCGCAGAATCCTCCATGCGTCTAGCAACATCAATGTTACCTCCCAGGTCGGTAAATAAAAACTTGATGTATCTGAGTGTCATCTCTCGATCAATGATGTCATCAGTGCATTATGCACTCTCAAGTGCGGCCACTCATGCACATGTTGTAGGCCGCATAAGGTCACTTGTCCCCACTTTGCCTTAGTTAGCTCCTCTCACAGCATCATCGTATCTGGCCATTTCTCTTTCGAGTGACTCTAGTAATCTGGCACCTGCATCCAATTACCCGACACCCTTTCTCAGTCTTGGTCATTACCAAATTTACCCTACCCCCCCTCCCCCCCCTATCCCCATGTCTTCTGCTCAGCCCCTCCCCTTGGCAGTGTAATACCCCAAAAATGGGCTATAGGTTCATTAACCTCCTACATCATCAAATCGAACGAAATCAATATCAAAGTCCTAACCTAAGGCACATATGCACATCAGTTTATCAAAAATTGATTTTATCTTAATTCTGCATCAAAGAATATTCTTTATTTATTATAATTATCTTTAACTAAATATTATTTGGTGATAAATCATATTTATCCTAAAGTTTGATCAATTGAATATTCTAAATATTTAATTAATCAGATTTAATTTTGCCACTTAATTATTTAATTACATTTGTTCCTAAATTGTATTATTTAATTTTGACAATAAATAAAAAATCTCAGACTAATTGATTAAATTCTTATTTAATTAATTAATGTCAGTTGTCAATATTTTATAATATAGTTTTTGGAATAAAGTTTGATTTAATAATTGATTAACCCATAAATCAATTATTTTAACTCAAAATCAGTTAAGTTGAAGATAAATCATTTTATTTTTAAATTAATTTATAATTAATTCATGCACAATCAGAAAAGCAGACAACTAGAAATCAACAACCAATTTTAAATTTAAACTCAACATTTGATGATGAGTTGAAATTTGATCTAAACTCTATTTTGAGTAAAACACTGCTTTTGCATGATTTTTTGTGAGTTAATTATCTCTGATTTCTTGTTAACTTAAAAATCAACCTGAGTTCATCAAGAGTGATTTATGGCTTTTCTCAATGCATCCTCAAGCCCTGGATTTCTATAAAATCAAGGCTCAACTCTTCACAATTAACCACCCTCGAATTTGCACAATTACTTTGGCGAATTTGCGATTGAAGGATTAAGCACTTGCGACAGGCGATTTGTGAGATCTTTCATTGTTGGTCATAGTTTTTGCATAGTTTTCATATCATAGCATTCATTCATTCATATCATTCTTAGATTAATTTGCATATCATTCCAAATCATTCTAGATTAGTTTCATATCAAGTTTTTCATCTTATTGCATATAAAATATAAAAAAATAGATTAATCTGCATTCATACAATTTTTCATTCTTTTGCATTCAAATCCTTCGTTTAGGTGTTGCATTGTCACTGATCTTGATTTCAATTTGAGAACATCATACTCACACCTACTAGAAGGTAGTAAATCGCCTGGTTAGCTTAGTTTCATTTATTTACAGATTTTGATTTGCTAACCTCTAATGTTTTACTGAAGTGTTGTGTCCGCAATTAGGTACAATTTTCAAATGTGAATAATGAATTGAAAATGACCCTTTTGGCCCTTATATAGCTTTTGACCTAATTTTCAAAAGTGCTCCATTTTTCACAAAAATTGCACCCCTAGCTAATTTCAATGTTCTGAACCCATTTTCGGGATCAAAATTGAAATCTGAGATCGATTACTATGTCAAAATCATGATTTAAAATTCAGATCCAGGACGGTTAACTACTTGCATAATCAACCTTCAATCATCACAGAAATCCAAAACTCAACTTTTATCTTACATCAAACTATCAAAATTTCAACTTAGTCAACCATGGTCAACTCATGGTCAAACCTAGTCAAACTTGGTCTCTAGGACCTCTAAACTATGTAGAACATGTTCGCAAACGTGTATAACCACTTCTCAAATCAATTAACATGCTTCTAAACCATTCAACGTTGACTTTTCTTGTCAGATTTTGATTTTCATCCTGGAGGGTGCATGGTATTGCACATCATTCAAAGTCTGTTAATCTAAATCTATCAATCAAATCTTTTCCTCAGTAATCAAGACAACAACCATGTCTAGTTGTTGATTCATCAAAAGACCTCATCGCTTGGGGCACATCGCTTGGGGCATATCAGATTCATCGAGATCCATATCAATCTGGTATCCTAATCTATCTTGTAAACTGTATCAGCTTTTCGTAACCATCGGTTCATTGGCGTCATTTCCTTGGTTATTCATAATTGAAGGGTTCGGATGTGATACTAATACGATTCCTCTAGACATTTAGGTCTGGAATCAAGTCACTCACTTCTTCATAATCATAAGGTTTAGAATTAGGCATTTTGATACTTTTTCATAATCATTGGTTCATTGTTGCTATAGTTAACATTATCTTTGGTCAACTAGGACCTAACATCTTCAAATCTTTCAATCGGTTTCTGTCTCAAAATTGGTTCATCTTTCAAACTAGTCTCATACATCTACATCAAACATAGACTAATCTTTGAACCACTGCACTTCGCACAGTAATTCAAAGAGGGGAAGAATGTAATACCCCAAAAATGGGCTATAGGTTCATTAACCTCCTACATCATTAAATCAAACGAAATCGACATCAAAGTCCTAACCTAAGGCACATCTGCACATCAGTTTATCAAAAAATGATTTTATCTTAATTCTGCATCAGAGAATATTCTTTGAATATTCCTTATTTATCATAATTATCTTTAACTAAATATTATTTAGCGATAAATCATATGTATCCTAAAGTTTGATTAATTGAATATTCTGAATATTTAATTAATCAGATTTAATTCTGCCACTTAATTATTTAATTACATTTGTTCCTAAATTGTATTATTTAATTTTGACAATAAATAAAAAATCTCATGACTAATTGATTAAATTCTTATTTAATTAATTAATGTCAGCTGTCAATATTTTATAATATAATTTTTGGAATAAAGTTTGATTTAATAATTGATTAACCCATAAATTAATTATTTTAATTCAAAATCAATTAAGTTGAAGATAAATCATTTTATTTTTAAATTAATTTATAATTAAATCATGCACAATCAGAAAAGCAGTCAACTAGAAATCAACAACCAATTTTAAATTTAAACTCAACATCTGATGATGAGTTGAAATTTGATCTAATCTCTATTTTGAGTAAAACACTGCTTTTGCATGATTTTTTGTGAGTTAATTATCTCTGATTTCTTGTTAACTTAAAAATAAACCTGAGTTCATCAAGAGTGATTTATGGCTTTTTTCAATGCATCCTCAAGCCCTGGATTTCTATAAAATCAAGGCTCAGCTCTTCACAATTAACCACCCTCGAATTTGCACAATTACTCAGGTGAATTTGCGATTGAAGGATTAAGCACTTGCAACAAGCGATTTGTGAGATCTTTCATTATTGGTCATAGTTTTTGCATAGTTTTCATATCATAGCATTCATTCATTCATATCATTCTTAGATTAATTTGGATATCATTCCAAATCATTCTAGATTAGTTTCATATCAAGTTTTTCATCTTATTGCATATAAAATCCAAAAAAATAGATTAATCTGCATTCATACAGTTTTTCATTCTTTTGCATTCAAATCTTTCGTTTAGGTGTTGCATTGTCACTGATCTCGATTTCAATCTGAGAACATCATACTCACACCTACTAGAAGGCAGTAAATCGCCTGGTTAGCTTAGTTTCATTTATTTACAAACTTTGATTTGCTAACCTCTAATGTTTTACTAAAGTGTTGTGTCTGCAGCTAGGTACAATTTTCACACACATAGGCAATGGAGTTGCTCATTGTAAACCGAGCAACTCCCCCTCTTTCACAGTCCAGTCATTTGTCACAAGACACACAGCTCTGCCCCCCCTTTGCCTCTGGCTGGGCAAAGCCCCACATCCACGGACAGGCGGCTATGCCCCCTCCCCCATCGCTAACCGGCCCTTTGCTAGGTGCCAGCCCAAAGTTTATGGGTGGCACCACCCTACCCCTGCCCTTAGGCGGGTGGAGCCGCCCATCAACCAACGGGCGGCCCCGCCAACCCTTGGCGGGTGGCACTATCAACCCTTGGGCAGGAAAAGCTGACTGTCAGCCAATGGACGGCTCCACTGGCCCTTGGGCGGGCGGCACCACCAACCCTTTGGTGGGCGGAGCCGCCCATCAGCTTCCCCACGCCTATCATAGGTGGGCATCACAATTCACCCTCCCCAAAATTTTCACAAAACAATACAAAACACAATAATAAACATAAATTTTTTAAATTGTTGAAATTGCAAACAAAGGATTTTTGCACTCATTGGCTCCCCCTTGTCTGCTACTCGGCAATAGACTCGCACCTGCTCACCCTCCTGCATCTTGTCCCATCGTCTTGCCATTTTCTCCTCTCCTCTCCTCTCCTCTCCTTTTTCCTTCTTCTTAGGGGTAAAAATAATCATTTTTCCCCTTTTTCCCTTTTATAAGGGGTCTTTTTTTTCAAAAAAGGGAAAGGTTCTTTTTTCTTTTTCTTTTTCTTTTTTTTCCCCTCATTAGTCATGCAAAGTCTTTTTTCCCTCCTTTCACGAAAATTGACCAAATTTTTTTATTTTTTGACTTATTTTCCCAAGGGGCACATCCTCCTACTGACTTTTCCTCTGGGGCATTTATATTTTCTTTTCTTTGACACAATGTCATTTTTGACACCGCATCAAAGAGGGGCAAAATTTAGACACCTAAAATCATCTTTTAACATTAATTTAATTTAATTTAATTAATGACTCAAAATAATATTATAGTTAAATTTTAATTAATTATATTTGTTAAATTCAGCTATTTATTTAATTAAATAAATTCACTAATTATAATATTTGAATTAAATTTAAATACTACCTTTCATAATGTATTAAATTTAATTTAATATATGTTCCTCCATAGTCCCCTTTTAAATAAATTTTTAATTTATTTAATTCCCTCACATTCTTTATTTCTACTAAGTCATGATTAAATTAAATTTTATTTAATTTAATCCTAAATCCAACCTAGATGTTATCCTACACACATCACTTTCTATTTAATAAGCCTACTCACTAATTAACTAAGGTTAATTAGGCTAATTTTTGGATTCCTACCTCCATTAGTCCTAATTATTTGCTCACACGTGTGAGCAAATTTCCAAAAATTGTCTTTCAAAAATTGCTAAAATTTGCATAAACAAAGCTTCTTACTCTTTTTATGACACTTCTTACACCTTCTAAAATGGTGAAAATGGACTTTTTCTCTTACACATCTCTTACATACACTTACACATGTATTTGAAGTACACATTGACCTCTTGCATCTCACGTTGCTCACACATGTGTGAGAAAATCTTGGACTTTGCATGGCTGATGTGTCTCCTTGGTGGCACCTATGTGGATTCCACATAGATGCCATCTCACCCCAACCCTCCAAAATCCTATAAATAAGACCCTTGTCTCAAGAAAAATCCATTCATTTTGCATTAGAGTTATTATGCTAGTTTAGACTTAGAATTGTTTTCATAAAGTTTTTACAAACCATTTGGTAGTTACTAAATTCTCATTGTAGACTTAGTTTCATTCTATGCTTTAGCTTCATTAGCTTTTGTTACTTGCATGCCATTGAGCTTGAGGATTGCTTTCATAGCTCCTCCTTGAGCTTCTTTGGCCTCTTGCATTTGAGTGCTTGAGAGTTGCTTCTATAGCTTCTTCTTGAGCATCTCAATCTTCATTTTATCTTGCATTCGTAGTGGGATCTATACTTGTGTTGGGAGAGCACACCAACAACAGTCTCTAAAAGCTTAAATCAAGCAAGGCTTGGGTGCACTTGTTTTTTCTCATCGTAGGTTGTGGTGGAAGCCTTTCATTTGGTTCTTGCAAGTTTATAAATTGTTAGATTAATGTTTGAATATCTTGTTTATTGCTAACGTTTGCATATTTGAATTTTCTCCCAACAGGTTGGTTTTCATCATATACAATAACTAACATGATAAGTACTATCAAAACTAGTTGACATCAATAACAACATATTGAGTGATTTAATCATCTTACATATCATTTGAGTAGCTCTGTGATCTCTAATCATTGTTTCTTCAGTTCATCAGCTATTCAATCAGTTGTAGCTCATCAATCTCTCCCTTTGACATTGATGGCAACACAAGCAATATGAAAATATGTCATACACATACCAAACATGTATTCTACAACTATGTAAGTATATTTTGTAGCTTGGTAACCTTTCCCTAGATTGATATTTAATATGTTTAATCACTACAAAACATAACAACATTACATGCAAACTCTCCCTATGGATTTGATCTTTTACAGTTCTCAGATTCCCTTTGTTCTTAGCAACAAATATTCAAGTCTCTCTCTTTCTCTGTGTTCTTATTAACTAATTTTTCATATTCATTCTCTCTAAACTTCTCTCCCTTTGATAACAATGCCAAAGAAAATATACAAATAGCTCTTCAGCAGCCAAGTAATTCTCTGTTGTTTGGTTCATATCAAGTACCTTCAGTGTACATATAAATAAATTTATGTTTCAGCAACCTCTACAATCTTTCACAACCTTAGAAAAAATCCAAAGTGTGAGCTATGTGCATCAACATGAATGATCTTCTAATAAGTATAGGTTGATGCAACCTCCAGATCACCTTAGTGACCAGTAGACAGGGGATGAACCCCAAGTCTAGTCCTCAAATATTCAAATGTGTCCTTTGATAAGGGTTTAGTAAAAATATTAGCAAGTTGTTCCTTAGATGTTACAAATTTTAGTTTCACCTGCTTCTCTTGAACTTGTTCCCTCAAGTAGTGATACTTAATAGACATATGCTTTATCTTTGAATGCATCACAAGATTCTTAGAAATATTTATAGCACTAGTGTTGTCACAATATATAATCACCAGGTCAGTGATTACCTCATTCATTCCTTCCAACACTTGTTTGATCCAATCAATATTTAAACAATTTGCAGTAGTAGCAACATACTCTGCTTCAGCAGTAGACTGAGAAATGCATGCTTGTTTCTTGCTAATCCAAGTCACAAGCCTTTCCCCTAAAAAGAATGCTCCATAGGTGGTGCTCTTCTGATCATCTATGTTTCCAGCTCAATCTACATCGGTGTAAACTCTAAGTTCAAATTTGTCTTCCAATGTGTACCATAAACCAGAGTCCTTTGTCTTCTTCAAGTATCTCAAAATTCTTTTCACTACAACCATATGTGAATCTTTAGGATTGGCAGAAAATCTAGCCATAATCCCCATTACATGTGCAATATCAGGCCTACTGTGTACAACATACATTAGTTTACCAATCATAGATTGGTACAGTGTCTGATTTACCTCTGTAGATTCATCATCTTTTGTCAATTTACTTCCAATTACCATTGGTGTTCCTAGTGGTTTAGCATCTTCCATGCCAAAAGTTTTTAATACTTCTTTAATGAATTTTGATTGAGTAATGAAAATTCCATCTTTTTGTTGTATAATCTGCAAACCTAGAAAAAATTTAATCTCTCCAAACATAGACATCTCAAATTCCTTTCTCATTTCATCAGCAAAAGATTTGCAAATCAGATCTTGTCCTCCAAAGATTATATCATCAACAAATATCTCAGCAATCAAAATATTATCATCAGATTCTCCTTTTATGTACAAATTACTATTTTCACTAGTTCTTACAAGGGCCAATACTAATAATATAAGCATGTATTCTTTCATACCATGCCCTTGGTGCTTGCTCCAATCCATACAAAGCTTTGTGCAGTCTACATACTATGTTCTTCTCATTCTGATCAACAAAACCTTCTGGCTGTTCTATGTAGACCTCCTCCTCAAGAATTCTATTCAAAAAAGATGATTTCACATCCATTTGATATACTTTGAATCCCTTGTGTGCAACATATGCAAGTAATATGCAAACTCCTTCAAGTCTAGCAATAGGTGGAAAGGTTTCACCATAATCAATACCATCTTCTTGTGCATATCCCTTGCAAACAAGTCTTTCCTTATTCCTAGTGACCTCTCCATTTTCATTCAACTTATTCTTGAATATCCACTTAGTACCAATAACATTTTTATCTTTCAATCTAGGCACTAATGTCCATGTCTTGTTCTTCTTAGTTTGTTCAATTTCCTCATTCATAGCATTGATCAATTCCTCATTTTCAAGTGCATCCCTAACATTCTTAAATTCAAACTCACAAACTAAGCATGTGTTTTGTCTTAACTTACTTCGGGTTAGCATGCCAACTTTTTTATCGCCAATTATTTGATTCTCTGGATGGTGTCTTCTAACAAATCTTGCTAGCACTTGACCTTTTCTGTGCTCATCATCCAGTTCAGGTTCATTTTCTTGCTCGATAGCTTCTTCCTGATTCTTGGTTTGCATTTGCTAATTGTTGATAGCATTTTCCTGATGCTTGGTAGACTCATCCTGTGGCTTCTGTAGATATGATGGATCTTCAACATAAGTAAACCTACCATAGTCTTTTGGTTCCTTCATGCTTTCTTCATCATTCTTTTCAGCAAACTCATCAAATCTAACATTAGTACGTTATATCATCTTATTAGTAACCTTGTTCAAACATTTATAAGATTTACTCTTAGTAGAATATCCCAAGAATATTCCTTCATCACCTTTAGAGTCAAATTTACCATTTCTATCATCTTTCAGAATATAACACTTACTACCAAATATTCTAAAATAACTTACACTTGGTGTGTATCCAAACTGTAACTCGTAAGGTATCTTATTTGTGTCTTTCTTCTGTTTAACTTGGTTCATGACATATACTATTGTGCTAACTGCCTCTCTCCAGTACATTTGTGCAACATTTTTCTCAATCATCAGTGTTCTAGCACAATCAATAATAGATCAATTCCTCCTTTCAACAATTTCATTCTGCTGTGGTGTTCTAGGTGCAGAAACTTGCCTTTTGATTCCATGCACATTACAAAAGTTAGTGAATTCATTAGAAACAAACTTACCTCCTCTATTAGACCTTAATCATTTCAATTCTCTTCCATTTTCTTTTTCAACTTTAGCCTTATACCATTTAAACAGTTTGAATGCCTCTAATTTTTCTTTCAAGAACATAATTGTCATCATTCTAGTATAGTCATCAACAAACAAAATAAAGTATCTATCACCATAGTAGCTTTGAGTTCTCATAGGACCACATAATTTAATGTGAACCAACTCCAAAATTCCTCTAGATGAATAGTCCTTACTTTTAAAATTAGATTTGGTCATCTTTCCTTTCTGACATTGATGACACATAACATGATCAGGTTTGGTTAGACTAGGAAATCCTCTAACTTTTCTCTTTCTATTGATCTTAATCATGTTATCAAAATTTACATGACTTAAACTCTTATGCCATAACCATGCATCTTCATTCTTCACCAATAAACAAGAAGTTTCAACATTGTCAAGATAAAATAAATTACCTTTTGATTGTCCTCCAGTTTGGACAAGCTTTCCACTTTCATCATAGATTTTCACCTTCTTGCTTTCAAATGCAACTTGGTGACCTAATTTATTTAGTTGTGCTACACTCAAAAAAATTTAATTAATTCTTTTTACCCAGTATGCATTATCACATCTAATTTTATCATTCAATAAAATAGATCCTTTTCCTTTTACCATACAAGGTGTGTCATTTCCCAGTTTCACTAATCCTCCATTATAATGCTCAAGATGATCAAAATTATCTTCATCACCAGTCATGTGATGTGTACAGCCACTATCAATGATCCAAGTATCATTCTTACTAACTTTAGAAATAAGTGTTGTTTCTACATACCTTTCCTCCTCTTCTGAATCATCTTTGATTGCAACAAATACTACTTCAATATCATCATCAGTGTTGGTGTCATCTTCTCTAACAAGATAACATGTCTTTTTGCCCTTATCTTTGTAATCTCAGTTGTCTTTGTTGTAGTGTCAGTTTCCTCTGTTATTCCTTCTACAAAACTTTCCATCACCAGATCAGTCATTATGTTTATCTTCCTTTTTCTTGTTAGGACATCTAGGAGCAATATGGCCAACCTCTTTACAATTAAAAAAAGCTAAAGGTAACTTTACCTTATATCTTCCTTTACCTTTCTACAGTCTTCGGGCCATAAGTGCTTCAAGCTCATCAAGCTCATCATCAATATTACTATAACTTTCATTCATTATATTATGCTTACTGCTGGAATTACCAATCTTAAGAGATGACATAAAAGTAGACTCAACACTTGGTACAACACTATTGTCAGAATTATTCAGCTCAAAAGTTGTTAACTTTCCAATCAGACTATCAAGAGTAAGAGTGTTATAAGGTTCAGACCTCATTTCATGAATAGAAGATATTCTGATTGCATAGACAGGCAACAAGGTTCTTAGTATCTTACTTACCAATGTATCTTCAGAAATAATACCTCCTGCTTGGATAGCATTGATTACCAATACACTTTGATACCAATTGTTACAATAACTAAGAGGGGAGGTGAATCAGTTAGATCAGTTATCCTATAGTCCCAAATACAAAGATGTACCTTACAAAACAATTCCAACAAATTATGCAGCTTGGTAACATAAAATATCAATCTGTTTGTCTAGTTTACCGATTACCAGTAATTATCCAACAATGATTACTGACTAAATCAACTATGCAGTATGTAAAGTATGATAGCAACAATGATAGTATACAATGACTTAACATGGAAACCCTACTAAGGGAAAAACCACCTGGGACCGGTAACCCAAAATAATTCACTCTTCTAAAGTGAGCTCGGTGAAGAGCCAACCCTATTAAAGGTTACAATGCACACTATTAGGTGTGACCTGGTTAGAGGATTTATCACTAAAGAGTAACTTTTGACCAGCATTCACTATGGGGTCAACAATATAACACTTTACATTCAATGAATGTCATAGGGTAGTACATAAGACTATTAAGTCCACTCGATTAAGAGATTTTGTGAATCAATGGTTAAACTAATATAGTACCAATCTTATTCAAATACAACTCAATTGCAAATATTCAGATCTATGCTAAGCCTTTAAAATCCTCTGATCATTAATCAATTTCACTTCCTTAATATTTCTCAACTTACTTTCACTCGGTAAATAGTTCTTTGATGCTCGGTAATGTCTGCAACTCGGTTCTTTTAATAACCAGTTTGATCAGGCATGGATGAATAAAGTCTTCACACAAAATCTCTACAGTCTCCTTCTTTCTAACATATTTCAATAATGAAAATCATATATCTTATATAGACAAGTAAAATATTTTCATATCAGCCATTAGGTTTTGCCTCTTAATCTCCTTCGTCCATTTTTCTGCTTAAACCTTCCTCAACATATGTGTCATTAACACGTTTCAATCTCATCCTTTATATCTTCTCTGAATTTTGTCAGTCGTGGATCTCATAACAAACTTTATCCTTAACCTCTAAATCATAACAATTTTCAGCTCATCAAATTCAGTCGGTTGTTCTTAGTATTTAATATTTTCATCCATACTCGGTTAATATAGAAATGCATCAGTGATAACTAGCTAACTAGCTCAGTTATACTGTCACTTGGTATACACTGCACTGGCTCAATGTATACACAAATCTTCAATTACCGCCACATTGACTTGTTCAATTTCAAATCTCTTCTTCATAATAGATTAATGTAACACGCTCAAGTCAACAATATAAAGCCATAGACTCATTAATAAGTTACCCAATGTTTACCTTATCCTTATCTATCATATCTATCTTTTCCTCATGTAGATATCTTTGTTCTTCATCTTTTCTTCCTTCAACAGATGTTCAAATATTTGTAACTAACATGATAAGTGTTGTCAAAACTAGTTGACATTAATGATAACATATTGACTGATTTAATCATCTTACATATCATTTTAGTAGCTCTATGATCTCTAATCACTACTTCTTCAATTCATCAAATATTCAATCATTTGTAGTTCATCAATTCTTAGCTTTACTGATTCTATTCCAAATATAGGATCCCTGAATATCCTCTTGAAATCTGAAAGAGTCTTCTAAAGAGTTTGAAAGGTATTTACTTTTTATAATAGTATTCTATTCCTTATTTTCTTCAAAAATCCTCCAAATTTGTTTGGCCAACAGAGCCTTATTAATGTTTTTGATACTTCTTATTCCGAGCCCCCAAATTTATTTGACTTACAAACCTTGTCCCAAGAAATAAGGCTAATCCTTTTTTTCTCTTCAACACTAGACCAAAGAAATATTTTTTGGATTTTCTCAATTAGGTCAGCATACTTCTGAGGGATTTTAAAGAGACTAAGAGCATACACTAGAAGGTTTTGCAAAGTAGCCTTTAGTAATTGGAATTTTTCAGCTTGGCTCAGAGTAGCCCCTTTCCACCCAGCAAGTTTATGATGAAATATGTCTAATATATTATTCCAAAAGGAATCATCAGGTTTTAGACATAAAGGTAGACCACGATAGGAAGCAGGGAACATTCCTATCTTACAACCAATAATAGAGGAAATTTTTCTTTGTCTTACCTCTGGAGTGTTACTGAAATACAAAGATCTTTTCTCCTAATTAATAAGTTACCCTGAAGCATTAGTATAAGTCATCAAAGCCTTCTTCATCTTCCTAGCTTCCTTAACCGTAGCTTTCTCTATCATAATAGTATCATCCACAAATTGTTCATGAGAGAACTTTGATCTAGCTGATGAAGGTTGGAGGCCCATTATCTATCCTTCATTAACCAACTTATCAATAAATCTCCAAAGGCTCTTTGCCATTATAGCAAAAAGAATAGGTGAAATTGGGTCTCCTTGCCTCAAACCTCTAGAGGGATGAAAAATTTTTGAGGAGCCTCCATTAACAATGACAGAAGATGAAACTGAAGTAACCAACTCCATAATCAATTTGACCACCCCTTTATCAAATCCAAAAGACAAAAGGATCTTAGACAAGAAAGACCAATTAACTCTGTCATAGGCTTTCGACAGATCCAACTTCATCAAGAAGCCTTGTTTTATAGAAGCATCTAAAGAGTGGATATTCTCATGGACAAAAATAATGGAATCCAAAATCTGTCTTCCCAGAACAAAGCCATTCTATTGAGGAGAAATTAAAATAGGTAGAACATTCAGAATTCTCAAGGTTAGCGCATTGGAAAAAATCTTATACAAAGATTTGCAAAGTCTTATAGGAATGAATCCATCAACTATGTTAGCTCCTGGTTTCTTAGGAATAAGAGCTATAAAGGTGGAATTGAGTTCCCTTAAGATAGTTTTTGTACCAAAAAACTCCTTGACAGCTAAACAAACATCTTTACCAGTAATACTCCATAATATATGAAAAAAAGAACATCTGAAAGTCATCTAGTCCTGGAGATGTCTCTCCTTCAAAGGAGAAAACCACCTTTTTTAATCTCATGATCAAAAGGAATAGCTTTAAGAATATCATTAATAGTCTTATCTAAGATAGTAGGGATGGATTTCAGCAACTTGTTCTAGTCATCCAGATTTAGATTTTTTTCATTAGATAAGATTGTAGCAAAATATCCCAACATTTCTTCTCTGATTTCCTCCTCTTTAGAGATAGTCCCTCTAGAAGAAGATAAGGATTGGATCTGGTTAATAGCCTTATGCTTAAGGGTAGTTAAATTGAAGAATCTAGTGTTTTTGTCTCCCGATTTAAGCCATAAAGATCTAGATCTCTACCTCCAAAAGGTCTCCTCTTTGGAAATTATATTGTGATAATCCACAAGGATTTTATTCTCCTAGAATTTCAGTGCATCAGTCAAACTGTCTCTATGTATTTCATCCTAAATATCTTTTAGACCAGTTTGAATTTTATTCTTAGATTGGAAAATGTCCCCAAAAACTTCCTTGTTCCATTGTCTCACTTTTGATTTTATATTTGAAAGTTTTTTTTCCGCTTTGAACATAGCTATACCATCCAATTTAAGGTTCCACCATTCCCTAATTTTATTCTCTAAATTTGGGTGAGCTAACCACATCTTTTCAAATCTAAAACGGGCATTTCTTTTTCCATTAAAAGGACTAGCTCAAAAAGAGATATGGAAGTGGTCTGAGCCAATTCTTGAAAAAGAAGACAGAGTGCAGGAATACTAAGTAAACCAGTCCGGAGAGATGAGCACACTGTCAAGATTGACTTGGATAAGATCAACTCTAGTTCTACGGTTGGTCCAAGTATAATTTATATCTTCCATCTCAACATCCAGAAAACCTTCATTGCTAATAAAATCCATAAAATCTACCCTGTTGTCCACTTGATGAGTATTCCCTCCAATATTATGTTTCTCATTCAGGGGAGTCCCCCATAATCATCCATTGATTATGAGGAAAATAATCCCTGAATTCATGTAATTTCTTCCACAACTTTTCTCTTCCTGTCTTAGTATTTGGAGCATAGACATTAATAAGGATCCAAGAAAAATTATGCTTAAGACTACAAACTTTGACTGCTAAAAAGTTTTTATCTTCTTATAGAAGCTAACATTTAAAGCTAAATTGGTTCCAAAAAATAGTCATTCCTCCTGAGGCTCCTTCAGAGCTACATCTAAGGCTACCCCCATTTTTTATCAGATTAATCTTCTCAACTTTTTCTTGAATAATTAAAATGTCAGGCTTAGATTCCCTAACTAGATTCCTAACTACATCTTTCTTATGAGGACAATTAAGTCCTCAAATATTCCAAGAGATGATCTTCATAAAGGGATTGGAGAACATAGCTTTGGGATGGTCAACTGTTTACCATCCATATATTCTACTTTGCTTCTTGGTCTCTCAGAGATCTATCTGATTTTCTACCTCTTTCTTTTTTAGGAGTTCCAACATCAACTTTATGATGACCTCTAGTCTGGACTCCTCCCTGCTTCTGAGCACTAGTCTTCTTGACCATTCTAAGCATACAGCCCTCCTTAGAAACTTTGTCACTTTTCTTCCCTGAATTATTGGTCTAATCATTTGAGATTACAAATCCCCGAGGAGTACAATTGCCTTTCTTTCCTGAGTTATTTCTTTTCTTCTGCTCCCCAACCTCAATCCAAGGATTTTCCTTCTCGTCAAGATCAATACCTTCCATATTTTCTTGACTTCCCCAAGACCAATTCTCTATTGGGGTTGAGGCTGGTGTTTCCTTTATATTCCCTTTAAAGGAATCACTATGATTATGACCATCCAAAATGTTACATCCTTGACCTTCCTCTATTATCTGATGAGGCTCAATAGATTCCTACCCTTTCAAGGAATCTTCCACCCTTGAATTCATTAAAGTTTCTTCTCCTCCTATAAGAGATCCCACACTTTCTTCTATATTATTTAAATTAGGACTGATAAGCTCATTTACACTTTCTTCTGATATTGTCTTTTCCTTTTCTTGAAGATTATCCTTTTGAGTTTTACCAGCTAGCACATCTTGATGAATCTAATGTGTCTCAACAAACCTTGGGTCCATAAGGTTTTCATTTGTCTTCTAAACACATTCCTCTTCATAAAACTTTGGAATGGGAGGTGATACCATCTTTTCCTTTTCTTGAAGATTATCCTTTTGAGTTTTACCAGCTAGCACATCTTGCTGAATCTGGTGTGTCTCAACAAATCTTGGGTCCATACGGTTTTCATTTGTCTTCTGAACACAGTAAAATTAGTATAACAGGGCATATGAGTATTTGTGGTGATTTCAGTAAGGTTACTTGGTATGGTAACATGCTAAGTCAGGTGAAATTGCTGACTCTTTGGTGATATATGATCATTGACTTCATACTTACCCTTTACATAATTAATTATTATGTTTTGTATGGCATTTGTGAAGCCAACTGGATAGAAGTTTTTGTATAAGTATAGAGTGCTTTTTGGAAGTGATATGTATGTAATGAATGATGATAAGATAGATGCGAATCTAAGAGTAGAGAGAAGATGCAAGATCAACATGTGACAGAGCTACAAACCGAAACTATCTAAGCAAAGGAAATGTTTGTACAGTTTATTTTTTAGAACCCTTTTGAGATAGTATTTTGATTGTAAGATTTGTATGCTCACCACCTTTAACCAGGTGTTCTGTATACCCCTAATAGGGTTTTGTAATCCTTCAACAAGGAAATGTACTATGTAATCATCAACTCCTAACAAGGCTAGATCTCTTAACAAGGATACAATATTTTAGTGCATAGTTGTGGGTATATCCCCACCAGGGTTTTCCCTTAACAGGGTTTCCTTGAGATCAAATCATGGTGTCATGAGTTATGTGTTGTGCTTATATGTTCTTTTCATTTCAGCATTATTTTGGTTTATCTATAATTGGTTGAAGTTTAAATTAAAGTTTTGTAATACTGATTCACCCCCCCTCTCAGTATTACCTAATCCTAATAGGATGGATATGTATGAGCACACTGGATATTTTCCCCCTTCACAGTACCACCCTAAATGACATGCTCACGTGGGTATGAAACTTAGTTTTAACTAAACACTTTCTAAAGACCTCTAAAGGTGCAAAATAAACTATAATATTCATATTTATGTGTTTATTTTTATATTTTAAATAATTTATTTATACATAATTAATTTATAATTTATAATTTTATTATTTAATTATGAAATTGGACCTTAAGAAAATCTTTCATTGGATTTATACTTTAAAAAAATTGAGATCCAAATAAAGATTACATATCAACAAATATCCTGAAATAGTCTAAGAGAAAGATATTCATATCATAATTCCAAAATAGGATTTGGAGATAGTTTTATAGAAAAAAATATTGATTGATTATATATGAATCATTAGTAAATGTCTTGAAAATAGTCTTAAATTTGGGTTGCCAGTAGAACCATTACTGATCATTTGAGCAAAATATTCAAATTCATCATAGACAAGATGCATTTGAATAAGTTTTTGAGCAAATCATGTAGTTTAATTATTGATAAATACGTATATGTGCATTTTCATATAAAAAATACGCATAGACACATTGGATGGTAGAGACAGCGTGTTTGAACCATTTTATGGACATAAAGTTGAAAAAATGTTTTAGACACTTTTAGCCCAATTTTTATGGAAATGCAAAAGGAGACTATGTGAATTTTTCTTTTAAAAAAGTGATGGTATGTTTTAGTAGTGAACCATTAGCATTTCAAATCATCATAAACAATGATCTCATAAAAAATCACACATGCAAACAAAATCTGATTTAATTTGAACATCTAATATTATATATGAGTCAAATTTAATTTAGGTGTGAGATGAAAAACCACTTCAAAATACTAAACCATGACTGAAAAGTTATTTGATGGTGACTAATCCTTGTGATTCTATCTCTAAATGTTGTTTATCGATTAATTTTCAAATCTCTTGAAAGTTGGATTTTTGGCATGAGACAGGTGTAGATGGATTGCTCACGTAATAAGCCTATTGAAAAATAAGCATTACTAGTGAAATGGAACTTGTAAGTCAATTATATTATCAAATATTATTATAAAATAGTAATAATAATTCATTTAGTCATTTTTATTTGGGTGATTAATTATTTAGTCATTTTTATTAGTCCGGCCTTGTGATTATACCCGATGACCAAATTAGTCATTTATTTAATCATTTATACTTGTCAATTGCAAAAAATTAGTAGAATTTGATCAATCTTAGTCATGTGACTAAAATCTTTAGTCATGTAGTCATATATTTGCCAAATTCTACTAGTGAGATCACTCTTGCGACTTTGAAATCTTTCACTTGCATTGCTTACATAACCATTACTAGATCTAGACTCTCTAGAATTTCCAATGTTCAAAGATGACTTGAATGCAGACTCAATCTTAGTAGTGGCAGGTAAACTATTGTCAAAATCATTTAGCTCAAAAGTAATCAACTTACCAATTGTAGCATTCAGTGAAACAAGCATCTGAGGAATGGATCTCAGTTCTTGTATTATAGACACTCGGATGACATATATAGGCAACAATGTACTCATTAGTTTGCATGTTACATCTTCTTCTTCAATATGTCCTCCAACACCTTTGATAGCACTCACAACTTCCTTTAATCTTGTACTGCATTGTGTAACATCTTCACCTTCTTTCATTCTCATAGAATCAAATTTTCCTTTCAGACTTTCAACTTTTGCCTTCTGAACATGTTGATCTCCACCATATACCAATACAAGCTTGTCCCACATTTGTTTTATTATATCATATCCTTTAAGATCATTGAACTCCAAGTCAGTGAGGGCAAAAGATATCTCAATCATAACTTTTGTGTGATCTTTCCTTTCTCTTACTTGTTCAATTGTCATAGGCCCAAATGGAAGTGGTGAATACTCATTGTCAAGATAGTATATTGCATACTCTCTAATTCTAGATATGTGCAACCTCATCTTGCTTTTCCATGTAGAGAAGATATCCCTATTCAACTTTGGTGCCTCCCTCTTATACATCTTGAGATATTTTACTCGATTCTTTTAAACTTATCCCTTTAGAGTACTTAGCTCTGATTGCTAATTGTTGGATTATTGAGAGGGGGGTGAATCAATAATCAGTGATTCTTTAAACCTTAAAAACTTTAACTTTGATTCAACTTGGTAGGATAAACTTCAGTAGTAACCAACACTAGTATTTAACGTAGAAACCCAATTTGGGAAAAACCACTGTGTGAATTTTCACCCACCAATCAAAATAATCTTCTGAAGTATACTTAGTTAAGAGTCAATCCTGTTAAAGATTTGTAATCACTGAAAAGTGGATAGGATCATTCAAGTGATAAATCAAGGCAAATCAAGGCAATTGAATTGAAACAAGAATTTAGCCAATCAAAATTAAAATCAAGCTTTAATTCAATTTAAATCAAAATCAAGAGCATTTTAATCAAGTTAAATAAAATCAATGTGCAATTAATTCAATTAATTGTATAAGTTTGAGTTAAATAAAATCAACCCATTTAAGGGGTGCACATGCTAAATAAATGAATTAAAATCAATTGATTAAATCCTAATTTCTCTTAACAACCAAAAGGGAGGAAAATCAATCAACCAATAGGATTTAAGGAAATGAACTCACATGGATCAAGCCAAATTCAATCTCAATCACTCATTCCAAAAGAGCATCTTGTCCACTCATCTTGTCTACTTGTCCCAAGCTTTGAGGACACAATATTTAAATTGTCTTCAAAGGGTGGAACCAAAGACTCAACTCAAGCTTAATCATGATCAACTCTACTACACCCCCTACCCTTGCCTAAATCTATAAAAGGAAGACCAAAATCAATCATAATTCATATCTACAAATCTGATAATAGCATCAAACCTCTTGAGAATTATAGCTAGAAAGGCAATTTAGGAGCAATTTAGCATTTCAATTTGAATTAATTGTTAGCATTTTCTTTATCATAATCATTTCTCATTCTAGGACTATCATTAATGGTAGCTTGCTGAGAGCTTCACATTAACACTCTTAGTTAGAGAGCCATAGGATGCTTAATTGTTCTTTCATTTGCTAAATAGTTGCTATATTGTGGTTTATTTAGTTTCTATTTCATTTATTGTTCAATACTAATTATATGAAGGTACATTTCATTATACACAAAATGGCGCCCACTGTGGGGCAGTAGGCTTCACTTTTCAAAAATCCCATAATCTTCATTTTTTTCAAATTTTTGCATGTTTAACTCTAAGGTTTTGTAGTGAAACAACGCTTTTAAGCAATTAAATGGTGCTTCTGAGCAGTAAAATAGTGCTTTTGAGCATTGTTTCAATGCTTCCATGGCAAATTTATGCGCCCTTGCACAATCAAACAATGCGTTTAAATCCTTCTGACTTTTGTCTTAATTTCAAACAACACTTATTCCCTTACTACCGAGTGCTTCTACACATTTCTCCAGCTTGTTTACTCATTTTTAGAAGCCTTTGCATGTATATTTAGCGCTTTTACTATCTGTTTATGTGCTTTTAAAAGTTTAAATAGCGCTTTTGAGTTGATCTACAGCGCTTTTAAACAGTTAAATAGCAATTTTAATCATTTCCGTAGCACTTTTACATAAACTACAATTTTTTATATTCTGACTATCAGAAAATGAATTTCATGACTCTATAGGATGACTGATTACAAAAAAGTAAAAAAGCCATAGAGTAGATTTAATCAAGAAGGCAAGGCTTTGACAAGGAAAATTAAAAAGGAGAACATTGCTCATATCAAGCTGGTCCTTGAGGATTCACAGCAAGAAAATTAGGTACATGAGTATTACATCAAAGTTGTAGAAGCATACAAGACTAAATTCATTTCATTAAATTGGATATTTTCACCTTAAATCAAGTTTTTCTTAAAATTTGCAAATAAGGCTTAAAATTCAGTTTGTCTTTGTTTCTTCAAGTTTATTTGTTTCCTTCACTTTGGCTGGCTTTGTTGACTAACTTGTTGGTGTAAAAGTACATTGGAAAGGAACAATAGCCAAGGTAAGCATTAAATCATGGAAATAACTCAAAAATGCCCCTAACTTTTGTTAGCTACAAGGAAAGGTAAGCCTTAAAACTTGATCATTTGTGTGCTTAAATTATGGCTTGATGCTTTCAAAAATCTAGTAATTAAAAATAGCCTATCTTTGTTTGAAAAGTTTAGCATTAGGCCTATGCTCTTCACTTCTTTTGGTGAATCAAAATGCCAAAAATGTTAAACTCTTTGATTAAGAAGAAAGGTTGAGGAAGTCAAGCACATAATCAAATAAACCCCTTGTTTGTAGTTTAGAGTAGCAATACTCAATTCTCTTTAGTTAGTGGGTTTGAAATTGAACCTTGTTAATTATGTTTGGGAAATTAAGAAAGGGTTAGGGATATGCTCTTCACCTTTTAGGTGAATCAAATTCCCAAAAACTATGTCTTAACTCCATTTCCTTGCTTTAATATGAACATGCTAGAACTTTAGTTGGGCTCGTCTCTAGAGATTTTCCTTAAAAGGGTCGGTGAGAGGGACAGCCCAAAGTGGGATACACTTGCTTTTGCTATGAGAATCCAACCCACTATAAAATGAAATACATACATCCTTAATGGGGTGTGTGACAAAAGGATACTAAAATTTCAAACTTCCTCGAGTAGTCCTCACGGATTGCGCAAAACTCTAATATACCAGTGGTGGGAAGCCTCTTAATATACTTGGAGGATGAGAGTTTAATATCCATTTTGAATAATAATATTGATTAAAACCTTGTTAACTTAGCAAAGACTACCTAATAGAGCCATGTTTATGAACCAATCTTGAGCTAGGTAGATTTCTTGAAGTGTCTTTTGTGTAAAACCCATGATAACATTCTTTCAGAATCAAACATTTTGTGTTAAGGGTTAAAAAGAGACAAGTGTATTCTTGATTGTGTGTTTGATAAAACATAAGACAAGTGAGAGATATCTATACAAATATCAATCTTATATTTTTAATCTCTTCATTGAAAAACAACAATTGTCAAATCAAAAGATCAATTCCAAAGCAAACCTCATTGGATGCCTTCCACAGGCTCCCATAAGTTCAAAGGGTCTCTACAAGGAGATAGCACTTGTGTAGCTAGAGGAGTTCCTGAATTTGAATACCAAAGTCTTTTTAAAGATCATAATCAAGGGGATAGTCTCCCAAACCTTTTTGAAGAAAGACTTAACAATATGGATCAAAATTCTATATTTTATGATCATCAACATGGAGGAAACAATGATAATACTAATAATGACAATACCAATCCACCTCCTAAGGAAACTCTTGAAGAAAAATTTGAGAGAGCAACCCAAGATATGGAGTTCCTAGAAGACATGGATAAACTGATAGAGAGGGATAGAGAGATATTTTTCTTAAACCTAGCTCATGCGGGAGTAAAGCTCCCCCATGACTATGATATAGACCAACTAAAGAATACTCAAGAAGAAGAGGACCCGATGAGTGCTATGACTAAGCAATTAAAAATGTTCCAAGAACAAATTGACTTAATGAAAAAGGTGGTTGAACCTAAGCCTTTTTCTATTGAAGCCTTGTGCCCATTTCCATTTGATAAAAGCTTAACCATGGTACCTTTTCCATTCAATACCGTCTTTCCTAAATATGATAATTATATGGGTAAAATAGACCCATAGGATCATCTTCATGAATTTTGTGCCCTAAGTATTGAGTTCGTGCATAACACTACGTATCTAATGAGACTTTTTCCTAGGAGTTTAGGAGGTTCCACCATGGAATGGTTCTCTAAAATCCCACCAGGAATTAAGACTTTTGAGGAAATTAGCCTCCAAATTTGTGACCCACTACTCCTATAATATTGAGCATGAAATCATGATGCTCAAATTGTGTGATACCAAATAGAAAGATGGTGAATCCTTCTTAGGATTCCTACAAAGGTGGAGGACCGTATTTGCGCGGTATCCACGAAGTATCCCCGAAAAGGAGAAGATGGAAATATTCACAAACAATTTGACCATGGAGATGAATTATCGCCTCCAACTTCAATGTCCTCCAACCTTTGAAAAGCTTATTGAAAATGGGATTAAAATTGAAGATGTATTGGTAAAACGAGGAGAGATAAAATTATTCAAAGATAATAAGTCTAATACCAATACCAATAACAACAAAAATCATTATCAATCTAATTATACTAACAATAGGGGAACCAATAATCACAATGATAAGCCTAAGTTATGGTTGAAAAATAATAATAAAAATCGTGTGAACGATGGAGTCGTAGAGGCCAACAATTTGAAGGCCACCCCTTTCAACTTATCAAGTGGAGCCAATTCTCATATAACGTTAATCAATCGAACGAGGCTCCATTTAATTCCAACAATTCCAATACCTCCAATAACAATTCAAACAATCCAAACAACAATGCTAATAATAATCCTTATAATAATGCTAATGGGAATAAGCCCAAACCCTTTTTCTCCACTTATAACAAAAGAAAATTCACCTATCTAGGTGAACCCTTGGAGAATGCATTAAGGACCTTGGTTACTAACACGATCATTACATTACCTGATTTAAGAGATTATGAACCTCAAGTTAAACCTAATTGGTGGAAAGATTCTCACAAATGCGAGTATCATCAAAATGGGGGTCATAAAACCAATGAATGCATGAGGTTAAAACACTTAGTGCAAGACCTAATAGATGATGGAACTATCAAAATTGAAGGGCCTCAAAAAAATGAGGATCATACGGCCTTCAAGGACCCATTTCTAAACCATGAGAAGGGTGAATCATCTAATAATAACCAAAATAAAAAAAAGGTAATGAGAAAGTGAACTTTGCTCACACTTATGATAACATAATCAATGCCATAAGCGAAGAAAATAATACCATAAATGTTATCATGATAAAAGAGAAACCAAGAGAAGCATCATCTAACATTGTCACTCGGGGGCAAGCTTCCAAAATCACTCTACCCAACAATGTTCCAAGAATTGTTTTACCCAACCAAAATGTACCTTCATCATCAAAACAATATAACTTGGTTGATCAATTACAAAGGACTCCCGCTCAAATCTCAATCTTAGAGCTACTCAAGTTATCACCTACACACAAGGAAATTTTAGAAAAAGCCTTAGTGGAAACCAATGTGCCACTAAACCTAGATGTAGACAAGTTCCAAAATATGGTGGGACATCTCATTGCTCCTCATTGCTTGTCATTTTCAGAACAAGATGACATGTCATTGAACCATCCACATAATTTACCTTTACACATAGAGGTTATTAATCACAAACATCAAGTGAAAAGAGTGCTTATTGATGGGGAGCTGGTTTAAACATATGTACCCTAAACTTGGTCAAAGACTTAGGATTTTCTGAGGAGGCTATTGATTCAAAGAAAAAAATAACGATCAAAGCTTACGATGACAAAGAATGAGCATCAAAAGGATTCATAATACTTCCCATAAGAGTTGGTCCTATGCAAAAGGAAATAATTTGCCAAGTGTTAGATTTAAAGTTGACCTACAATATCTTGTTAGGAAGGTCGTGGATCCATGAAATGCAGGTCGTTCCTTCTACTTACCACCAATGTTTAAAGTTTCCTTATCTAGGGCAGGAAATAATGGTAAGTGGGGACTCAAACCCCTTCCAATATTGTAACAACATCGAGCCTATCAATGACTCTCTAGTTCCACACAATGTAGAGGGATCTATACCTAATCAAATGGAGCAAGGGCAAGGTCCTAAAGACATCCCATTATTGAAGGAAAAAGAAAATATAGAAAAGGAAGTTGTTGTGGAAGACATATCAAAACCCACTAATCTAGCTACATCGACTAAAGGAAAAGAGAAGGTTAGTGAGGATAATATTATTGAAAAACCAAAAGAAGATCTAACTAAAGTTGTCCAAGTATACACCAAGGAGGCCCACTATCAGAAAATGGACCAAATTATGAAGAATTTTGATGAGCAATGCAAGATCAAACAAAAAGGAGTAGGTGAATACTCCCTATCCATGATGGACTTTCCCTTATCACCTAAGTCCTATGGAAGACCACCTAATATACCCCATAAATACAATGATCATTTTGTGAGGGCTAGCACTTCATCATCCATGGATGAGGATGATAACAAGATCCTAAATTGGCTTTACAAGGATGAAGAAACAAGTGCCCATGTCAAACATATCCAAAATATCAACATTCCCACACATCAATATGGGAAATGCTTCCAAATCATGCAAAAGATGGGGTACAGAGGCCAAGGACCTTTGGGCACAAAGAATGAAGGACTCATTGAACCTATAGAAATGGCATGGCGAGATAGCAAGGAGAAAACAAGATTAGGGTATCTTGAACAAGGGTACACTCAAAAACACTATCCTAAACTCTATGATCAGATATTGCAATTAGAATCCCATAGTGATGAAGATTCTAATCAATGGGAATGGGATTCATTGTCAAGTTAGTCATGCCATGATAAAGAGATAGATGTGATCCATACATACACTTCTAGCAAAAACAAAGGACAAATAGTAGAATCAAGTCCAAATCAAGCATCTAGTTTGAATCAAGGGGTTTTAGAGAACCTTCAAATTAAGGAGATTTCTATAAATCAATGGGTAGGTGAACCCTATGTACCATCATGGAGACCTATTATGGAGGAATCAAATATTAGGTTTAATCCACATGACTTTTATCCAACGGAAACCTTAGAGGAGTCTAGCGAGGAAGACTTTGACCCTACTTCTTTGGAACATTTAGAAGAGGCACATGTCATAGACTTGAATGATACAATGTACAAACCATCAAATGAGCTCTTATCCTAAATCCCATTGAACCAAGCCAAAGTATTGATCCTTTAACTCTCATATACCCAGAATTAATCGAATGGGATTCCATTGAACCAACCATCCTTCCAACCTTTTTGAATGACAATGTGGTGTCCCAATACCTCAATGCGGTTGAACCTTCTTCTACTATGGAATATCAGGAGGAAATGATAAAGGGGAGTATCCAAACTTTCAATCCACCTAAAAATTAAAAATAAATTAAAAAAGTAAAAAAGGAAAAGAATCTAATGTTGAAAACCACATAGTGGCAGCATTAGATCAAAAAGAGAAAGAAATAAAGGATGTTTCTGAAGGTGAAAACCCAACTGAGGCACCTAAGGAAGGAAGTTTGGATTCTTTACCTAAAAATTATGAAGAGAGATCTCTAATTTTGATTGAGCCTACAGAAAAGATAAACATTGGGTTAGAAACCGAGCCAAAGATCATACACCTAGCGACATCTTTATCTAGTGAAGAGAGAAAAGAATTCATAATATTTTTCAAGGAAAAGCAATTCAATTTTGCTTGGTCATATGACGATATGCCAGGATTGGGTCCAAACTTAATCATGGATCACTTAAATATCAAAGAAGGAGCCAAACTAGTCAAACAAAAGTTAAGGAAGATGCACCCACATATAGCCTTACTAGTAAAAATAGAGTTGGAGAAATTGTTGGTGGGATTTATCAGAGCTATTGATTATGCCCAATGGATTTCAAATATAGTGCCAGTTTCAAAAGTAGATAAGTTCATCAAGATTTGCATGGATTTCAGAGACTTAAACTTGGTGTGTCCTAAAGATGACTTTCCTCTTCCAAGCATAGACACCATTGTAGATTTAACAGCAGGACATTCCATGTTTTCACTTATGGATGGATTTAGTGGCTATAACAAGATCAAGATAGCACCTGAGGACCAAGATAAAAAAACATTTACATGTGCATGGGGAACATTTTGTCATAATGTTATGCCCTTTGGTCTAAAGAATGTCGAGGCAACATATCAAAGGGTCATGACCACAATATTCCATGATATGATGCATAAGTTCATGGAAGATTATGTAGATGACATATTAGAAAAATCTCATTCAAGAGAGGAGCTTCTACCAATTTTAGAGAAAATTTTTGACAGATTAGAGCAATTTAAAGTAAGGCTCAATCCTAAAAAGTGTGCATTTGGGGTCCAATGTAGAAAACTACTAGGCTACATTGTATCAGAAAAAGGAATAGAGGTGGATCCCACTAAAGTCAAGGCCATTATGGAGATAGAAGCACCTAAAAACATAAGCCAGATGAGGTCACTACAAGGAAGAATTCAATCCATTAGAAGGTTTATATCCCAACTAGCGGAAAAATGTCATAACTTCACCCAACTCTTGTATAAAGATATAGTTTTCAAATGGGATGAAAAGTGTGAAGAAGCCTTTAACATGTTGAAGAAATACCTCATGAACCCTCCAATTTTGATGCCACCTATTAGAGTTAAACCTTTGATCCTATATATTTCAGCAATAGAGCATTCATTGGGGGCACTTTTGGCACAAGAAGATGAATTAGGCAAAGAAAAAGAAATATACTATATAAGTAGAACTTTGGTTAAATACGAGTTGAATTATACATTCATTGAAAGGGCATGTTTGGCTGTGGTTTTTTCTTCCCAAAAACTATGCCACTATATGTTAGCTCATAAGATAAGAATCATTGCCAAGATTGATCTTTTGAAGTATTTACTTAGCAAAACAACATTAAATGGAAGGCTAGCCAAATGGGTGATGGTGTTGAGTGAATTTGACATTGAGTATGTAGACCACAAATATATCAAAGGGCAAGTCATTGCTGACCAATTAGTAGAATTACCACTCCAAGATGATTATCCAATTCAAGTAGAATTTCTAGATTTTGAGATTGTGAATGTTGAGGAAAAGACGTGGCAACTATATTTTGATGGTTCATATACTCAACATGGATCAGGAGCATGCATACTCTTGATTACTCCTCAAGGATTTACAATTCCAAAGTCTTATAAATTGCTATTTCCATGCACTAATAATATAGCAGAATATGAAGCCTTGGTTATTGGAATCAAGTTGGTATTAGAATGGAAGGTGACAGAACTAAAGATTTATGGAGACTCTCAACTAGTCATTAATTAGATTAATGAAGAATATTAGACCAAAGATGACAAGTTGGTGCCTTACAAAAACATGGTGGAAAATCTTAAGAAATACTTCATTCTTATCATATTTGAGCAAGTGCCTAGAGAAAAGAACAGAGTAGCAGATGCAATGGAAACTTTGGCATCACTTGTACAACTACCAGATCAAATCGCCAGATATGAATTCCTAGTAGAAGAAGTGGAACAACCCGCATTTGACCCCACCTGTCCTTATACCATTTCCTTACTAACTACACATGAATCACCTTGGTATGGAGCCATTTACACTTACCTCAAAGACCAAATCCTACCAATGGACCAAACTAGAAATTAAAAGAAAAGCTTCATTTGCCAAGCCTCTTGATATACCTTAATATCAGAAACATTGTATCGTAAGAGTCTCGACAAAATCCTCCTTAGATATCTAGAGGGAGAGGAATCGAATGTAGCCTTGCGAGAAATCCATGAGGGAATCTGTGGGTCACATTCAAATGGCTTAACCCTAGCTAAGAAACTTCTTAGGATAGGATATTTTTGTCCTATGATGGAGAAAGACGCTTGTCACTTTGCCAAAACTTGTAGAAAGTGTCAAATTCATGGAAACTTGATACATGTTCCCCCACAAGAGCTTCATCTGATGACAACACCTTGTTTGTTTTATCAATGAGGTCTAGATTTAATAGGAATGCTTTATCCACCATCCTTGAATGGTCATAAATTCATCATCACAACAACAGAGTACTTTAACAAATAGGTGGAAGTTGTACCCTTATCAACTGCAATAGGCAAACATATATCTTTGTTAATCCTAAACCACATCATTTGTAGATATGGTGTACCTCATGCCATCATAATGGATAATGCAAAGTACTTCAAAAATAAGGACCTAAAGGAATTATGCACAAAGTTCTACATGATCCATCATTCTTCATCAATATATTATCCCCAAGGTAATGGACAAGCAGAAGCAATGAATAAAAACATCTTGAAGATATTGAAGAGAATGGTGGAAAATTCAGGTAGAGATTGGCACATAAAAATAAATCTGACCTTGTGGGCTTATAGAATGAGCATCAGAACGCCAACGAGAGCTACACCCTTTTCCTTAGTCTTTGGAACAGAAGCAGTTTTACCTTTAGAGGTAGAACTTCCATCCTTAAGGGTATCTCTTCATGGTTTGATAAGTGAGGAAGATTATAGAGTGGCTAGGTTGCATGAACTAGAACTCTTAGATGAGAAACATCAACAAGCATTTGATCATTTGAAGGTATATCAAAATAGAATGTCAAGGACTTATAACAAGCATATCAAGTCAAGAACATTTCAAATAGGTGACCTAGTTTTGCGAGAAAATCCCAAGAACCAAGTAGAAAGGGAAAAGAAAGGAAAATGGGAAGCAAACTGGTTAGGACCATTTGTGATCACTTCATCTTTTGGGACCGATACCTACAAACTAGCGGATTGTGATGGAGAAGAACTACAAGAACATATCAATAACATTAATCTAAAGAGGTGCTATACATGAGGTAAATGAAAGAGTATAAAGAGGATCATAAATCAAATGGAAAGAATCATATTTACTATACATAGTCAAAAGAGATCTTGAAAATACCAAAAACATTTGAAAAGCAAAAAAGAGCAAACAAATTTGAAAAGCAGAAAAGATAAAAAATAGTGGAAAATTGAGAGTGAAGAAAGTCAAAAACATTCAGAAAGGATCCTCAAAAAGATGTTGTCTTGGTGAAAACCTAGAAAATAGGCACCTTAATGATATGAATTTTTTTTTTTAAAGATAAAAATACGAAAAAAGAGAAAAAGAGAAAAAGTGCCTTGGTGAAAACCTAGAAAATAGGCACCTTGGTAGCAAAAAAAAAAGAGAAAAAGCTTTAAAAATAGAAAAAGAAAGCAAGATTCATTCAATCAGTGAAAACCTAGTTAATAGGCACCATTGAAAGTCCAAGTTAGTCGCATTCCTAGAAGGTCACCTTGTAAATATTGCATTCACCAGCATTTGTATATATTGCATAATAAAACCCCACAGTTGCATTTGCAAGTACCTAAAGATTTTGGTCACCTAATCTACAAATTGTCCTAAGTCCAACTTTGTAATCATATCAAACTGGGAGAAATCTAATCAAAAGGAGGAAGGATTCATCAAAAGAAAACTTCAATCAATTAGTGAATCAAGTCATAAAAAAAGCAAGTGAATCACGTCATCAAATCTTCAATCCTAAATCCAATTTGATTCAAAAGCAAAATTTGATCTGAGACCTTACATGGCCTTATCTTTATCAGGATTAAAACTATGAAATGGATGGAACTATACTTCAAATATGGATTTGAAAAACATTGCAAAAAAATTTCTAAGTGTTGACTTGATTGACGAAACCATGTCTTTATAGCAAATCGATGAAAGTTTTTAACGAGATGAGCTATGATAAAAGCATGATATTTTTATTGATTGTTGAATGACTGTCTTAAGATCAAAGTTCTAAATCATGTATTATTTTTCTAAGGACATGATCATCAAAGAATCATCGGGGACTTGTATATAGGATAAAACTGAGATCTTTGTTTGTTTACGCAAAAGGATACCTTGGCTATTTTGATCTTCAATATCATAATACCAAAATCCACTTGCAACATAGAATCTGACAAAATCGATATTTGCACTCTCATGATTGATTTCAATTAGTGATAGTCATACCAGATAAGAGATGGGAAAGCAAAACAAGAGGTGCAAAAAGTATTCATATCATCATAGTTGAACTAGTGATGGTTGTACTAAAATGGGATTCCAAAACGCTCAATGATGATTATAAGCTCCAAATTTTTGAATAATGACAGTTAGTTGCATACATATTAGATTAAATGCATTTAATGTATATTGCCTTTCTTAGCTTAATTTAATTTGCAAGAGGCAAGGTTGACAAAAAGAAAGGGGGTTTAGTTAAATCAAAAATTAAAGAATCATCAAAAACTATACGTGGTCGAGTGTGTTGGAAATCAAAAATAAAAAACAAAGTGCATTTCATTAGTTCACTTGCATTCATTTAGATTCACTTTAACTTGCATTCATTTAAGTATGTTCATCATTTAAATCATTAAAATTCATTACATAGAATCATTGCATTAGGTTGCATACATCAGTCGAATCATTGCATTAGGTTACATACATCATTTAGATTCATTTATCATTACATAAGTTGCACTCGTATTCAAATCAATCATATCACATCCATTAGATACATTAATCATTGCATTCATTAAAATCATAATCATTACATCAAATTATATCTATTACGACATTGCATTTCAAAAATATCATAACCATCATCATTAGATACATAACAGTTTAGTCATCTCAGAAAGATTGCATCATCATCTATATCATATAACATCATTAATCATTAAATATTACATATCCATATCACATTTCATTGTATCATATTGCATTCATAAAACCATCCATATACATTATTCATTAAATCCATCTAACACATCTATATATTCATTGCATGTATCCATCTATTCTATGTCATACATAAGACAACCATTTAAAGCAACAATAGGACATATGCATACATTTCAAAACTTGCATCTGAAAAACACAAAACAAAGCATATAGGAGATAGAACCATCTAGATCTGCATATCATGTTAAAACATCTGAAAAGGAAATCCAACACATTATGACATCATATAAAGGGAAAGCTATCAGAATGAGTATCAGAGTCTATAACATCATCATAAAATGAACAACATATCAAAGTCCATCAAAATGATCATAAGAACAATATCCAGATATCAATGTCTATTAAAGTATCAGTATTGGCATCAACAATATAGATCCAATCAAATGATACAATAAGAGTCCAATGTCTCAATAACAACAAAGAGAATGAGATAACATATATCATTAAAGCAACAAAAATATCTCAACTAGCTAAACCACCAGCACCATCTCTACCATCAGGACCGGGAGCACTATTTGGAGGATGACTCAAGCTCGCCTGTAATCCCAGCTGACTCATAGCTGCCATAAAGGTCTACATCATCGAACTCAATTGAGAAACCTATTGTTGCACCACTGATATCTAAGTCTGAAGAGATACAACATTTGATGCTAAGGCTGGGGCAGGAACCTGTGCTGCAAAAGTTTGTGGTGGAGGTATGGATGAAGAAGGCATCGAAGAAGATGGAACACCCAAGGATGGAACAAAACTAGAAGAAGGATGTGATGAAGAGGATGGCATCGAAGCAGAAACAAAAATAGGTCCTTGAGAAGGTGGAGCCTATGGAATAACAAGAGGTATACCCTATTGAGCAGGAGGACCATGTGCCTGATCTAACAAAACTTGAGCCACTTGTGCCTCAACCTCTCTATGTCATCTAGCCCTGTGTTGACCATGTCTCAGGGTTGGATCCCTGGCAACCTGATGCAGTTCTCTGTCTACACCACCTCTACCCTGACCACCACCCGTAGGAGGAATAGGAGCAGCAGTGATCACTGGAATATTTACTCTACCTACTCTAGCTGCTCGATGACTGCATCATCCATGCCATGCTTGAATCCTACCTCTACCACCATCTCCACCATCATCATTTCCATCATCATCACTACCATCACCCGCATCACCACCACCACCATCTGATAGCTTATCAATCCCAGGAACTCGCTCAATAGGATCTGTAAATCTAGGGAATGGGTACCAATGCAACCACTCACCATAATCCTCGGTGATCCCAACATCCATGATATGATCTCTCATAGACCAAGGTAGATATCCAAGGTCTCAGATCTCCCTAACTGTTGTGCCATAATCTACACAGGGACCCCATAACAATCTCTTTGCCTACACTCGAGCATACATTGCTACTCCCTGTGACATACCTTGTCTGCGCCCATACTGACGCAAATCTCTCTTGAAGTAGAATCTCTCAATAAGAAAAGTGGAATGACCGATCATCCATCGAGGAAAAAACATATAAGGTAGCTTTGAATCGTCCTTGGGCCAAGCCTCACAACTAATATATGGCCTCCATACTACAGTATCCATGTCATCAATGACACAATGCCAATAATCAAGCTTACCCATGTGGGTCTGAATAACCATGCCCTCATACATCCAAGCGAAAGGCCAACCCAGAGCTCACTACTGCACAATAACAGGACGTGTCAGTGGGATGTGCTCCCAAGTCCAAAGCTGTAACAAGATTGCTCCTGCAGTAAATATAGAGGAATGTCTGTAAACAACTGTATGTAGCTCATGATACAACTGAGCTAATAAGCATGAACCCCAATCAAATCTACGAGGATAAGCTATCAAATCCTCGAGGAAGGGACCCCATCCAACTACGAACCCATGACCACGTCTGTCAGGTAGAAGGAAGCCACCAATCAAAGTACCTAGAACTACTGGTAACACTAGGAAGGAAATGAACTGAGCCCACTGAATATGATCGTAACCAATGGTACGATCCAGAAAAAGTCATTGACATGCAGTACCATCATAAACAAAATCATAATAAACTAACTCTCCACGACTACGTAACCACAAGATGTGATACACATCCTCATGAGTGATAGTCAGCTCACCCATAGGAAGATGGAAAGTATTATGGTTTGAGTGCCAACGCTCAACCATAGCAGTAATAAGACCCTGATTCACTCGAAATTAAGGAAGAGCTAAAAGGAAAGAAAGACCACATAGACTAATGTGTCTACGATCGGCAACACTCAAGTCTGGAATCATACTAAACTGTAGAGGGTACGCACCACAGATGCCCAATGACTTGAGCACCTCCTACAAAAAGAAAGTTCAATCACATCAGTTTTAAAATCAGTTATCACTTGGATAATCCTAAGTCAATCAAACATTTACAAATATCAAACCACAATCAATTTTCATGCCTCTACTCAGATAGAATGGAAAATTCATCATCACCCATCATCTAAATCTAGATTGACGATCCAACATTCAAATTATGACTGACTCATACTGACACCTTACGACTCGCTATAACATCAAGTTCGTTACCTTAACCAATTAGTTCATCGACAACGTTGAACAAGTTGAAAAGTTGACTAAGTCAATTAAATTTTTTTCCTAAGAGGGTGAAAGCGCTATTTCAGACTTTAAAAGTGCTAAAATGCAAACATGTTGTTTAAGAGTGTAAATGCGCTACTTAACAGTTTAGAAGTGCCATTTCAAGCAAACACACTAAAAGAATTCAAAAGCACTATTTAAAAAATTAGAAGCGCTATTCTAAATCGCAAAAGCGCAATCAACATCAAAAGCGCTATTTTTAAATCGCAAAAGCGCAATCAACATCAAAAGCACTATTTGAAAACAAAAAAAGGGTTTAGGGCCAAGAATAGGCATGTAAATGTGTTGTTCCAAAGTGCGAAAGCGCTATTTCAAGGGTGAAAGCGCTGTTTAAAATGGAAAAAGTGCTATTTAGAAGAAAAAAAGGAAAAAATAGAGTGTTACAAGGAAAAATTTGATTTCTGGACATTAAATGCATGAAATGACAAAACGAAGAAGTTCAGACACTCACCAGAGGTCTGTAGTTTAGTGGTCACTGGTACCGTCGCCCACGCTTGAATTTATGCTTGCGAATAGGGACAGACATTGTCAGAAAGTCAAAAGGAGTCAGAGATCAAAAGTCAAAAGGTAAAAGTAAAAATGAATAGTAAATTGACTTTTTTACCCCTTTATATAGGCCCTTTTAACCTAAAAAAGGTATTGTTGACCTAAAAAGAGAATTTTTCACCAGAGAGGGCCTAGGGATCAAAAATTTTCGTCAAACCTGCCAAATCAGGGGTATTTGTCATCACTCAGATGCAAAAACATCATCGAAAATGAAATCAAAATTCATTATAAATTAACCCAATCAACACAAATTGACCTAAATCGTCAAAATTTTCAAACATCTATCCATTTCATTTCATTTTTGAGGAGGCATACACTCGAATTATCAGGATCATCAAATTAGGAGAACGACCATCAAATCAGAGCACAATCTTTTATCAGGAAATTTTTTTCTCTAATCAATTGAGATGGGCATCAAGCATCGAATCAGATCAAATCAGGTGTCATATCATCAATCTAACATCATATCGATGATCAAGAATATCAAATCAATCAAATTTATATCAAACATCATCAGAACTGCTTCTTACATTGAACATCAAGATCGACCATCAAAAGCATTAGGATTGACCATCGACAGAATCAAGACCTTTATCAGTTAAAATAGGAATTTTATCAAGCTGGATCAAGACATTCTTTGAATTGACATGCTTCACATGTCAACTCAAAGAGGGGCATTTGTAATCATTGAAAAGTGGACAAGATCATTCAAGTGATAAATCAAGGCAAAATCAAGGCAATTGAATCAAAACAACCATTTAGCCAATCAAAATTAAAATCAAGCTTTAATACAATTTAAATCAAAATCAAGAGCATTTTAATCAAGTTAAATAAAATCAATGTGCAATTAATTCAATTAATTGTATAGGTTTGAGTTAAATAAAATCAACCCATTTAAGGGGTGCACATGGCTAAATAAATGAATTAAAATCAATTGATTAAATCCTAATTTCTCTCAACAACCAAAAGGGAGGAAAATCAATCAACCAATAGGATTTAAGGAAATGAACTCACATGGATCAAGCCAAATTCAATCTCAATCGCTAATTCCAAAAGAGCATCTTGTCCACTCATCTTGTCTACTTGTCCCAAGCTTTGATGACACAATATTTAAATTGTCTTCAAAGGGTGGAACCAAAGACTCAACTCAAGCTTAATCATGATCAACTCTACTACACCCCCTGCCCTTGCCCAAATCTATAAAAGGAAGACCAAAATCAATCATAATTCATATCCACAAATCTGAGAATAGCATCAAACCTCTTGAGAATTATAGCTAGAAAGGAAATTTAGGAGCAATTTAGCATTTCAATTTGAATTAATTGTTAGCATTTACTTTATCATAATCATTTCTCATTCTAGGACTGTCATTAAAGGTAGCTTGCTGAGAGCTTCACATTAAAACTCTTAGTTAGAGAGCCATAGGATGCTTAATTGTTCTTTCATTTGCTAAATAGTTTCTATATTGTGGTTTATTTAGTTTCTATTTCATTTATTGTTCAATACTAATTCTATGAAGGTACATTTCCTTGTACACAAGATTATAATGCACATTGTTAAATGTGACCTTGTTAGGGGATTTACCTTAGATCTGTTAGGATCTTCACCCTATTAAGAGTGGCCTAGCTAAAGGTATTTAAACACTCTTCTAGAATGTCACCCCTCTCAAGGATTTACAATAAGACTGTTAAGTCCACTCGATTAAGAGTTTTCTGCTACAAATGTTAATAAGCAATAGTATAAAAATTTGATCTGTAAATCTGCAACTACCTCTTGCTTAGTCAAATCCCTTATGTGCTCTTTGTCTTCACTTATTTCCTTCACTAATCACTGGCCTCAACACTTCATCAATCTCTGCTTGTAGACTCAGATTTCAATCTTTTTCTTCTTCACTACATTACTCAGCTACACATCCACACTTCAACTTTCCATCTCACTTTCCATTCAATTTCATCCTTTATATAGACTTTGTTTTGCCTCTCAATATCCTTTATTACATTTTCCTCTATTTATTCTCAATCGTCAGATCATCCTCTTAAACTGATTCAATGAACTTGACACTCAGTAAAATGCATTATCATCACCTCATAACTTGAACTTTTCTTAGAACTTGTACCTTCACTTTTTTCCACTTAAATATTTACCATAGATCATCACCTTGAATTTTCCTAATCGTAGATCTCTTTAACTAACTCTTCTTCATCATTAGAATCTTCTAGATCACTATGGCTCTTCACTAAATGTCATTCTGATCCTTATATTTAATTTTTGTTCCTTAATCGGTGGCTAACTCCTTTTCCTTCAACCAAAATTTTGTTTGCTTCACTCGGTAACTAATTCCTTCTACTTGGTGTCTTGGCTTCCTTTCTCTTTATCGACAATCACTTTCCTTTTACCGAATAACATCTTCCTGCTCGGTAACTAAATTGTTTCTTTTCCTTGTCAACTTTCTAACTTTTCTCACTTGTCTAATCTCCTTTGCCGACTTGATATAATCAAATTTAAAGTAGAAAAAAATTCAACCATTATTAACTTATCATTATCTGATCAATATTAGTTGCCCAATTAAGTTCTTCAACTTCACTAACTTCTTCTCAACTTACTCAACTTATATCATACTACAAAGGATATGGCAACTCAATATAAACCAAAAATCAATTTCTTAACATCAATGACAAAATAACAACTGATCTAATCCTTCTACAGTCTTGTATACCTCTGATCTTGATCTTCATCATCATCACTATCAGTTGGGGTTAATAGAACCAAGTGGAGATTGTGGAGGTGAATCCATATTGGCTCCTAGTACTAGCTTCTCAAGTTATACAAGTTAAGGTTGTCTTTGTACTTGTGTCTCAAACTCTATTTGTCAAATAATTATTTCTTTAGTTTCAAGTACTTGTGGTATCACCTCTTCCTTACTCAATCAACTACTTGAAGGAAGTAATCTTCCATGAGGATCCCTTCTACTCATACAAGAGTGAAGAACTTTGAATTCACATGACCCTACACAATGTTAGTAAAAATGGGGTACTAGGATTTATTTTTTCCATTTCTAATCTACTTAAAACACAATTATACTTAAGAAGAGCATAAGAAATGAAAATAAAATGTTTATTTAGCACCATCATTGATAACAACACCAAAAGATGTAGACTTCCATTAACCATTTATGATTAATTAGCCTAAAAGCCTAAATTCTACAAGTAAATATTATGGTTGAGTAATCCTTCTAGGATATGTTCACATTTAATCTTGTCAAATTAGAATCATGAACTTGAAATGGGCTAGCAAAATATGTGTACCATCATTTGATTCTTCTCAACTTACTCAACTTATATCATACTCCAAATGATATGGCAACTCAATATAAACCAAAAATCAATTGCTTGACATCAATGACAAAATAACAACTGATCTAATCCTTCTACAGTCTTGTATACCTTTGATCTCGATCTTCATCATTGTCACCATCAGTTGGGGTTGACAGAACCAAATGGATATTATGGAGGTGAATCTATATTGGATCCTAGTACTAGCTTCTCAAGTTATAGAAGTTAAGGTTGTCTCTATACTTGTGTCTCAAACTCTATTTGTTAAAGAATTCTTTCTTTAGTTTCAAGTACTTGTGGTATCACCTCTTCCTTACTCAATCAACCATTTGAGTTTATGAGTAAACAACCCATAACTCCCTAGAACACTTGCATACAAACACCTATCACAGAAAGAGAGAGAAGAAGCAAGAAGCTATGGAGGCCTGAACGCATTGATCCGCAAGAGAGGAGAAATCATTCTTGATGTGAAAAAACAAAAGTTGCAATTCAATAATGAATTATCTATTACACAATATGTTATGAAAACAAAGGAGATCAATCCTTATAAAAAGAAAACTGAAAACCTAAAAAGGTAAAACCTAGGTTGCACAATAATAATTAATAAAACAAATAAAGTTTAGCTTAAGTAGAAAGAGGTAATAAGTGACTTAGTAATTAAATCAAACATGATTTAATTAATAAGAAAATACTTTATTACTCTAACACCCCCCCTTAAGATGAACTTTGGGAGAAGCTAAAAACCTAGAAAGAACTACTGAAAGCAAATGGGTCCCGGCAACAAAAGGCATGATCAGGTACCCAAGTACAAAAGAGAGTCTCTATAAAGCGGAGAAATAGAGAAAACCACATGGGAAAAACTCTACTCTAAAAAGAGACAAAGACTAGTTTGAAGGACTGAAGAAGCCTCCAAAACTAGGAATGTTCAAGAAAATAGGAACAAAGATGAACATGTGCAACATCACTGAAGCAAGAAGCTGCAAACTCTGTCAAGAAGTAACTGATGATCTGAAGATCCTCCACTGAAATATGACCAAGTAGAGAAGACTGTAATCTGCATGAGTGTCCTCAAATGACACTACTCGAATCAGGAGGCAAACAACCGAAATCAAAGATACAAAATACTGTAATCTGCACGAGTGCCCTCAAATGACACTACTCAAATCAGGAGGCAAACAAAGGAAAATACCTGAACTCAAAAATATAGATGACATAAAAACACTAAAATTCTGAAGAGCTGATCAATCAAAGTTGGAAGAGTGCGTCCAAAAACAAGAAAGAAAGAGTATCCATATGGTAAATGATCCATCTCACCAGAATGCATAGGTACCCAGCCACTACATCTGCCTAGTACATAGAATCAAATATTGAATACATAGCTCACACTATCAAACCAAGGAAACAGTAGAACCAACAATAGAAACCCCCCCATAATGCTGACAAGGGAGTAATGACAGGTACACTAAAAAGATCATCCAATATGAACTACAAAGAGAGTAAAAACACATATAGAGATACCTAAAGCTGATATCATTAGAGGAATGCTCACATAACAAAAGTAGATGGCAAACAAAGGAAAACATCAAACCCCCCCCTAACACTTTATAATGGAGTGCCAGTACATAGAGCATGAACATGTGCAAAATTTCATACATGCAATAGAATGACACTTTATCTCATTGCATGTGTGCCAGTACATAGAGCACGAACATGTGCAAAATTTCATACATGCAATAGAATGGCACTTTATCTTAGTGTGTGTGTGCCAGTACATAGAGCACGAACATGTGCAAAATTTCATACATGCAATAGAATGGCACTTTATCTCAGTGCATGTGTATAAAAGAATGCTACAAAAGTGAAGTATACACTGATCAAAGAAGAGTGAATGCTACTAAAACAAAAGAACAGCCTAAGATGAGCCATCCTTCAAAGGGAAGAGATCCTAGGACCTGAAACATCCAAGATATCCACCAGATTACAAAAATGCAAAAATTTGAATAAAATGTACTTGGAGCAGAATCTGGAAAAAAGACTCACAATATTGGAAAACTCTTAGAACAAGCTTTCCAACGATATATCATTTTCCCAAAATGAAGTCCAAATGTGCAAGATAGAGCTTCCAGAGTGCAAAACTGAACATCTAGCTTTGACAGTAAAAATACACCATCAAAAATGAAAAATAAGAAATTCAAACCTCTAGATCTGGATAGAGCTTAGAACCAGCTTTCCAACGATATCTCGTTTGCCCAATTTTGACACCGTATGCTCCAGAGGGCTCAAAATGGTGTCAAAAACTTGCTGATGCATGCTAACGTTAGCGATCAACGGACTTAAATTTGACAGTGAAATGGCCATCACGGCCAAAATCCGCCCGGGGGCTAAAAAACTGGGCCCCTGGTTGTCATATGACTAGGGGCTGAAGCTGCTGCCACCATGAGATTAAATTTGACAGCCAAAAGAGCATTGCCGACAAATTTTTTTAAAAAAATTTTTGCATGTGTTGCCTCGGGAAGCATGCCAGACTGTCTTGTACCCAAAAAATGCTCCAAAATACAAAGTTGTCCAAATTGGATGTGCCTTATATGGTAATAGGGGTTTTTGGGTGTTTTAGACGCAACCATGAGGTTCATTTGGGCCAAAAATGCTCCAAAAAATAGTGACCACCTTGGGATCCGTGTTGGGGCTAGTTGCAAAATTTTTTTGCCACAGTTTCCAACTTTGTCCAAAATTGACAAATTTTATATGGATTTGGGGGTTCTTGGATGTTGTGAACACAACCGTGAGGTCCATTTGAAACCAAGATGACCAGAAAAAGAGGCCCCCCAGATCTAACAGAAAAACCCTCTGAAAATGTAGATCTGACGAACATGGCCAAATCTCTCAGGAAGAGGATAGGGGAAAATAGATCTGAAGCTCTGATACCACATTCGAGTTGATGAATAAACAACTCATAGCTCCCAAGAACACCCATATGCAAACACTTGTCACGGAAAGAGAGAAAAAAAATAAGAATCTATGGAGGCCTGAATGCATTGATCCATGAGAGAGGAGAAATCACTCTTGATGTGCAAAAACAAAAGTTGCAATTCAATAATGAATAATCTATTACACAATTTGTTATGAAAACAAAAGAGATCAATCCTTATAAAAGGAGATCTGAAAATCTAAAAAGGTAAAACCTAGGTTGCACAATAATAATTAATAAAGCAATTAATTATTATATGCCTAAAGTTTAACTTAAGTAGAAAGAGGTAATAAGTGACTTAGTAATTAAATCAAACATGATTTAATTAATAAGAAAACACTTTATTACTCTAACATCAACTACTTGGAGGAAGTAATCTTCCATGAGGGTCCCTCCTACTCATACAAGAGTGAAGAACTTTGAATTCCCATGACCGTGCACAATGTTAGTAAAAATGGGGTACTAGGATTTATTTTTTCCATTTCTAATCTACTTAAAACACAATTATACTTAAGGAGAGGATAATAAATGAAAATAAAATGTTGATTTAGCACCATAATCAATAACAACACCAAAAAATGTAGATTTCCATTAACCATTTACGATTAATTAGCCTAAAAGCCTAATTTCTACAAGTAAATATTATGGTTGAGTAATCCTTCTAGGATATGTTCACATTTAATCTTGTCAAATTAGAATCATGAACTTGAAATGGGCTAGCAAAATATGTGTACCATCATTCTATTCAGATTGTTATCTAACTACCAAATGAAATGTAGTAAAGAAACTATCTTATAATTTCTGAAACTTAGAAATTAATCTACTTAACCACAATGAAATATGAAATGACTCATCGCTACTTAACTATAAATGAATTAAAACACTAGAAGGAATTATCTAGAAATAAATCAAATGTCTACAAACATCAATATCTCCATATTGTTTGAGCTACAAGAACAAAGTCTTGTAACATAAACAATGTGCTTTAGTAGATTCTACTTAAGAAATGAAATACATTACTGTAGTATCTAACTGCTACGTTATAATGCTTGAAAGGAAAATGAGATGGAGATGTACCTCAAGTGGCCCCCCTTGAGATACTCCAAGTTGTACTTAACATAAGAAAATAGATTGATTAACACACTTTCTATTCATCATTCTTTAATCCATATTGACAAAATACAAATGTATCATTGGAAAATAGAAGCACTTCCATTTAGGACTAGTTTAGCCCTCTGAGTAAGTGGTTTTGGGTCATGTTAAATGCCTTGAATGGGTCTTTGACTTGGATCTGGCTTTTTCCCTTGTTCTGCCTCATTTTCTACTTCTTTTCTGCATAATTCTAGCATCCTAACCTGAAACTCCTGAGATTCTTGACCTCAGGGTCAAGGTCGACCTTTCTGGGTGAAGGTTGACTTTGACCTTGACCTAGGTCAAGGTTGACCTTGACCTTGACCTAGGTCAAGATCGACCTTGACCTTGACCCAAGGTTCAAATTTCAAAATCTAAGGGTTTTCGGATGTTGGGTTTTAGAAAGATTTATTTTCTCGCTTCTGGGTCGGCTATTTTAGGATTTGAAACGGTAAACTCTTAAATTATATTTAATTTAGGTCCAAATCTAATGGTATAGGCTTAATGAGAATTTATTTCACCTATGTCATCCTCTCTAGAAGTTTGTGCCCTAGACTAGTATATAAGGAAGCCTTCTCGTCTCATTTTCATCCATCGAAAAATCAAGTATCCATAAAAAAATTAAGTATCCATCAAAAGAAATCATCAAGCAAGCAAGATCAAGTAATCAAGAAATCATCAAGCAAGCATTCAAGAATTCAAGCATCTAAGATCTCCATTGAAGATCAAGGATTCAAGCATTCAAGCTTTTGAGGGGATTTGGTTCAAGCATTCAAGATTCATCATTCAAACCCTAGATCTATCCATCATGGTGGTGTGATCTTTCTTCAAGATCCTTTGTTCATCTTCAAGATCTATTCATTCTTCCTTCAAGGTGGATTCTAAGCATACAATCATGGAGGTTTTGATTTACATTTATGCTTTTTAGTGTTGAGTCCAAGCTTTCATATTAACATACTTGTTTACATTTCAAATACAATTGCATATCTATTGAATAGCATAGCTTCATTGATCTACTTCTACTACTTGCTAGCATTCTCAATTTCAATTATATTTTAAGGTTGATTCCAAAACCGAGGTTTGACCAAGGCAAACCCCTCATCCAAACAACAAAACCATTTTTCTCGTAGGTGCAGGTATAGAACAATGAATTTCAGAGTAGATTCAGACACCCTTTTCGACAAACTTTTGGGATCCGCGAACATAATTTTTGTTGGAGCAACATAGGTCAAGGTTGACATAAAGGGGTCAAGGTCAACCTTTATTTGGGTCAAGGTCTACTTGGTTCAGAAAAGGAAAAGATTTCTGGGTTTTCTTCGTCTTTGTGTTTTTGTTCCAGATTTGATTGCAGAATTTCCAAAAACTTAGTACAGACACCCGGAAACAACAATTTCCAGATTTGTTATACTTTGAGGTTAGTATTTGTCTTCAATTCATTTCAATTGAGATTTTAATACTCTCTTCCATAATAGACTATAAATTTTTCCTCTTTCTTCATATTCTTCATAGATTGATTCATTTATGCATTGACCATTTTCTTATGGTTAATCAATTTGGATATTTCCTTTGGGAATTTGGGGTTAAGAAGAAGATCTTACCTTCCCCAATTCATCAATCACAATATTTTATCATTACACACACACACACACACATACACACATCTATATATATATATATGTATATATATATATATATATATAACAAATATTAATATTACATTTTGGTGAATCCGCGATAGACAACTCTTTCTTTTTGGTGTTAGATGATTTGCCTCCTTTCCTTAAGATTAGTTTTCTTTTATGCTCTTGCATTCAAAATACAAAAACATTTCTTGCATTTAATTCACTATGAAGATCTTTAAGATGCTTTGGTGTTTGGCTATTTTCTTTATTATTCTCCTCTTAGTATCTCTTTATAGTACTTATAATGTTTATGAGAGTATTATTCATTTCATTATGTTTATCACTCTTCATGTTTCACTTGCTTATGCTATTGTGAGATTGACTAATACTAGCCTTCCTACTTTCAAAACTTTCATTAAAGATTTGTGTGGTGGACTTATTACTCTTTTGGATTATGTGAAGAATTTGGTAGATGATACACCATTTCCTAATCTTCCTAATCCTAGTCCTATCCTTTCTAATCCAGTTCCTATCCTTACTAATATAGTTCCTATCCTTCCTAATCCTAATCCTATCCTTCCTAATATTCCTATTCCCAATTCTCCATCTATTATTCCTAGTTCTTCCCCTCTTATCCAATCCATGATGATATTAAAGGAAAGACAAAAGAAACTTCTGCTAAACCTATTATTCCACCTTATACAATGTTTTCTCATGATCACCATAAATAATCACCTCCTACAGAAGCTTTACAAGATATGTACACTACATGATACAATATGATGGCTAAACAAGGTTATAAGGGTTTAGGGCTTGGTGTTAATGAACATGGTATTAAATATCTAGTTCATCTATCCCCTAAACAAGATATGCATGGTCTTGGATGTCTGCTATCTCAATTTAAGGTGGTTGATTTTGATTGTCGACCTCCTCTTCATGTTCTTCTTCCAACACCTTCCTTAGATTACCCTGATACCCCTTAAGATGTGGCTAAGAAGGTGTATGTTTAGTTAATGAATTCTAAGAAAGAAATCTTTAAATGTATGCTGAAAGATGCTCTCTCCAAGTACAAATGTCCTTTTCACTATAGTAATACACATTTACTTGTTGATTGTGTGCATTTCAAGTTGTATGTTAGAGAAAGAGGTGCTTTAGGAATTATATCTCACTTTCATGCGATTCTACAATTCCTTCATAATTTCGATACAGGGAATACCCCTCATTCTTCCATAATGTAGATCTTTTCTCCTCTTGTCTCTTCACTTGGGGGCAAGAGGTATTTCTTCCATTTCTTTAGAATCCATTATGCTCTTAGCCTGTATTCTACTTTGAGTGTAATTGGTTATTCTTTTTATTCCTATGGTTTTATATTATGATCATAATCATCCATAGTTCTCTTTTATTATTCATGATATCTTTTCTACAGACATTTTGTTTTACAAAGGTATCCCTTGCTTTCATCCCTGGGGGGCAAGGTTTTTCCTTCTTTCTCTTTGTCTAGGGATCTGCTTTCCTTAGCTTAGTGGCATTTATTTACTCTGCAACATTATTTCATTATATTAACTGATGTGTTGGCTATGGATATCCTTTTATGTGAGAGGTTGTTGTCCTAAGTCATCACCTCTTCTCTATTTTACAAATTATGTTCTTTATAAATTCTTGCCCTTGCTTTAGGGTTTGATTTTGATTCCTTTGGTCCAAGATTCCTCTTCCTCTTGATTGTAGGGGGCTTGATGATTGAATCTTTGATCCTTCTTTGCTTTTCTTTGAAAGATGACATTTTATCCAAAGCACTCCTCTATGGTGGGGGTCTTGTTTATAAGATCTCTTTCTCTTTGAGGATCCTTTTTTCCATAAGTGACATTCTTTTTCATGATTATCTATGTTCTTCGATATAAGGGTCAATACTCTTCGCTAAGAATATAGTGTACATTGTTGTTAATAGGATATCTCCTTACTTTGTGAAGTAGGTATCCTCTTTCTCTTCTTTATCCTATTTGGCGAGTAGCCATGATAAGGAGGGGGGCATATATAGGGTCTTCCTTATGCTATAGTTTTCATTTTTCAATATGCTAAATCCTCAGAAGGTAACACACATAAGTTTTTAAATCCTGAAGAGACATGGATTTTCAATTTCAAATATGCTAAATCCTCGGAAGGTAACACACATAAGTTGCTAAATCCTGAAGAGACGCCCATTTTCAATTTCAAATATGCTAAATCCTTAGAAGGTAACACACATAAGTTGCTAAATCCTGAAGAGACACACATTTTCAATTTCAAATATGCTAAATCCTCAGAAGGTAATGCACATAAGTTTCTAAATCTTGAAGAGACACACATTTTATATTCCATAGTGATACAAGAATGTGGACCTATGGGTATTCTAAAAGCTGTCATAAGATGCATTACAACTATAGAGCGTAGTTTATGGGTGAACTATTAGGTTTGGATACCTGTTGGGCTCTCCCTCCTTGGTGATTCACGGTAAGGTGGACATCTTACTGGGTGAGGTAATCATTTTCTCTCTTCTCTCTTTTTGCTTTCATGCTAGTAGGATTAGATCATGAAGCTATGTTATTTATAGTGTTTCTCTTGTCTTTCTTATGTAATCATTTATGCTTTTATGATAGATTTCCAAATATGATATTAGTATGGGAAGCATTTCTTAGCAAGGTTTCCTTTGCTAGTTGATTTGGGTTTATTTTTGTACTAACCCCTCTTTTTTTTGAGGCTTTTAGCTTTGTCTTTATTTTCATTGTTTTCACACCCGCATGCATGTATGTTGAGTTAGAATCCTTGGCCTGGGGGCTCATATCCTCAACTAAGTGATATTCTACCTTGTTGCAGTCCACTAGAATCTTTCTTCTCCTTTACCAAGAGTTTGCATCAAGTCCATACTCTTGCTAAAGTGGGGGCTAAATGTATCGTCAAAAAATGGAAGCACTTCCATTCAGGACTGGTTTAGCCCATCGAGTAAGTGGTTTGGGGTCATGTCAAATGCCTTGAATGGGTCTTTGACTTGGATCTAACTTTTTCCTCTGTTCTGCCTCATTTTCCACTTCTTTTCTGCATAATTCTGGCATCCTGACCTGAAACTCCTGAGATTCTTGACCTCAGGGTCAAGGTCAACCTCGATCCTGACCTAGGTCAAGGTCAACCTTGACCCTGACCTAGGCCAAGTTTGACCTTGACCTTGACCCAGGGTTCAAATTTCAAAATCTGAGGGTTTTCAGATGTCGGGTTCTAGAAACATTTATTTTCTCACTTCTGGGTCAGCTGTTTCGGGCTTCAAAATGGTAAACTCTTAAATTATATTTAATTTAGGTCCACTTCTAAGAGTATAGGCTTAATGGAAATTTATTTATCCTATGTTGGCCTCTCTAGAAGTTTGTGCCCTAGACTAGCATATAAGGAAGCCTTCTCCTCTCATTTTCATCCATCGAAAAATCAACTATCCATTGAAATCAATCATCAAGCTAGCAAGATCAAGTAATCAAGAAATCATCAAGCAAGCATTCAAGAATTCAAGCATCCAAGTTCTCCATTGAAGATCAAGGATTCAAGCATTCAAGCTTTTAAAGGGATTTGGTTCAAGCATTCAAGATTCATCATTCAAACCCTAGATCTATCCATCATGGTGGTGTGATCTTTCTTCAAGATCCTTTGTTCATCTTCAAGATCTATTCATTCTTCCTTCAAGATGGATTCCAAGCATATAATCATGGAGGTTTTGATTTACATTTATGATTTTTAGTGTTGAGTCCAAGATTTCATATTAACAAACTTGTTTACATTTCAAATACAATTGTATATCTATTGAATATCATAGCTTCATTGTTAGATCTACTTCTACTACTTGCTAGCATTCTCAATTTCAATTATATTTTAAGGTTGATTCCAAAACTGGGGTTTGACCAAGGCAAACCCCTCATCCAAACAACAAAAGCATTTTCCTGGCAGGTGCAGGTATAGAACAATGAATTTCAGAGTAGATTCAAACACCCTTTTCGACAAACTTTTGGGATCTGGGAATAGAATTTCCATTAGAGCAATGTAGGTCAAGGTCAACATAAAGGGGTCAAGGTTGAACTTTATTTGAGTCAAGGTCGACCTGGTTTAGAAAAGGAAAAGATTTCTGAGTTTTCTCCGTCTCTGTGTTTCTGTTCCAAATTCTGGTTGCAGAATTTCCTTAAACTCAGTATAGACACCCGAAAATAGCAATTTCTAGATCTGTTATACTTTGAGGTTAGTATTTATCTTCAATTCATTTCAATTGAGATTTTAATACTCTCTTCCATAACAGAATATAAGGTTTTCCTCTTTCTTCATATTCTTCATAGATTGATTCATTTATGCATTGACCATTTTCTTGTGGTTAATCAATTTGGATCTTTCCTTTGGGAATTTGGGGTTAAGAAGAATATCTTACCTTCCCCAATCCATCAATCACAATATTTATCATTACACATACATACATACATACATAAATACATACATACATACATACACACACACACACACACACACATACATACATACATACAAATATTAATATTACAACAGATATAAAAATGAACTATAATAATTATACATTGTTCAACAAAGGAAAAATAAAATACCCAGATCCTTTCGAGGATTACAATATATAATATTTCAAGGCTAAAACAGTCAACCATACATGCATGCAGGGTCCCCCAGATTTAGGAGAAGATTGATTGATAATAAAGACAACATGTACTAAAGAGATAAAGTAATATCATTACTACAACTCTTAGATTAGTTAAAAATAGTTTAACTACCTTTACACATGTCACTTGAAAGTATCAAATCATTATCTCCCTTCTTAACATAACTTAGAATAAGTCTTCAAGATTGAATTGTCAATAGTGAAGTTTTAAATTATGAAGATCATGTCAACACTTGACCAGTCCTTTGGCTATAGGAAGTTGCAAAGTTATAGCCACATGAAATATGGCAGACCATCTTACCAAATGTTGCAAAATATGGTTAGGAGACAAACATGCATTTACCTAATATTTAATCTAAATTCCATCACATTAATCCACAAATTGCAACACGTCTCTCTCTCTCTCTCTCTCTCTCTATGGTATTGAAGCATAAAAATATCCTTAATCATATGAAAGTACTGATTCTTTGAACATAAAAGACATAACCATAGTATTTGATAAAGTCTTAGACTGAGCTATAAAGTCATATAAACACACCAAAAAACCTAGTCATCACCACCCAAGATCTAGAGGCCTAATGAAAAGCACAATAACAAGACATAATGAATATGACAAGAATAACGTCTATTCTCACCAACAATAACTTACTAGGTACAAAATTTGAACACACCAACAGTTAACCATAATAGGTAGGTCTAGTTTAGTTCATTGAATACCTTTCGCATCACGAGAATGATCTCAAATGATACATTTTAGGTACTTTTTCTTGCACCCCATTAACCATGATAATCTAGGACATAAAAAAATATTTTTAAGGTTTATTTCCTTTGAAGGAATCTTCCAAACTCACTTAGGTTTTGACCATGACAATTTTTTTATTTTTGCTTCTTTCACTCCAACTTTCTAATTCATTTCTCTTCCTAGCTTGGAAAATGATCTAGTAAGAATTTGATAAGGGCATGTTCCAAGGGAAAGAATGTCCTCAATCACTTTAGTTTTGGTGATTGTATTTATATAATGTAGAGGAGTTTCAAACATAACATTTGGTAAGGTTTGATGATCCAAAGGGCTAATGCACCATCATCTTGATTGTCTTGACTTTGAGGTTCAATAGCAAGGCTTGATTCAGAAGAAAGATTTCTAAATGTGAGGATACATCAACAAATTTGTGAGAAATGTTAGGAGGATAAATAAATGAGTTCTGGCTTCTTACTCTTGGATCTTCTATTCCTTTTCTTATTTTGAGCTTTTTAGAACCCTTCATGACTCAATAAGTCCTTCACAATAGGAAGCTCCTTATTGAGAGGGAAATCTCTAGAGAAGTGTCCACATTCATAGATAGAAATACATTTGAAGGTAAATGTTTGTGATCAAGTAATTGAGTGTGTACTTGATTCATAACCTCAATGACTTTAGGTAGACCCTTCTTGAGATTGTTTGGTATACAAATGTAAGCACATGTAGCATTGGTACATTTGGGAGGGACCAAATCTATAAATTAACCTATTTTAATTTAATTATTTTAAGCTAATTGAATCCAAAGATATAGTGGAAGAAATGAAGTTTTATCCATATCAAAATTTCCTTAGGCACATCTACTAGTAGGTCAAAGTGTGTAGTCCATAAGGTTAAAGACATGACACTTGGGCCCGAGTGACCCCACAATAGTGGCTTACACTTTTTTAGAGATGCTGATTTTTGCTGAAATAACATATTTTTGATAAAATATGATGATTTAAGCCTTGAGAGGTTCTATTTGCAGGATTTAATTACAAATGGATATCTCAAAGCCTCTTAGATAAAAAAAAAAGAAAAAAGATATAACATCTATACTCCTCATTCATACCCATAATGGAGTCTCCTTCGCACCTATTAAAATGCTGACAAACAATCACTTCGAATTTATCTTTTGGAAAATCATATGAATCTATTTGACAAAACTATCTATGTAGTAAGGTACTACTGAGAAAATCTTTCCAATGATTATAATGTTAATATATATTAATTTTATTATGACTTTGTATTTTTAGTTTTACTAAACATAGCTATTTCACCTTATGTCTACCTCTATGTTTAACGCTTATGGAAAAATAGTAAATGAGAGAAAAAAAATTCTAAAAAAGATCTATGCCCTAAGTATTGAAGTTATCTTTCTATCAAAAAGAATAAAAATGAAATTGGACAAATACACAAGTTATAAGCTATGTAGTCAAGGTATGTCAAAATTATGGTTTAGTCAACTTCAAACATTAATAAAATATGAAATAATCATAATAATTTCGTCAAACCAATTGCATGCCCTTCGTATGGATGTTAAAAAACTAAATTCAAAAGCATCACATTGATATCTATTTTAGAAAAAAAGTTATGCTTTATGAAAACAATGTAACTCTTTGAAAATTACGTTTTCAGCAACATACCAGTTTTCATGGGAGAAAGAAAAAAATATTCAAATCAATTCAAAAATAAAAATAAAAATTATATTTAGAATCTTGACAAAAAATCCTAAAAGACTCTAATTTACTTCATCTTTTTATTTCAAACGGTTTAACGACAATATGCATCTAAATATGATTTTTTTTTTCAAAATGTAGAGTTCAGTGTCCGTTCAGGCAAAAAAGTGTAACCCACTATTGTGGGTTCACCCGCCCATAAACCGTGGGACTCATTGAAATATGTGTCCCATTCATCTTTAGATTAAAGTATGACTATGAAATATCCTCATCCACATACCAACTTGAAACTAGTGACGTTTGAACCTCAAATTGACGATATCCACTTTTTGAGCGCTAATAGGATCAATTAAAGGTCATTGAAGTGACCAATGATAGCACGATCTAGAAGAATTTCAATTTAAAAGAGCGTATATTCAATAGTAACCTCTACTAGGGACATACAATTGATCTTGAGCACAAAAGTGTTTGAGGTCACCATTATTTGCTAATCATAGGAGCCTCAAGATGACTTGCTTTGGGAGGGAACTTTTTCATAAGATCATTAATTCCCAACATGAAGTTGATGTGTGTGAAGAAAAAGGGTGGAGGTGGGTGATAAGGATGATGCCCTACTCAACACTTCACATAGGAGTAACCTATGTGCGATTCTTGCACTATTAGATATTCACCAACATTTTGGTTTGAAACTTGACAAAAATACTACCAACTCACAAAGAACAATTCTCTAAAGTGCAACCAATCTTATCAACAAAAAACTAGAGATAAGTTAGAATAGAGGCGAAAGATGACCATTAACCCCAAAGAAAGACTTGCAATAATAAATTGAGGAGACACAAAGCAAAGCAAAATGCACTAGGTCACCACTTCTAAAACCACAATGCCATCTTAATGTCATTGATCTCTCAAAAATCCTAATTGATGTAAAACTATATCATATTTTGTAGGTTCTAGGAATGGACTACGATTTGCCTCATAAACAAAATGAAAATTTGAAAGAAGTATTTTTTACTTCATGCAATGATAAATAAAAAATAAAAACTAAAACTTTTAATCTCAAGAGATATTTTCTAAATCTATTTTTGATAAATTGAAAATTGTTCTACCTTACAAGTCCTTGTCGACATGTCCATTATATTCTATAATAGAATTGCTAGTTTTACTTTCCTCTATATTTTTTTATTCACCTGTTTGCCTTTTTTAGTGTTTTTTTTTTTGGAGTTTTCCTCCATGGTGATGGATCCTTTTAACATTTCTAATGCATGCTTGCGTGGAAGTTTTATAAAATCTATTTGGGTGTGCTTGGAATGACATCTTTAAGCCTGGGACAACATTAAAAATGAAAAAGTAAAAGGCTATATTTTCCAAGGTCATAGTCAAAGCATGTTTAGTTTTAGATAATTCTGCAACCTTTATTAATGGGGGAAGGCCAGTCACAGTCCTTTTTTGATCGGAAGAGGACCCACAAGCCTGTTGGGCTGCATACTTGTTGATGAAGCCTCCCATCCACCAAGAAGCCAATGAAAGGGATATAAAAATTAGAGAAGGAGAAAGCAGAAGCAAACACAGTTGCTGACCTACAATATTTAAAACGTTTGAAAAAGATTGAGACTAAGATCACATGACTTTTTCATCCATACATTACAAAGCAAAATTGAAGAAGAGATTAGAAAAAAAAATACAAACGTTAGAGGTAGGTAGTCAGGAATAGGAGAAATGATACCCAGTTCCACAACAACATTGATAAACTCAGTTTCAACAAAGGGTTAGATTTAGAGAAGATTCTAGAGGGGGCCAAAATCTTAACAGGAGAGAGTGGAAGTGACAGAGGAAAAATCACAACATTGCCTTCCTCAGATTGGGTAATTTCCATTATTTCTTGTAGTGGGTCACTGTTCCGTCATTGGAAAGTTGATTGGGTTTCTTTGGATATTTGCACATCCAGGGGACCTGAGATTTCCGTTTATTGCTGAATGCTATGTTAGACGTTGTGAAACCTTCACTTTCAACCACCCATTTGCTTAAAAACCTGCATTTTCAAATGCCCATTTGGATTTTATCTGCACTCTGTTAGTTGGGTTGAGTGCCCAATAACTGTCACAGAGCTAGGAGACAGAAAGGCCCGCAGGAGGGGATATAAAGAGCAGGATAGGAGCTGTCTTGCTTTTGTATAGCCTTATTTATTCTAATAAGATTTTTGCCCATTTCTTTCTCTTGTTTTGGCAATGCAGACATTGTATGTTTTCAGCATGCCTGCCAGGGCATGGGCTTGTGTTGTTTCTCTATGATTGATTGTAGAAGAAGAGATCTAAACTTGTTTATGAGTGGGAGAAGCAAAACGGACAGTGGGTTTGTGATTAGGAGCAGGTGCAGGTGGGGAAAATGTGGCTGAGGCCCAGACCTTGCTGAAATAGCGCTTATTTTTACGTTTGTTTATCTTGTTTCAAGGCTGCCCTTGTGAAAAAGGCCGGTCATTGTTGCCACCGAGGGGCTGAAAATAGGGAGAGAAAGTTGAATTCCTTGTGAAGCAGAAACCTTGAAGGAGATAGTGTGGATCTGGTGAGGACACACGAAAAGGAACTATGCAGCAAGAACAGAGAAGAAAGGTAAGACTGATCTGGATTTGGCTTGGATTCTTGATATTCTTTTTCTGTGTTGCATGAAAATGTTGTTTTTGTTATATGCCAGGTACGGTCATCTCCATGTGTGCTGTGATAATAATTTATAATGATCAGTTCTGGGTAAGGTTAATGTAATGGGTTAGCTATAATTTGTCTACATGAGTTCTCTTCTCCTTTGCACATCTTTTCCAGTCTGGTTCAGCATGTTTCAGTTATGTCTGGTAAGCTTGAGTTGCATTTGGTCTAGAGTCATCGCGTTTCTTCATGTTCAGTTGAAGTGACTTGATCATGGCATTCTAAACTGCACTTTAGCAATCGCCAATTGCTAAAATGAAAACACTAGGTTATTTTAATTGACCAACATGTTTCCGTTCAATTGGATCTAGATAGACAGTAAGAAGATAAAGCTTGACAGTGGCATTGCCCCTGTTTGGCAAACAGAACTCTACTGTTGTTCAATTGAGGCCTTTTGCTTTTCTTGTCCATTTCAGCCTTTGAATAACCATCTTGACTAAACCTTTCAAGGTTTTCGGTGATTGTAGTATTATCAAAATGAATTTTCTGTGTATGGTTTTTCGTTTTACCAAACGTTTTAATCATTTCCTTGTAGGGTTAAATTCCCTTCTGTGCCTATAATGAGAATATGTGTACATTCAACCAGGACGGTCAAGATTCCAATCAGTTAACTCCAACTTCAATTACATTTTTCCAAGCTTAACATGCCTGTTGGTTTACTGAGAACACACTGCCTTGTCACTGTATGTACTATATTCCTTTTTAACTTAGACACCAGCGAACTAGTTATACAGCCAGCCTTGGATCTTAGATTTTTTGAAATCCAACACCTTTGTCACCAATCTCTATTGAAAGCCAGCCTTTGAATTTCGGATCTATTGAAAACCAATTTCTCTGTCACATTCATCAAGCTGCATTAACACAGAAAGCAATTTATTATCGGTCAGGCCTGTGGGTTTTTTCACCTGGTTTATAATTGTGAGAAGGTCTTATCTTATCTCCAGACAACAGACCAACAGACAGCCCCAACATTAGTTACCTGTAAATGGATCACAGATCAATCCTCAACTACCACTGTCTTTACTGAGATTTGAGCATTAGGAGTAAGGTGTTCATATATTTTTCTCAACTCACATTTTTTTGTATATTTTTAATGATATTCTATTCTAATGTTCCTTTCTAGTGTCTGATTCTTTTCCTTACATTTATGAATAGTATCAGAAATTCTTTATTTCGTACCGTAGGAAACAATAATTTTAATAATATCACATTTTGTATTTTTATTTTGATCCGTGTTTGGATAATGGTAGTTAATGGGCATCCGAGTTATTGTATGGGGTTTCCATCTTTTCCGTCACTACAAACTATATGTTTTCTGTCAATTCAATTTTCTAGTAAAAAGTGTTTGGAAGCCATTGTTTATGTTTTTCAGGAAATTTATACTTGCGAGTTTTAAGCATACCCATTGATCGGGTAATTTCCTGCACTACTTTAAATCCAATCCCGCCTCTATCTTATTCTTGGTTTGATCTGTTGACAACACTGATATGAAAAGTTCGGACCTACACTGGTACACCACACTTCATTTCTCTACATGCCTCTTAATTATTTTCATGCCATTAATGCTAGCATCTTATGTAAATATTATATAGTTACTGAGTACAGAAACCATGATTGAATGAGAGGGTGGGGAGAAGTTTGGTCCTTTGGGACTTCCTTCAACATTTGTTTTGGTTTGGAATGAAAAAACTAACAGTATATTTTAAGCTATATTTATAGATTTGCAGATTATATTTATGAAAATAAGTTCAGAATCTAAGTTTAATGTGATTTGTGAGAATACAGAACCCTACCGAGGCAGAATTTTTCACTGAATATGGTGAAGCTAGCCGCTACAAGATCCAGGAGGTTATAGGTAAAGGGAGCTATGGGGTTGTTTGCTCTGCGATTGATACTCACACTGGAGAAAAAGTTGCAATCAAGAAGATAAATGACATTTTTGAACATATATCTGATGCTACTCGGATCTTACGTGAAATTAAGCTTCTGAGACTTCTGCGTCATCCTGATATTGTTGAAATCAAACATATTATGTTGCCACCTTCAAGGCGAGAATTCAAAGATATTTATGTTGTTTTTGAACTAATGGAGTCAGATCTACACCAGGTTATAAAGGCAAATGATGACTTGACCCCTGAACATTATCAGTTTTTTCTATACCAGCTTCTTCGAGCTTTAAAGTACATACATACAGGTAAAATTTATTTCCAGCTTGGCTATTGCCAAATAATCTCAGTTAAAGATTGAAACACTGCAAACACAATGTGTACATGCAGACTGTATTCACTAGATCATAGATGTAAAGGTTTTTTATGCTAATTATGAGTGTATAGCCACTCTTTTGCTCTGGAAACAGTAGTTAATGCCATTTATTGTATGTATGGTTGTGTGATTAGTGCTTTTGTATTCTTTGATAGTTAAATGAATTTCAGTTGTGAGAAAAGCTATAATGTTTTTTTCCCACTTTATACATTTTTATGATTTAAATGAGTTTGTAATTTAAGGGCTAAAAATAGGCTAAATAAAGCTTGTTTCCTTAGTTTTTTATACTCTTTATTTAACTGATTTCCCTTTGTAACAAAAAAAGGGAAAAGAAAAAGAAATGGGAAGGACAGCCAACTCGCTTTATTTCTGAGCCACCCTCTGTTTTGTTAGGAAACTAACTATAATGCAAACAGATCACTGTAGATGCTAATGAGTCTGGCCAAATGGCCATTCTGAAAACTGCCTGACAGAGTTTAACCTACCAACCCTTACAATAGAATCAATTGATTTCATTCATTGACCCTTGAAATTTTTCATAACAAAGCGTTTCAAAGAAAATTGTTGGAATTATTACAACAGTCTACAGATAATGATTCCATGTTCAGGATTATCAAAGTTCAATCTCCCCTTTTATCCCAAAGTTTGTGTTTATGAAGTATTGATGATGCCTGCAGGTCACAATTATGTTTGATTCACATGTAGTACAAAGCACTTGAGTTATTCTACTGGAAATGGCTTCTTGTGTGCCTAGGCATCCTTAATTCAAGATATATATTTCTGTTGTAGTACCATTTGCAATTTCGTGTTCAATGATCACTAGGAATCTGATGGCTATTTACATTGTTTTTCAATTTGATTTGAAGATCTGCCTTGGATCATGTTCTGAAGTGTCGTCTTATCCGTTCTGTAGCAAATGTTTACCATCGGGATTTAAAACCGAAGAATGTTTTGGCTAATGCTGATTGTAAGCTAAAAATATGCGACTTTGGCTTAGCAAGAGTTGCCTTCAATGACATGCCTACTACAATCTTCTGGACGGTATTACCTTCTATTCTAGACTTCATTATATTTTGAGCATTTTTGGATCTTGTTCACATTTGTTTCATTTAGGAACTTAGCATAATAGTGCGGTCACATGTTTTTTTAGCTTTGTTTCTCAAAGAGACGTATTTTTTTCTTCACAGGATTATGTTGCTACACGATGGTATAGGGCTCCAGAGCTATGCGGATCTTTTTTCTCGAAGGTATTGGCTATTTTGTCTGCACATATTCCTTAATTAATATTTCACAGTAAAGCTATTAGAAAATCTTTGTTGCAAGTAAATGGTTATTTGGTGTGTAAGAGATTTTACATGTAATAATTTATGCTCACTTGATGCTCTCTAGCTGGCTCCCATGTCTGGTAATTGTCAGGATTAATTGGCATTATACAGAATTCTTTTGTGGCATGCATTACTCGTTTGATGTGATCGTGATATATAGTGTCTATATGATCTGATGGAATACTACCTCCCATGAAGAATGCCTAAAGACACTTGTTGCAAAACGTAAACATAGAGATCATGTCTCTGGTAGACTGATAGTGTTTGCTGTTGGACATATGAAAGGCTGTATAATCTGATTTGAGAAATAAATGTAAGAGATCCTAGGCATGTCTTTTTAGTTGCAATGTGTAATATTAGATAATGAATTTTGATGGCAATTTCAATATTTGTTGGTCAGTGAATGTGTGACACGACATGATTCCAAGTTTATTGTGGAAATCTTATTGTTCCATGAAATCAAGTATTGGAAGGGTTAAAATCTACATGGATGCTCTAGTTAGGATGTCACAATTGTTGAGATATGAACACCCCTACTTGATGCAGGGGTATCTGTGGCACACATCCTCTCACATTTGACAGGTGATGAGGAGGTAAGATCAACATGGATTATTGGCACTGAAGAATTTATATAAAATAGGTGTTGCGTGCATTGTGATGTAAGGGACCATATATAGTTTTTCTTGATATCATTTAGTTATAAATGAATTATGAATGTGATTTATGCTTGCTCAGTATGAATCCTCTGGAGAAGGTTGCATAAATGGTTCCAAAATTAGGTATTGGCCAGCATGGTTGCGATTTCTATTTTCAGATAAGTTTGTTTTATGCATTTAACTTTTGAATCATAGCATGAATTTTTTATTTGAAATATTAAGCATATTTTTGTCTTTGAATGGTCTGTTCATTGTGAGGGAATGCTATAGCTTTCAAGCGCTGTCATGATTCAATCTAACATCAAGAGGCCGTGCTTCGTCTATGTACTATTGGTGCACCATACTGTTAACTTTTACAGCTGTCTTAATTATGTTTGTCTCATTTTTCTTGTTTTTCCTATTGGTTAACTCAGTTGCTTTAGTTTTATCTTGGAATCTTGTTGGATGCAACAACAAAAGTCAAACGTAAGTATCTTACTGGTGTCTACAAGATTAGAATTTTTTTTTTTTTTTAACTGTATGGTATCTATCCATACAAACTAAAGTTGCAGTGGTTTTATCTCCTCTTCCTATCTTTCCTTTTGCATGCAAGCACATTCATGTAGCCTACCATAAACTTGTAAATACTTTTTTTACATGAGGTTTTGCCAGGAAATTTATTATTTTCGGTTATCTGCTACACCCTGTAACAGGCACCTGTACTCTGTCTGTGCCCTGGCTCTGTAAATCCTGGGTATGGTTCCAAACTTTGGGTCTAGACTAGGTATATATCTCAAAAAAATGAAAAAATGAAAACACAGAAAAAAAGAAGACAAAACTAAAACCCAAAACTTACACTGGAAACTAACTAGCTAACCAGTCATCAAGTATTCATGTGTAATGAATATTTATAAACCATTTTGATTTATCTTTAAACATGATGTTGATTTATCAGTTAGTAGTTGCGTTCTGGCTGTAGTTTTGCAAGTTTTATGCAAATTATGGCTGTTCTTGATATTTAATATTGTTTGTGTGACTGGACACATGTCCATGTACCTAGCCTTACTGAAGTGAGCAAAGTTAAATATCCCTTCCTTTTCTGTTCTTTTCATTTTGAATGTGGGAAGTTGAATTTTGTGTGCTTGATCAGTAGTTCTGGTTGCTGCGTTCATTTTCACTTTTTGATTGTTACACATATAATTGACATTCTTTTAATACTCATTTTCAACTTCTAAAAACATGATGATACTAGAAAATTAAGTATTTGGCTGCATGACAGTTCAAGTGACTGAGAAACTATTCATGGCCCTCGATGCAATGAATGTGAAAGATACTGAATCTTGGATAAAGAAACATAATATTTGATGTTTTCTATATTGGAGTTTCAAGCTTTTAAGTGATAAAACACTGATTGCTTCCTTTTTTTATATTATATTTGGCAAAATACAGTACTCGGTACTATGTTTAATGGTCATGTGTGCTTTATAATTACAGCCTTCCATCCCTGAAGTATGTAGTTCTACATGGTTCTTTTTACAGGTTGTGGCCAGTGATTTTGAACTAGCACTCATACCTCAGTAGCCATTCACAATAATGTTCCTCTATGTAACCTTACGGAGAGAAACTTATATATTATTTTCTTTAGGTCACTATAACATTTTCATCTGGCCCATTTTTTTCTGATAAAATGCTTAATTGCATCCTTTGTCATTGAAGTCTATTTTAACTTACATCCTCTACCAGTCTATTCTGTGGCCTTGTATTGAAGTAACTTTCCATGCGCCTTCATCAGCTTTCTTATTATTTGGAGGGCAAAGATAGCAGAAATGTTCTTGGCTGGTATCAAATGCCTGGAACTTCCTTTTATGATAATATTGTACTAGTGTGCCATTGGGCCCCATATGGTTTTATTATTGTATCCGTGCTACTCTAGTTTACAGTCTGTGTGTAAATCTCTATGAGTTAGATGTGACTCTTTCCTTTCTCTCTTCTTGCCTAAAATGGCTAAGGTTCCTGCTTCATTACAAGTAATGCATCTTGTTACAGGTCAAACTTGAAACTTTCTTAATAGTATTTTCGAATTAAAAGTAGGTTAGAAAGATTGCTGCCATACAAGAATTGCAGTCTGGCACAGACATGGGAATCTCGTGTTGGGTGAAACAGCTCCTAGGTGATATAACTGATGTGTATTGAACTGGATGAAACATGGTGCAAAACAACAATTTTTCTATCGTTTCATCCTTTTTGCCTGTTTTTAACATCAATAATTACAAACTTTACACAATTGTCGATGTATTGTGTTGTTTCAATTTGCATTTCATAATGGTTCAGGTAAGCTTGCATTTATCAACTTATGGTATGTTTCTGCTATGGCAGGTTTTTATTTTTTCTGAATTTTCCTTTCTGATATGCTGTGCAGTATACCCCCGCCATTGATATCTGGAGCATTGGTTGTATCTTTGCTGAAGTTTTGACTGGGAAACCTTTGTTCCCTGGTAAAAATGTAGTCCATCAGCTTGATTTGATGACTGACCTGTTTGGGACTCCTTCAATGGAGGCCATCTTGAGGGTGAATATTCTTTCTTTAAATATTTTTTTTAATGAAACAAACAGTTTTAATTTTGGTGAAACAATGATCACAGTTACAAATTAGTTGTGGAAAGTACAATTTAATTGTGCGCACTTTTATATATGTCTTTTTGGTTAACCATTCCAAGAAAGTCAGAATATTAAGTGATCTATGCAGGTTCGCAATGATAAGGCTAGAAGATACCTGACTAGCATGCGCAAAAAGCAACCTATACCTTTCTCACAGAAATTTCCAAATGCAGATCCTCTAGCACTCAAACTTCTGGAAAAATTGTTAGCTTTTGACCCAAAGGATCGTCCAACAGCAGAAGAGGTAACTCAATGAAATTCTAGCTGTTCTACTTCAATATATTTCTGACTTCTGTTGTTTATTATGTATGCATATAGACTTTGTCTGACTAGTGATTATTACTGGTCTGAATTACAATTTACCAGGCTTTGGCTGATCCTTATTTTAAAGGGTTAGCAAAAGTGGAGCGTGAACCTTCTGCTCAATCAATTAGTAAGATGGAGTTTGAGTTTGAGAGGCGCAGGGTAACAAAAGAAGATGTGAGGGAACTTATTTTTCGAGAAATTCTTGAGTATCATCCACAGATGCTGAAAGAGTACCTGAATGGGACAGATAGGACTAATTTTATGTACCCTAGGTATTTTTCAATTGTAACACCTTTTGAGTGATGGTTTTATTGTTGTCAGAGCATATGGTATATTTGAGATTCATGGATGAAATATATAGTTCTATCATTCTAACTACTCTTTGTTGGTATTGCAGTGCTGTTGATCAATTCAAGAGACAGTTTGCTCACCTTGAAGAACATTGTGGAAAAGGTGGACCTGTGGTTCCTTTAGATAGGCAGCACGCATCTCTACCAAGGTAGATCCTCTTCATTTTTAGTACTTTTAGCTTGACATAATTGAATTCTAGTATTGTCTAGCAGTTTTTGTCTAATATGAATGAAAAAAACACAATGTGCAGATCAACCGTTGTCTTCTCAAGTACCACACCTCCCTTGCCAGAGAAAACAGGTTCTTCTAGGGAACGGTCTATAGAAGCTTGTGATGAAGCTTCTAGGTATATTAGGGAAACAGAGAAGCAGCACCAAGGTTCTGGAAATGCACCAAAGCCTCCATTGCAACCATCTCAGAGGATCTTGCAAGGTAAGAGTTTTTCCTCCATTAATAGCAAGTTTGGAATTTCATGCCAAGTTAATATAAATTTCTTGTCCATTTTCTTCTTTAGTTATTACTGTCCTCTATGTGGCAGTATCATTGCTTATACATATTTTCTACTATGCAAGCATTTTTGGTGTGTTTCATTTCAAAGTTGATCCCTCCATTTATGAATGGCAGGGGGTTCTGCAAAACCAGGGAAAGTTATTGGGCCTGTATTACCCTATGAAAATGGTAATATTAAAGAGGCATATGATTCTAGAAGGCTGATCAGAAATGCAGTTCTTCCCACTTCTCAGTATGCTGCTCCTATTTACTCATATCCGAGAAGAACCTCAACAACAAAAGTTGAGCGAAATGAACAAGATAATATCAGTGATTCAACTCTGATGCAACCTAAGGCCCAATATGTTGGAATGACTGCGACAAGGAAAGTAGCTGCAGTTCAGAGTGGTTCATCTCGTTTATACTGAGTGAAGTTTGCTTCCTAGTATCACAAATTGTAACTCATTATGCAGTGTTGACTGACTTCATTCTTTAGTGGTTGGTGGGCTTCTAAAACTGAAGCATCCGAAGAACATACCAAATGCAGCATGTGAAGCAGATGTTCATGTACAGCGTTATCTTCTGGTGATTACTGAAAATAGTTCACTTTCAAGCCCCCAAAGCCCTCAAAGGGATGCCAGATTTATCAATTTATTCCCTTTGTGCCATGGTAACAGATGAACTCATGTAACCAAAAATTTAATGGAACTTGTAAATGATTTGACTGTATTCTCTAAATAAAAATTATTCAATTGTTCATGAACACACACTGAGTAATGCAAACAAAGTAGATTTCGCTCAGGTATGCTAAATTTCTTAAGATACGCATGATCTCTCTTGGTAAAAACTAGCAATAGGAATCAGCTGTCATGCTAATAACTAGTGATATAAAGCATAATTTCAAGATATGCTGGATACGAGAAAAATTGCATGTCGCATCCTAATAGACCATTTAATTTTCTTCCATGCTGTTTCATGAGGACATCCTGTACACTACTGTTCACCAGATATCTGTGATAAAATAAAATCTGGGTTATTCTTGTAAAAGGGGAGGTTGATTCGGTTTTATTCTTAAAATTTAAATTGCCATGTATTTCTTCACACTGAACTGCAAAAAAATGTGCATATCTGCAGTGCACCTGACATATAAATACAGTTTGACCATACAGTATCATTTCATTACTTTGTGAAAATATACGTTGTTTTTGTGAAGCACAATAAGTAAAGTTGACAAACTTGATATAAACCTGAAATGTATTTTGCATAAACATCTAGTTTGACTATATATGTTGTCTGCAATATACTAATGATACTACAAAAACTATCGTTTTTTCGTTTTTCTTCTCCTTAAACACTCTTTCATCTTGACGATGGATCACAGTGTGATCCAAAACAAAGCAAAAATTATCACACAATCGAATCTAGAACCAATTACTGTCTGCAATTCCCTAGTTCATTACAAGACACCAAAATGAAAGCGTTTGCATGGAAGAACTTTGTTCCAACATTTGTGAACGACCCATCTGATCAACTAAGATTCATTTCTGATGAAAATTTTGAGTGAAAAATTGTGATGCCTAGAATTTGTTCATGTGCAAGAGGGATACATGAAGCCTTCTCGAGTAGGAACTGGTTTTGAGGAGTAAATTGTGATTTACTGCTTACCTCCATCTTAGCTGCTCCAAGATCTCTTTCATTTCCAAAGATAAGAAATTCATTAACAAATGAATTATCAACCATGTCTGTTTGTGATTGGAATATTTAAATTTTGAAGTCATGACTCGGTTTCATATATTGTTGGTGCTCGAATGTGTTTATAATCGTTTATCCATGAAGCAGCAAGTTACAAGAAATGCAACTCATATTGGCTCACAATGAGAAGAGAGCTTACATTCATGCCGGAGTAGTGATTTATGTTTGAGTCACTGATAATCTTTGAAATGCCACTTTGGCCTAATTATATTTTATGTTAGAAATAAATGCCAATAACGATGCCTATTGTTAGTCAACATGTTGAATGGGTAAACGATATAATATGTGCGCATCTTCTGAATTTGTTGAACTTTAGCAATCAAAATTTTGTGCATGGTTATAATAAATATTAAACATACGAGGACGTTCTAACCACTGAAAAGTAGACGTTCATTTTTTTTAAAGACATATACATCTACAGTCAAAGGAGATGCCCTGTGGTTGGAGGATGGCTATGTTTGTTATAACATATGGAGATGAAAAATATGAAAGATCAATCTGTTTTCTTGTCTGCTTCTGATGATGGATCATGTAGAACAGTATGAAATGTTGAGGAAATAAACTTCCGCAGCTATTACAGAAGCTATGCACAATAATATCAAGAATGTCAAGATCATGAAGCAAAATACTCCATAGCATGACCTATATGCCAAAACTAGTCAAACCAGAGATATTATATTATTTCTCCGAGAGGACAACAAAAATAACAGATGATGAAGAATGTATTGAAGCTGTGAATTCAGACTGTCTGAACTATTGTGCTGCAATACCCCTACGAGCAGGCATAAAATTTTATGACGGTTTGATCATTTGAACACTCTTCATTTGGAGTTTATATAAATTGTGAAAAAAAATTAATTTATAATTCTTTAAACAATTTTGTTAATCATTCATATTAAAAATGAAACATATATATATGGGAAATTATTTAGTTATTATTTATAAAAATTATTAGCATATATAATTTAAATTTACTTAATATTTTGAATAGGATTTGCTTATTAAATATGAATAAACAATAAAGAATATAACTTATCTAATATAAATCTTTACATAATTTTATAGGTTATAGTAGGTTTCTAAAATCATATTAAAAATATTTAAGACAACTTTTTTCAAACATTTACAAGAATTAAGTTAACTAAGCTTTCTAAATTCATTTGACAAATTATTCTAAAAATCTATATTAAAAGCATAACAAATTATATTATATCTTTAAAAATATTCTAAATCAATTTCTAATTTTATAATAAAGCTTATGTGTAGAAGGGAGGGAGAGAGAGAGTGCCAATCTATAAGGTCTAAAATTAAATCTAAAATTTGAGAGAGAATTAAATTTAAAATTTGAGAACACATAAATCTAAAATGTGTGTGTGTGTGTGTGAGAGAGAGAGAGAGAGAGCATGTCAATCTATAAGGTCTAAAATTAATTTTTTTGGTCATATAGACCATCAAATCCTAGGCTTGCCTAAGACTCTTGAACTTACATCCCTTTAGTTGTTGACATGATCACCAAGATACCCTAGAATGCAAATTAGGCAATTATTACCTCCTAAGGAGATGTCCTAGCTCCCTCTTGAGGGCCCCACTCTTTGATGGGTGAGGTAGTTGTTGTGACAATACTCACATCATTTAACTTATATATATCAAACCCGATGTGTCTAGAGCTGCAAGCGATAAGGTTGCTTTTTCTAGTTTTAGGGGGGTTTTGCTTGAAGTGTTGTGTATATTGTGACTTCTAACTACAAAATTCTAAATGACTCTACAACTTATATGCTATCACTTCTACCACCTTACTAAACCTATCTCTAAAACTACTTCCTAATTTCTTAGCTCGAACTAAACATAATTGTTAGGACTAGTAAACAAAAATCTAACAATTACATGCAAATATAACCAATAATGCAAAGGAATAAAGCACACAACAATAGAAGAAGAAGACAAATTTAATGTGGCTCACCCAATCTCGGGCTACGTTCACCAATCAGAGAGTCCAATCTTATTATCCAGTAATTTCAGCCTGTTACAATCTGCAATCCCTTGCAATTCAACACCATTGCAAGAAGCTACACAATTCTCATCATGAAAAACCCTAAAATCCTAAGCCATTATTATAACAAGACTTATGTCAGTTAACAAATTAACTCTAAAAATACTTGACGAGTCAACCTAGGGAAACACTTGACAAGTCAACCTAGGGAAATGTTTGACGAGTCAACTCAAAAACGCTTGACGAGTTAACCCCAAAATGTTTTCCCACGATAAATGAAAAGTGTACAATACTTGCTTGATCAGTCACCACAAACCAACAATAACTTCATAAGAACAGTTCATGGAATAATCTATTCTTCCACACAATGCAAAAATGAAATCTAATCTAATTCACACATGCTGAAAGTAAACTTCTAATTTTATTTTAAATCAAATCAAACTAAATTATGCTTGCATTAGTGAAAAGAACATAAAAGTAAATAGATTCCATGGATGAACTTAATAAAGCTTTTGCCTAATCATTGCTAATTCATTCTATTCTAAGATTTACTTGAAACATTGTTGGAAAATAAATGGAACTAACTTTGAAACTTAAGGTTAATCTACTTTAACAACATCCATCTAAAACATACAATAAGAAGAAGTGCTGCTAATCTAGAATGCAAGAATAGATCAACTGTTAATATATGAATATCTAAAAGTGTTGAAACAAAATACTAAAAACTACAATTTAATGAGCATGAAAGAAATAATAAAATAAAATGAGATCACCTTCCTTCACAAGAGCGGGCCTTGCTGTGGCTCTGGAGGGATCTTATAACACTAGAATTGAACCTTCAAATTTGTATTGAAATGGACCTCTGAAGGGGAGCACAACAAAGTTTTGATTACAAACTTGGTAAAAATAAAAAAAACTAAGAATAAAAGACTAGCTCAACTAACTTCTAACTTGCTATAGCTACTGGGTAGATATACCCTTACTTGAAATTCAAATTCAAAGAACACCAACTCAAATAACTAAGTGATAGTTATAGAATAGAAGAATTAGAACTAGATGTTCTAATTAAAATCTTTCGTTGAAAAACAATGGAAGTGGAAGTTCCAACACAACTAATAGAGTTGACTATTTGGTCGTTAATAAAAGTGATAGGCAACTTGGAGTGATCAAGAGCTCCATGTTGGCACAAACAAAGATAAAAAATGACCACAACATGAAACAACTATCTTACTTGAGCTAAAACATAATCCATCTGAAAAGACATACAAATTTCATATCAAAGATCATGATTTCATTGCATTAATCATTATTTCAAATCATATAGAGTAAACATTCATGTCAAAATATCATTTCTAAATAAACTCCTAAGTATCCATACATAACACAAAAGAGATAATATTTATACCTTCAGTTTATTTATTTTGATCAGAGATAAAGGATTTTTATTAATAATAGTGTTTTGATCTGCAAGTTATATCTCCAAGGTATTCAAACACGTTTTGACTTCTCCAATGCATCACCCTAAATCCACTTCATTGCTTTCCTTGAGCGTATAAATGACAACTCATCAAATCCTTATCATCTAAGACATGTCGCCATAACAACTATATTCACCGCAATATCCATATCGGTCACCGATCTAAGATCTACCACCGACAGCTCAAGAACTTAGACTCATAAACCTATAACCTTTTCTACCACTAAAATCATTGCACACTAATTGTCTAAATGATTTGCGGTTGCAACCATAAAGTGTTATGATTATATCCATGCTATGTCTAAGACCACTCCACTTAATTCCTTCTCAAACATTACCGATTTGAAATATTCATCTGTAGTTGTTCTATCTATACACCGCTCATTGTACTTAGTTGATTCCTTCTTATCGATTGAACAATGACCTTACAGATTGTCCAAGTCATCTGATATGATTATGTTTGCATCAATGACAATATGACTATGTTTGCATCAATGACAACTAAAATCACAATCACTTGTGACCGCTCACCAAAGTACATCACAATGCCAACAATCTCCTCCTATGGCATTGATGGAAAACTAATGTAGGGGCATTCTAGGGTACTCGATGAATCTGCATGGGAGGTGTGTTTTTGGCCGGTGTTACTCGATTGCAGCCTTGACCGATGGTCTCGGTCATTGAAGGAAGCTTAGTCGCTGAAGGAACTCGGTAATCTTTGGCGCTCGGTGAAAGTGTTACTCGGTGATGTCTGTGGTGCTCGGTCGACACTGGTACTCAGCGATGCCTGACATGCTCGGTTATTTCATTGTTTCTTGGTAGTTCTTGTTTACTGACTGGAGTTCTGTGTGATTTGTAGGGCCGACTTGGTGCATTTATTGTTGGTAGCTGTTGTTACATGTCGACATGTTGGATTAAATGTTTGTAAGGCTATTTTGAAGCCAACTTGTATTCAATTTAATATTTGTTGGGGGAGTTAATGGTTTCATCTAGACGACTTGTGGCTGATGATTAGTATTTATAGGATGTTTGGGTAGATGTTTGGGGGATCAGCAAGAGAGCAAAAGTTCATGACTTGGAAGGCTTAGCAAATCAGATCTGAGGTTCTGAAAGCTGGAGTTGGCGAAGTTGTGGAAAAGATCTTGCATGATCTTGTAGATCAGATTGTTATTTGATAGTTTGTAGTTGTAGAGCTACTGGTTTGCACACTTGGAGGCAAGGAGATTGCTTGGAGGCTTGTGAGCTCAAGTTTAGATCTACCTTGGGGTTTCCATCAGTTGCTGATTATTTTCAGAGCTGAACTAGCTGATATTGTATTGGATCTTTGTGGATCTTGTAGAATTGTTTCTGTTTGTAATTGGCCCTAACTCGGAAGGCCTTACAACTGAGCATTTTAAATGAAAATCTGAGTTAAACAATTATTTTATTGTTGAGTGTTCCACTGAGTTGATTGTTGGCTGCAAGGTTTGGACTGTCCTTAACTGGATCCACCATCCTTGACTGCATTAAGTGGTACTTGAGCGAGAGAGTTGATCCTGTGGAGTGAAGGTTGACCTAGCAAGGCTGATCTTGCGAAGTTGATCTTGTTGGTGAAGAGATCGTATGATCTGGATCGTAGATCTGTAGCACTGAACTTGTGGATCTTGCCTTAGTTGTTTGTTCAAGGTTGCAGGTTGAGATCTAACTTGCATACAACTTGGAGATTGCCACAAGGTGGTCAGTGTAGGGTTTGTTGCAGAGGGTTTCTCTTATTCTTTAAGGATGCCTCCGAGAAGATTGGACCCTAGAGTACTTGTAGACCTCTATGATACTATTGAATCTAGGATTACAAAGAAGGTGAAATCAGATTTCAGATCTAAGATGGAGTTGATGAAGAATGACATGGTCGCCAAGATCATGAGAGTTGTTGCTGGTGTACCTCAGAATGTTGGTACTGAAGATGGTTATGAGGAAGCTGTTGAAGACTTTGAACCTGCTGGATCTAGTGGTGATGACCGGAGGGATAGATCTGGTGAAGATAGAACTGCTCGGTTGCCTAGATCTGGAGCTCGATTAAGTAGTAGTTACCGAATGGAAGTTTCTGCTTTCTCTGGTACTTTGAAGCCCGAGAACTTGATTGATTGGATTGGTGAACTTGAAGATTTATTTGAGCTGGAAGAAATTGAAGATCCTCTTCAGGTGAGATTAGCACAGACAAAGTTGAAAGGACATGCTGCTCTTTGGTGGAAAGAACTACAAAGAGATCGAGAAGATGAAGGTGAAACGAAGATCAATCGGTGGAGGTTGATGGTGACAAAATTGAAAGCTAAGTTCATACCTTCTGACTATAAGCTTGACTTGTTTAAGAAGATGTAGAATCTGAAATAGAAGGATCTGTCTGTTGAAGATTATATCGAGGAGTTCTACAAACTTACTATTCGGTCTGGACACTGAGAGCTTGGTAAGGAAAAGGTAGCTCGGTATGTGAATGGTTTGAGATTCAATATTTAGGATGAGCTTGGTATGCTGAAGATTGATCATGTTGAAGATGCTTATCAGTATGCTTTGAAGGAAGAAGATAAGTTGAAGAGGAAACAACATAGTAATTCTCGAGGGAAAGAAAAGATTTATCACTCGGTGAAGGATAAACCGACTGATGCGGAAGATGAACAGAAACTTGTGGAACCGAAGAAGAAGACAGGTAGAGTTATCTTTAAGGTTACTTTCTATAATTGTGGAGAGGAAGGACACCGTTCTTTTGAGTGTACACAGAAGAAGCTTGGTGACCGACAAACTGCTGTGGTGAATGAGAATGAACCTGAATCTGAGAACTTGCTGCTTCGGCAAACATCGCTCGGTACAAAGGAGGAACCTTGTCAAAAGATTAACTTGTTTAGGACTCGATGCAAGTCTCGAGGTAAACTCTGTGATGTTATTGTTGATAGTGGTAGTACTGATAACCTTGTTGCTGAGGACACGGTTCAAAAACTTGGATTGAATAGAATGAAGCATCCTTGTCCTTATAGGATTGGCTGGTTACAAGATGTTCATGCTCTAGAAGTAAGAGAACAATGCTTTATTGATGTTTAGATTGGCCAGTATAAGGATCTTGTGCTATGTGATATTGTGAAGATGAATAGTTGTGATATATTGCTCGGTAGACCTTGGAAATATGATTGCAGAGCTATGTATGACTATGTCAGAAATGTGTTTATTGTTGAGAAGGATGATAAGAAGTTTTCCCTGATGCCTTTTCTGGATACAACACTCGGTAGGAGAAGCCTGAGTACTGGTAGTCAAGTTGAGTTGGTGGATCCAGAGAAAATGAATGATCAGTTTGGAGAACAGACCTGTGTGTTGTCAAGAAAAGACTTGAAGAGACAGAGAAAGCTGAAGTGGAAGAGTATGCAAGCTGAAAAGGTGGAGGACATGTATGTGAAGAACCAGTTCAAGGTTTATGTGCTGAATCCCAGAAGATGTTCTTCTCACATATGAACATCTTTTCAAACTTGGGGTGTCTAATGCAGGGGCATTCTAGGGTACTCAGTGAATCTGCATGGGAGGTGTGTGTTTGGCCGGTGTTACTTAGTTTTAGCCTTGACCGACGGTCTTGGTCATTAAAGGAAGCTCGATCACTGAAGGAACTCGGTAATCTCTGGCACTCGGTGAAAGTGTTACTCGACGATGTCTGTGGTGCTCGGTCAACACTAGTACTCATCGATGCCTGGCATGCTTGGTTATTTCACTGTTTCTCAGTAGTTTTGGTTTACTGATTGGAGTTCTGTGTGATTTGTTGGGTCGACTTGGTGCATTTATTGTTGGTAGTTGTTGTTACAGGCCGACATGTTGGATTAAATGTTTGTAAGGCTATTTTGAAGCCAACTTGTATTGAATTTAATATTTGTTGGGGGGAGTTAATGGTTTCATCCAACTGACTTGTGGCTGATGATTAGTATTTATAGGATGTTTGGGTAGATGTTTGGGGGATCAACAAGAGAGTATAATTTCATGACTTGGAAGGCTTAGCGAATCAGATCCGAGGTTCTGAAAGTTGGAGTTGGCGAAGTTGTGGAAAAGATCTTGCATGATCTTGTAGATCAGATTGTTATCTGATAGGTTATAGTTGTAGAGCTAGTGCTTTGCACACTTGGAGGCAAGGAGATTGCTTGGAGGCTTGTGAGCTCAAGTTTAGATCTACCTTAGGGTTTCCATCAATTGTTGATTGTTTTTAGAGCTGAACTAGCTAAGATTGTATTGGATCTTTGTGGGTCTTACAAAATTATTTTTGATTGTAATTGGCCCTAACCTAGAAGGCCTCACAACCAGACATGTTAATGAAAATCAGAGTTAAACAATTATTTTGTTGTTGTGTGTTCCACTATGTTGATTGTTGGCTGCAAGGTTTGGACTGTCCTTAACTGAATCCACCATCCTTGACTGCATTAAAAACATTGGGTAAAAATATGTCTATCTCCCCAAAATCATCTTAACATTGATCTGATAAAAAACATATATGACTCCCCAGACACTATACATCTTAAACTCAGACACATTTTCACCTATCCTTACACTCCCCTTTTGTCAACAATGACCAAGGTTGACAAATTCAAATGTGTTCAAAGGAATAGAATACCAGTCTCACATTATGTCAAATACATCTTTGAAGTTTGTCTTTGTTGTCTCTAATGAAATCTCCCATGATTTCTTCAAATGATTCATAGAAATGATCTGCCCATGTAGATTAGAGGCTAACTACTCCATGGCATCCAAAGTAATCAAGTATAGAAATCCTATTAGGGCTTCTCAATTCTTCACATTTTGTTGCATCACCTCTACTGTAGGGGCTAAGTATGATTGAAACTCAAGTAGTGTGATGACCCTCTTGTCTTTTTATTCCTAAAACTTCTTCACCTTGTGTTTGATCATTTTTACTTTAGCATTGTATTCTACTTCAGATCTTGTGATGGGATCAAACTTGTCAACTAAGTTGTCAAGTTCCTTTCGTGCTTCATCTCTTATCACCACAAAATCCTTGGTGAAATTTGATAGTTTGGACAATTTAGTCAGTAACTGTCCAACTTTCTTTAGTGTGACATTAGTTTCATCCACTAGTCCTGAAAGTGTCACCTTATCTTTTGCAATCTTCTCCACCAATTTCACTATCATTTTCTTCTCATAATGAGACTCTTCCAACTTCATTACTACAGTCTCACTATTAGAAGTTTGATCATCTATAGCCTTAATCAATATTTCCATCTAATCAGTCACTATTGCATTTGTGTTATATTATACATTATGAATGAGACTTGCTAGAATAGCTCTAGCTTCTTTTAGTACTCTAGCCTTCTTCTTCTTCTTCTTCTTCTTCTTCTTCTTCTTCTTCTTCTTCTTCTTCTCTTTAGCCTTGTCCCTTTGTGTCTTCAACATCATATTTTTAGAAAACTCAAGTAATTGCTTAGGGCACAATTTAGTGATATCAATAGGATTTCTTCTTCTTCTTCTTCTTCTTCTTTTTCAATCACCAATTTGAGTTTATTCTTTTCACTTGTTTCTCCTAAACTCAACCTCCTTTGCACTGAGACTATATCCTCTACCTCTCTAAGATTTTCTACTTTCTGTCCTGTCATTGGTTCTTCAAACTGTACTCATAGGAATATATTCAATCAGTAACTAATCTCCATTGGTTTGACCAACATATTGTACTTCAATGTCATGCACTTGCTTAGGGATATTAGAAATAACATCACCTATTATCTCTTTAGGAGAAAATGTGTCATCAATTTGCTCAATATCTAGCTCATTAACATTATGTTGTTCACTAGTACCTTCTTGATCCTTTGTTCTCATTTTTCTTCCTTTTGTGATTGTAAATTTTTCCTCCATATCTCCACAGTTTCATCATGTACACTTTGTACCTCTCCAACAACTTTTCTTGCATCTCAGTTTCTGATCTTTAAATCCTAATGGTAAGCTTCAACCATTATCTTTGCATCCCCAAGATTCAAATCACAAGTTAATTGCATAATAGCTCTCTCCATGATCTCTCTATCCAAATTAAGTGCTTCTTTCCATCTTCCATCAATTGATTTAAACAATTCTTTAGGTAGGACATGGTACATTCCACTTGGAGTTCTGCATAATTTGTGTAAGCTCCATATGATTGCCTCTTCTAACTTGCTTTTTTCTTCATCACTATAGAATTCATATATTATTGCAACATTACCCATTCTACCACTCTCCATTATGTCCTTGACAATGAAATCAATAGTAGGGGCTTTCTTCTTACCACTCTCCTTCAACTTCTTCACTTTTTTGTTTGAATTGGTTTTGGCTTCTTCATCTTTTGTTGTCTCTTTCTGCTTACTGACCTCACTAGTCTCAATATATTTTCCTTTCTTCATCTTATAGGTTTTCTTTACTGTTGGTGTCTCCTCTTATTTTGCAGATGTAATGGGATTAACTTGTGTTGGTTCATCAACATCAATAGCTTAAGTAGTAGAAGTACTAGCTTCTATATTTTCAACAATCTTTTTCAGCTCCTCAATCATTCTCCTTGTCTTCCTTTGTATCACTGGTTTCTTTAGTTCCATCTGAATCTTACGAACAACCTCTTCATATGTTCCAAACCTAGGCGTGGTAGCATCTATAGGTTTAGCCAGTAGTGCGACTGCATGAATTCTCACTAGATCATTGTCTACCTCATAACCCATAGCAGGAACCCAAGATGTTCTTGGTTGCATTGCTTGCAAAATACAATTGTTAGTATCAACAAGAAAACAAACATGTTCTTTATATTCCTCTACAATACCGGTTGAGATTCTCTCTCTTTTATGCATCTAGTTTGAAAATCCTTAAAGTAAACCCACATAACATTATCAAATTTATTTCCTAATTCTTTTATGAATTCACTTATCTATACTGCCATCGGTCTATCTATAGCCCATTGAACTACACTTCTACCAAGAAAATAATTTTGTAGATAAAAGAAGAAAAAAACCAAGATAACACCATACTTGAATGATTATTTCTTATCCTTCTTTATATTGTCCATATTTATCATGAATTAACTCCTCAACATCTTGCATAGATCATATATCGCATCCTCCTTAACCATTCAGTAGGTAACATGAATTGCTCCACCAGGCTTACTATTTAGATGAATTGATTGGTGAAATCTATATCTAATGGCAATAGATGAAAATATAAATTCTTTATCTTCTATGTCATTTATTGTTATAGCTTCATAGTCAGGTTTAGATTTGGTTAACCAAGTAACCAAATTAGTAGCAATCATCCTTAGGATAGTTGAATCATTGGTAGAACAAAATCCAATTAATTTGTGAATGATCTCCTTCATGATCTTGTGTGGTCTATCCAACCATAGAAATTGATCGTGCACTTAGCTCAAAACATATCAAATCCATTCATATGAAAAATATTAGGTATATCAGCTACATATGTAAAACCCTTCATCTTCAAGTGCTTGTGCTTGTCTTTCAACACATAATTCTCACACAATCCTTCATATTCACTGCTGATAAAATTTTCTCCTATTTGATTAATTTTGCAATGATTGTAAGATCGAATGTGCTCGATCAATACAAATATAGGTTCTATGGAAGATAAGGCACCCAAGTTATTGTTATCACTTTCCTTCATCATATGTAGCTTGAATATGGGTCGTGGCTCTTCAACAATGTCAACCAAAATAGGGGTATCTACAACTCTTGCCACGATTCAATTCATGAAGTACACAAAAATCTTATCAAAAACAATAAAAATACTTGTAGCTTCATTGGTTGGTGGTTTGTGAACACTTTCTCACTTTTAAGTATGCAAATCACAACGGTCATCTTAAATCGCCTGAAGAAACTTCACAAGTGCACGTAAGAAAGTAAAGTGACAAATGAAATCACTTTAACCTTATTTAACCTTTTGAAAATAGTCATTGCACTTTAACGGAAAAATAATACATTCCAACGGTAGGAATAGTGTCATGTCACTAGTTGGTACTCATTCAACTATTATAACTGATATCAAAATAGGTATACACCATGAAATATCAGTGCGGTTGACACAGAGTCACTAAAAACCTCAAAATATTTAGCAAAACCAAAATTGTAGTAATTTACACCATAATGTGCATATAGATCTTACCACTCTTGAATCAAGGGGATTGGTAAAAGATTTTTCTTTAAGTGCTCTCCTAAAATCTAAAATAGACGTAGTTTGAAGATGAATCCTTTGCACCAAAGGATGGTGAATTCCCTTCAGATGAATTGACCTCTTCCTATTTCTCTCCTACCTTCCTTCAAATCTTCTTCATCTCACATCTAACTTCCTCAACATCGACTATATTCTTACCCTTCTTTCCTTATGACCAGTTGGGTGACCAATTCCTGAACCAACAATCTCTTGCAAGGTGACTGATCCTATGGTAGACAAAGCATGCCATACCGGTTGACCTCCAAGGTCCAATATTTCCTCTCTGAGTTCTCATTCTATAATCCACAACTAGATGACCATAGTTACCACATACTGAACACACGATATTGAATTGCCTTTCCCTTCCATGAGGGATTGCCGGTTTGACTAGAGACCTAGGAACATATACTTTAGACCTATAATCCTCAGCTTTATGTCTATACTTGTTACATTCATAACAATATCCATCAAATCTACCACCACTAGATCTACACTCATAAGTAGTATGACCATAATTATGATAATTATAACAATAACCATCAAAAGAATATAGTTTATTCACTAGTTTTCTCCTACACACATTTTCAGTATGACCAGGCTTCCCACAATTATAACAAGTAGGTCTATTAGGTTTCTTACCTGAATTGCTTGAATCTACCTTCTGATGTTGTGGCTTCTTAGGTTCAAATTTAGATGACTACTAATTTCAAATGTTCCTTGACTTGTGTAACCAAGATTGGTTGTGTCTTCTTTGGCTCTTGAATTTTTCATCAATATTTTACAAATTTTCATTGTATTGCTCCATATTTTCATTTTCTTATTTCTCAGTTTGTAATTCCTTCTTCAATTTCTCATTCTCCTCTCTAAGCCTTTCATTTTCACTCAGAAATTTTTGGTTCTCCTCATTTTTGTCATGAAGGTGCTCATGCATGATAGAATTCTCTTGAGATATCCCGAAGAATTGTTCCTCCATTTCCTTCAATGCATCTTCAACAATTTTCTTGACATCTTTAGTAGATTTCCTTGCATCTTCAACTTTTCTTTTTCCTTCAAGATCTTCACACATCCTGATAGACTAACTTTCAAGTTCTCTTTTCAATTTTGCCACTTCTTTAAGACTCTTGTTTTTTATCCATTAGATCTTCAATTGATTCCTCAAATTCTTCAGACATACTACCTTTAGATAGTTTCTCAATGTAATCCCGAATTTCATTCAATTGATCAGTAAGTTTTCTTCTTATGGAAAGTGACTTCAATTTTTCTTGCAGCTCATTGATCATCTTGTGTGCATTATCAAGTTGTGTCTGATACCTGTAATTCTCCATGATTGTGGATCTTTCCCTCAAGCTGTTAGGCTTATCACAAAGAGGACCAATGCTCTAATACCAATTATTAGTATTTGATGGTACTGAGAGAGGGGGGGGGGGGGGGGGGGGGTTGAATCAATACAAACAGGTAACTTACTAATTCAACCATTGGTCTGGATAACTTTAGTAGAAACTTCCAAATGACAAAAAATATATCTGATCCAATGAATTAAAAGTAAATAATATTAGACATCCACATATGCATCACACATAACACAGATTTTTCTCGTGGAAACCCTCAATTAGAGGGAGAAGGGAGAAAAATACAGTGGGGATGAAACCCACAAGCCCTTCACTACACTAAAAAGGTTTTCCCTATTAGGAGCTACAAATACCCTTTCTGAGGTTTCACCCTGTTAGGAGTGACTACTACACTGTTAGGAGTACAATGAGATTTGTTAAGATCTACCTGGCTAGAGGATTTAAGACTCTTTCTACGAGTCCACCCGGTTAAGGGATTTACAATAGAAGACCTGTTAAAGTCCACTTGGTTAAGCAATTTTTCTTGCTGCAACTATTAGGGAAAAACAAGAAATGACCTAGATATAGCACTACTTGTCTGTCAGATCCAATCTATTCTCTTCTCTCTGTAACTTCTCTTTGATCGACCTCTTCTCAAAACCTTGATCACAACCCTAGCAATCTCAAATTTCACTTCATACAATCAACCATCAACAACATTCATCATACTTTTGAAGAAGAGCAGTACCAATTAAATACCCAACTTGCACCGACATGAAATATACAAAAAATGAAATTCAAATACTTTCCTGCTCACATACCATGTGCCAAAATGAAAATCTTAATGTAAAAAATATTTTACCATGACCGTATTAGCCCAAAATAAGATCTGCAAGTTCTATCTCCAAGGTATTCAAAAAAGTTTTGATTTCTCCAATGCATCACCCTGAATCCACCTCATTGCTTGCTTCGAGCATATAAATGATAGCTCATCAAATCCTTATCATCTAAGATATGTCACCATAACAACTATATTCACTGCAATATCCATACCGGTCACTGATCTAATATCTACCACCAGTAGCTCAAGAACTTAGAATCATAAACTTGTAACCTCTTCTACCTTTGAAATGATTACACACCAATTTTCCAAATGAGTTACGGTCACAACCATAAAGTGTTATGAGTATATCTGTGCTATGTCTAAGAACACTCCACTTAATTCCTTCTCAAACATTACCGATAATAAAATATTCATATGTAGTTGTTCTACCTGTACACCGCTCACTATACTTAGCTAATTCCTTCTTACCGATTGAACAATGACCTTACCGATTGTCCTAGTCATCTGATATGACTATGTTTGCATCAATAAAAACCACAATCACAATCACCTATGATCACTCACCAAAATACATCACAATTCCAATAGTACCTTATTTGGTGATGAACATTTTTCCCTATTATGCTCACATCTGTAGATGAGGAATTTTTTTTTCCCTAACAATGTCTAATCAACATCACACTGCAAGTTTTGTTTTCCCTTGTTTGGAACCAGATTCTTGGAAATATTTGGAACCCTCATCACATAAGGCTTTAAACTTTGTTCCAAATTATCTTTTTCATCTTTTGATTCTTCACTCCCCCTTATTGAAATCAAATAAAGTGTAGGGGAAGACTCCTTCCACCAAGAGGCCTATTTATGAACCCTCTTCCTTCAATAGTTAGTAGCTACATGTTTGGTCTAGAAGCATCTTCTACATATGAATGGGATTCCTTCATAGTCAACTGGTTGCACCCACATACCACTAGCCATATTCAAATATAATTATGCTAGAGGAGTTTTTGTCATGTCCATTTTGACAAGAATGCAAGCAAAGGCACTATGATAATAACCCATCAAACCCTTTTCCACCTCCAAAAATCTTCCTAGGGTATTTCCTATAGCTTCAAAACATGATTTAAACCAAAACTAGAGTGGTAAGTTAGGTAAAATTACCCATATATGAATCTTTTTGAAGGATTCAGTTGTTGGGTTGAAAGAAAGGTACTAGGGTTTTAGTAGTAGAAAATGGTTATCCTCCCTACTCCATTTTGTAGTTAGAACATTTTTCCCATCTTGCACACTATCAAACCTAAGCATGAAAAAATCCCATATTCCTTGATAGATCTGAATATCAACTTCTAGAAAATGACTCCAGTGATCTGAGATCCATTTATGAAGATCTCCCAAACTTGGCCAAAAACCCTTAAACCTACCAATCAAACGCGACTCTATAAATTTTTTTTCATTCTCTGCTATTTCTTCTTTAGTCTCTTCATCCATACTGATAGTGATCTTATCTGTAAGGGGTTCTATCCATTTTATAATGGTTTCTCCTCCTCCCCCATTGTAAGCCTTCTTAACAACTACTTTGCATAATCCAATTTCCATTGCATTATTTTCGTTCGAACTCTCAATATCCTATTGCTCACATCTGTTGCCAATATTTTCCTTTCCATGAGTCATAGGATGGACCATTGACAAGCCCCGAAAAGAAACAAAGGGTCCTGATTTGTTACTAAGGGCAGATGAAGTCTCACCTTTATCAAACCCATTGAAACCCCCACTACTCATCTATAAGATAAATGAATCATCCTTTCAATCAACAGAAGAATCCACAAACCCACCATGCCCACATTTCTGTGGTAAATGTTCACAATTTGGTTGAGAGAGAACAACCCCCTAACACCAATAGTGTTTTTTCCACTGCAAGAGGACAAAGAATCCTATGGATTTCTCCAAGCTTCACCATGAGATTGTATTTGGAAAGAAACCCTAGTTGCGATATATAATGGGAGCTAAAGCCATCAAGATTAATACAAGAGCAAAACCTTCAGTTTATTGTCATATATAATAATTACTAAAATATTATAAGTTTTTGAGTAAAAAGTATGGTAAATATGATATCAAAATTGAGGAATCATCATCCTTACCTTCCTGCATTCAGCCATGCCCTCATGGTCATGGTTATGGAAAGTTTTTTTATTTTCTCTCTCCATATCACTAAATCAAACCTTTGCCTCCTATACTTTGCATATGTCCTTGATCTTGTGTATCCACCAAACTCTACAACCCTTCTCTACCAAGTGGTCAACATATTTCTTTCCAAATGAACTTGCTCATCCAACTGAGGTGAATGCATAGTGATAATGGGAGGTATGAACCTCATGCTGATCCAATTTTGTTCCTATTGCTCTATATGTGAAATGAAAAATGTGACTCTTGTCACACTTTAGGAAATGTTAGTAGGGGATATAAGCTCCCTTCTCCTTAATGGTATAGGTATGGATCTATATCTTTCTCTATATTCTTGTAGTGCTCTATATGGGAGTTGAATCTGAATATCCTTTAAGCATCTAATATTGTCTTCTAGGATTTTGATATACATGGGTGTTATATCCCTTAGTCTATAAACTACAATGAATCAACCTCTAAAGGTCATTGAATTTGGGATTTCATCTCTCATTGGAATTCCTATCCTAGATTGGGCTTCCCTATAAATTTTAATTATATCTTCCCACTCCACTTGATTTTGTAGTAGTGACACAAATGACCTAATTTTTACTTCCCTTACATATATATTCAAGAAGGATTGTGGGTCTTGACCCATGAGAAAACCATGCTAAAAGTATTCACACATTTGGTTTTGAATTGAAAGATGACTTCTCATAAAATATTTTAAGATTTAAAAGTCAGTCTCTTAATCTACCTTCCTTTTTAAAACCAACTAATTAATTTTGCATTTTAAAAAATGTTCCTTAGGAATAAGGCATGCATACCAGATGAATTCTACATGGATATCATGGAAAATACTAATTCCACAACTTTCTTCAGTCTCTGATTAGTTTCTTCCTATTCCTTATTTACCTTCTCATGTTCTTTCTTTAGCTAATCTTTTTTATATTTTTACTTCATGGTAGTCAATGACATGTATCTTGGGGGAGTTATGGATGTAGAAGCTTTATGATCATAAGGTCTTGAAGGATACCTTCTTCTCAACTTCTCTTTTCTTCTCACTAGTTACTCCTTCAATCTCTTTACCTCATCTGCATTTGAAATAACTTGAACATTTACCTACCTCAATACATCCTCAATTTCACTATGCCACTTCCTTGTATTCTCTACCTCTGTTATTAATTTTTGCACAATTTTTTGTGCACTAATCACTATTTTCCCCAAGTCTTCCTCATTTTTCTTTAACACTTCTTCAAAGGAAAGGACCCTTCTCCCATTTTCCTCCATCTACTTTTCTATCCGTGAAATAGTCATGGCATAACACATTTATTTCTCCTCCTCTTTCTTCCTCAATTCATCTTGTGAGGGACCCTACTCTACTACTGGTGGTTTACCTTCCTTGTAAAAAAATATTGGTGGAGGTGAAGGTGAATTATGATGTACTTGTGCAGGTGGAGGTGAGGATTGTTGAGTCTGAGGTGAATGAAATTCACAGAGCAAGATCTCATGACTACTATCTTTAGCTTCAATTTCTTTAGGGGCTTCCATTGATTTTGTACATTCAACCTCCTCAAAATTTTCCTCACTCCCCATTGTTATTTCTTGAAATTGAGAGATCACAAGTGAATGATGATGAGATTATAGCTCAATTTTATTAGAGGAGTCATCTTCTATCTCAATAAACATAGGGGCTTGTGGCTCAACATAGAATCATTTCTATCTTGTTCCATAGACTGAGAGAGTGCCTTAGCATTATCTTTTTGGGTCGACTCCTCTAGATCTTCTTTAGTAACAAGGGAATAGGGGTATCTTGAGAAACATGGGTTTCCATTTGACTTGACTTAGGGGAATTCTCTAGAACCCTTTTAGGGGACTCCTAAGTAAATTTTTTTCCCCCAGAGTAAGGTCCATTATCAATTTGAGTGGTAGAGGCATCTATAGGGCCAAACTTTGTTTCTAACTCCTCTTGAGAATGTTTTATATGGCTACTCCTAGTAGCCCTGTATGAATCCCCTAATTCAAATTTTACTCTTTTTGGCTTGGGCTCTTTCTTACTCTTGATCTTTCCTTATTTAGTAGGCCACATAAGGAATTTTAATCACCCATTCTTACCCAATTCTTTCTTAAGAAAATGAATTTTAATTATCAAATGAATCAAACTGTGGTGGCTTACCTCTATTTATAACCTTGGATATCATTGTTGCAATTTGGGAAAACAAGAAGGCTAGAAGGTTAACCCTTACCTCAAGTTGAGCATTACCATATCCGAGGTGAGTCAACAATTGCATTCTAGGCCCTAGGATTGTGTTGTATTTCCCTTCGCAGGTGAACAACTTCATTAGTATAACACTTCTATTTTCCACGATTCTTTCAAACTTGCTCAGATAATCCCTTTTGTATTTCCTTTATGCTTCTCTAATATTGGATTTGGCTCTTTTTCCTAATAAAACACATTAACGAGCTCTTCAAAATTAAATTACCCTTTTCCATCAGGGCCACCATCTACCAAAAGTTAGATATTTCACTAGTATTTTGTGCATTAACCTCAATTATCTCTCTTTTTACTTTGGTAAAATTAATATGAAATTCACACACAAATTCTTCAACTAACTCTAGTTAAAATCCTTCATACATCCTTACAAAATCCAACCAAACCAAAGCTAGGAGCAGTCTTTTTGTCTCCAAATCCAAATTCTAGTATTTTTGTACCGCCTTTCTGTTATAACCCATTTTTTGATTTCAAATTCAACCTCTAAAAATACTTTGCAAAGCTTAGATAGTCTTAATAATTATTTCTAGAAATGGTAATTTGGACCATTTGAACTAAAACTAAAATCATGATTATTATGCCCTAATTGAGAGTTATACTTTGTTTGTACTAAATGAAATTAAAGTTGCATATTTATTTACAATTTTGGTTTACATAATGTGTACTACCATTTCACTTCAACTCATGCACTCCTATACATCCAATTCTAGTAGTCTAGACAATCACACACCTTCTCAAGTACAATTTTGCAATCATTTGATGGATTTGGCGACAATGGTCTGATGTCATCACCTATCCATTTGATTGAAAAAATGTTTCAGGCGATGATTACCACCTTTTGAAATGACATCATTTAATGTGTTAGTTGTAATCACCTAAAATTTGTCTAGTAGAACCTAAGCCCCTAATTTTAATCAAATTGCCTCAAATCTGATCCTAAATCTCAAAGGCATATTTGCTAGACATAATTGTGCAAAGTAACTCTAAAAATCCCCTTTGCATAATTAAAATAAAAAATAAAAAATCTTATATCAAGCTTATACTTTGGTCTAATTTCTAGAGCTTGCATATTTGTTTAATTGCTATAACATTGCTTTTAATATAAAGTTCCTACACTTTTATTAAAAGAACAAATTTACAAGTGTGCACATACTTAATCCTAATTAATTAGCAATTAAAGGAGATTTGTGCTTTCAAAATTGCTATTTTGTCTTATCCCAGCTAACATCTCCCTTTTTCCTCTTAATCCTCACCACTCATCTCTACCTAACCTTGCATCCCCTTTATTCTCCTTTTGCCTCTTCATCTCAATCACACTTTCTCTACCTCTTAAACTCCACCCTCCATTCTTGAGGCAATTCCTTTAAAAGGAAGCTCTTCCTTGGCTCAAGGGTCCATTCTCTTGCATTCAAAAGTTCCATCTTGTTATCTTGCATCTTGGTAATCTTGATCATTTTGAATTTCTTGCTTTCTTGCATTGTTAGAGTAATCTTGCTAATTTAAATTCCTCACCCTTAGTTTCTTTCATTATATTCTTATAGCTCTCTTGCATTTTTAATCTAGTTTTCTTTCTTGCATTGTTAATCATAGTATAGCTCTTGCACTTTCATTCTAGAATACTAGTTGCTTTGCATTCATTCTAGCTTAAATATCTCATTATAGCTTTTTTAATCTTGCATTCTAGTTCATTTCTAGTTTTTCATTGCATTTGAATCTTCCATTTTGGAGTAGTCACGTCACTAATCCTTCATGCCAATTTGATGAGCATCACAAGAAGGATTAAATTCACTTCAACTAGGAAGAAATAAGCCTCTTTTGGGAATTTAGTTTGTTCATTTGATATGGCTTCCTATGCCTCAATTCTTGAGGTAATGGCTTATTGAGTGTTGGTTGTTTTCCAATTTGAGTACCAATAATTGACCACACACCTGTGGCACCCATCTTGGGGCACCAAAGATGTGTGGTCAATCATTGGTACTCAAATTGGATAACAACCAACACCCAATAAGCTATTAGCTCAAGAATTTAGCTATAGGAGGCCATATCAAATGAACCAACTAAATTCCCAAAAATGGCTTATTGCTTCCTAGTTGAAGCCAGTTTAATCTTTCATGCCAATTTGATGAGTATCAAAAGAAGGATTAAACTCACTTCAACTAGGAAGCAATAAGATGCTTTTGGAAATTTAGTTGGTTCATTTGATATGACCTCCTATAGCTAAATTCTTGAGATAATGGCTTATTAAGTGTTGTTTGTTATCCAATTTGAGTACCAATAATTGACCACACATTAGTCACTCAGGTACTTCATCACACTTCACTGTAATCATTCCACATACACTTGTCTTTTTCCCTTTTATATTTTGTCTTTTTAATTTTTGAAATTAATTGATATATGGAGAGTCACTTAAACTCATAATATTTCCAATTTTGTTTTATGCTAACTAAATTAAGAAATAAAAATTTGAAAATAATATTCAGAACAAATGTCTACCTTACATGTTTCACACTTGGACTCGGCCTTCATCTAATGCATATCTGATCAGAAGCTATCATGGGTTGCTTAATCAAATTGCCACAAGAGAAGTGGTCTATCAATCAATTTCTACTTGAAGTTCATTTATGATACTATATTAAATTATTAGGGGTTGTTTAGTCTTGTTCAAATATTTCCTTTTTCATCTGGATCCATCAAGAGATATATGGAGTTATTCCTTCCTCTTTGTTAATCTAAATGTCATTCATTTGAAACTATCAGGAGCATTTTGGATTCGTCTGGGGTGAATAAAATTTGATTAGAGTAAGTTTTCCATTTTTGTTTTTCAACCTACTCTTTAGGTATGAACCACCATTTTTGGTTTTTAGCTCACCCCTAGGGTTGACCGCCACTTTTGGTTTTCAATCAAACCCAATTTATTTGGAAGATAAACTACCATTTTTGGTTTTTAGTCTATCTTCTTTATTCATCAATCCTTCTAACATATTTTAGGGAGCATACATCCAATCATTTGATCAACCCTTGACTGGAAATCAATTAGAAATTCCTCTTTCAATGTTAGTTTGTGATAAAGCTTGAGATGATGTCCATTTACCATCATTGTCCTTCTTTCTCCATCTATTGGTATCAATTCAACAACACCATTGTCAAGTAATTACTCAATTTCATATGGGCCCATGTGGTGTGTAGCTTTCGTTTAAGTTCTTAAAATATGGAATCAGATAACAAGACCCAATCTCCTACTTTAAATAGCTTTCTCACAATATTTTTGTCATGCCATGGTTTCCTTTGTTTATGAACTATCTTTGTGTGGTGAAATGATTCCATCCTCATTTTGTCCAATCTTTTTAATTATAAAATTCTATATTTCTTAGATTCAAAGAGCTTTATTCCCATGCTCGTAGTTGTCCTTAAGGTCTCAAAATATATTTCAATAGGCATGATAGGGGTCTTATGATATACCAACTCATATGGAGAAAATCCAATTGTGGTCTTCCAAGTTGTGTTATAAGTCTAGACTGCTTCTGTTAATTGATCAAACCAATCTATTTTCCTTCATGAAATAGTCTCAGTGAAAATTCCAACTTTCTATTTGTAACCTCAACTTGGCCATTTGTTTGTGGATGATATGGAGTTGATTTTAAATCTTTCATTTTATATCTTTGCATGAAATATTAAATCACATTTGACATAGATTGTGGTCCTTGATCAGATATTACTTCCCATGGTGCACCAAATATTTAAAGAATATGCTTATAAAGAAAATTTTCTACTTTTTCTTCTCTTGCCACATGTAATGCTTTAAATTATGCCCATTTGGTAACATAGTCATTGTAGACTAAAATGTACTGGTTCCCTATAGAAAATGGATCAATGAGATACACAAAATTAATTACCCATTTCTCAAATGGTTCTAGAGCTATCTGCAACTGTAAGAGAATCTCCATCATTGATGTAGGTCTTCTCATGCATTGAAATTGATCACAATGCTTCACATAGTTAGAAACATTATTTGACATGGTTGGCCAATAGTATCCTACTCTAAGGATCTTATGAAAAGTTCACACAATAGACTAATGTTATCCCTCTAGTTCATCATGGCATGCTCTAATTATGTCATAAACATCTATTTATAGTACATGCTTGTAAAAAACATGATTAGGGAATATTCTAAAAACATTCCATCAATTCATTTGAATCTAGAACTTTCACAAATTAACCTTTTCTTTTTCTTAGAATTGAAGTGATTGGCAAACTTCCTTTTTACAAGGTACTTTACAAGATTAGAAAACCATGGAGATTGAATGGACATTGAAAACTAACGCTCATTTGGAAATGCACCATTGACTAGTTCATCATTACCCTACAATACCATTCTTGACAAGAAGTCAACAATGACATTATCTTTTCCTCATTTGTCCACAGTGCTTATATAAAATTCTTTCAATAACAACAACAATCTAATATTTTTCCCACCTATAATTTTTTTTTTCAATTCTCTATAATCCACACATACATGAAAATTACCATTCCTTTTAGGGACAATAACTAATGGGGAAACCCACTGAGTGTCTGAAATTAGATAAATGAAACTGACTTGTAGTAGTTTTTTCCATTTCTTGTTTCACAAAATCTCTCAAGGTAGAGTTGATTCTTCTTTGACCTTGTCTCAAAGGTTTGACATCCTATATGTAGATGTGTTATGTACAAATTTTTGGATGAATTCCTCTCATGTATTTGTATTTCCAAGCAAAGGATTCCATGTGATTCTCTAGAACTTGTTTCAATTCTTTTTCTTGAATAGAAGATAATGCTTGATTGATGAATAAAAGTTTATCTCCACTAACAATGATCTCCTTGATTCCATTTTGAACATTCAATGGATCCCCTAAAAGTGTATTCAAAGGAAAAGGATGTGGTAGCACTTAATACAAAGCTCTCTTATGATCCTTGTTCTCTATATCCATTTTTTTATTAAAGAACATTCTTTAAGGGGTGCCTAAAATTTCTCTTCCTCAGAAAGGGCTATATAAATTTTAGAAGAAATATTGAATTCTTCTTGTTCTAAATATCCTTGATACTCTTCCACATGTTTATTAAGTGTTACCATTTCTAACTCAACTATTCCATATTCCTTAGAGTCCATATCTTTATCCATCTAGAATTAAGTTTGTAATTGCATAGATGGGTTAGTTGGAGGATAAAGAGATAGCTCTTTTTGTCTAATCCCACTTGAAATCATATTACCTGACCTACAACCAATTAATGTTGTTTCAGTTACTAACCAAGGCCAACCAAAAATAATTTGGTAGCTGGTGTCTTTATTTCTTCCTTTTAACCCTATGAAATCAACTAGATAGTCACAACATCAATTGTGACCATGATATCCTCCACAATTCGCTCAGGTTTAGGAATTGAATGAGCCGCCAATTAAAGAGCATTTGTTGTTGGTTGAACTCCTATCATTTTTAACATCTTAGTTGTATCAACTATGATGATATTTATGGATTCCCCACATCAAATAACACTTTTTTTTTAATCTCAACACCTCTAATGCTTATAGTGATTACTAGAAGCCCAAGGTCACTATATTTTAGAGGAATTAATTTTCCTAATAAAAAATCAGAGAATTTAGCTCTTGTTTGAATGATCAAAGGTAATTTATTCTTCCTTCCACCCATCTTTATACACAATGATTTAATGACTTTATTAATTTCTAAAATGTCCTTCATATCTTTTCAAAGAGGTGTTTCAATATTAATATTCTTTAGTTCTTTGAGGAGTTGAGAATCTTTTATGATAATCTGATCATTTTGGGGGTATTCAAGACTTGTCTTGTTTGTTCTAAGGTGATCAAGATATATTGCCTCTTTATTAATTTTAGGTTCACCAATATCTTGCTCTTTTTCACGAGACTCATCAATTTTCTCCCCTTCCTAGTCTTGAACATACGCTATAGAAGAACCATTCCTATTTCTTAATTGGATATCATTTATGTCAATCAAATTCAAGCTAGTAGGATTGGAATCAACAGTAAATGCGTGTTGAGGGTGATTATTCTTAATGTTTTGGATCGGATGTGTTGGTATTTGATGCTGATTAACTCACTCATTAGTTTCATTTAGACCAATTAATAGTGGTGGAAATTGAATCCAAGGGAACTTTTCTCAGCATACTGCTTTGGTGGATGGTATTTTGATCAATATTTTTTTTTGTTGCTATGTTTTGAGGTTCTATTGGTTCGAAGGCTGGTGCTTTAGAAAATATGTGCCAGTGGTGTATTTCGTGGTGTTTGTGTTTGATGGTGGTCTGAAATTCTCTATTTTTCTAGATATGGTTTGTGGCAGTATGGTTTTGTTGTTTTCTATTTTGGATCACAATGATGTGATTTGAAGGCATAATTTATAGCATTTTATTTATTATTGGGCTCTAGATACTATTCTTAGGGTTTAGGAAGATATGAGAAATAAATAATATTAAGATAATGTAAAAATAGAGAAGACAAAAAAAAACAACACAAAGATTTAACTTGGCTCACCCAATATGGGCTATATCCACTAGAGAAACAACCATCCACTTATTTTGTCATCCAATGAAGAGAAAATTACAATATGATGGTTTCACATTACACCACGACTTATTTATAGGCCTTTTAAGAGGTTTACCAATGTTGATCAACAAATTAAAACAAAAAATGCTTGATGAGTTAATCTAAAAAAATGCCTGACGAGTTAACCAAAAATGCTTGACGAGTTAACCAAAAATGCTTAATGAGTTAACCAAAAAACTTTCCTTGGGGGTTGTACCCTTGAACCCCTATTTGAGGCCCATCTCAGTCCTAGACCCCAACAAGGATACATGACGAGTGTATAGTACTTGCCTAATTAGTCACCACAAACCAACAATCTCCCACTTGGATATTGATCAAGATCCACACTAAATAATTATGGAATTTGGATAATGTTTTATTTGGTCAAGGTTGTATGTGTGGTGTGGTCCACTTTCAACCTATTTCAAAATTATATTGGCTGATATGGTTATTTGAGTTCAATATAAGTAAGAGGTTGTTTGTGATGGATGTGTGTGAGGCTGATTAAGGAGAAGATCCATCAGATACATTGTAGAGGTTTAACAAAAGTGTGAAGTGAATTTATGAGAAAAGTGGGTGTTGTTGATGTTAGACACCAAAGGAAGTAAGAAAAGGGTTTCTTTTAGAAGCTACACTATAGTGGTGATTTTATTTTCTCTCTTATTTCTTAGGGAAGTGATCCCACCCACAATGAGCATTTTGAAAGTGAGCCACCCTTTGTAAAAATCACCTTAACTGATGTTTTATTCATGAGAGTTAATATTCTCCTTGGTTTTTCCCATATCAGGTTTCCACATAAGATTTAGTGTTCATTGTGTATGATTCATGTGTGTGCCATTTCATGTTTACATCTAACTTGGTTAAGTGAACAAATTAATAATCTACTATTTTCAAATTTGTGTAAGAGAATTTTTTTTGACAACTAATTCACTCCCTCTTAGTTATTCAAGACATTCAACAATTGGTATCAAAGCTTTGGTTCCTAGATAGTGAATCTAACCGCTCAGGGAGATCTGATGGCCCATAAATTTACTATTCCTTCTTTTGATCGATTTGACTATGGATTTTGGAAAGTTAATATGAGGGGATATTTGATTTCTTTAAGTTACAAGACATGGAAAGCTATAGATAACAAATATACGACACTGGAAAATGGACCTATTTCTTTGAATGAGATTGATTCCTATGAAGAAAATGAAAGATAAAGGTATGCTATCTTCATTGCATTGTCTAAAAACAAATTAAAAAAGGTTGTTGAATTAGAGACTACCTACGAAGTTTGGGGGAAATTAAAAAATATTTTTGAAGGAAATGATAGAGTTAAGATAGCTAAGATGTGAGAACTTAAGGATCGAAGAAGCAGAAGAAATAGAAAGCTACTTTTAGAAAATTCATGATGTTGTGAATGAGAGTAGAAATATTGGCAACACTCTGGATGATAAGGATGTGATACAAAATTTTTTGAGGACTTTATCAAAAAGATATAGTGACAAGGTCTCAATAATTGAATAAAATTATGATCCAACAAATTTCACCACAAAAAAATTGTTTGGCACTTTGAGCACATTTGAAATGAGGAATATTGGAAGGGACAAACCTAGACCTGAGACTTCTTTCAAGGCAATAGTGGCTGATGAAGATCCAAAAGATGAAAGAAAAGATGAAGCAAAAGAAAACTTTGTAAGGAGGTTGAAGAGAGGAACTAGTAATTATAAAGGTATCTTACCCCTTAAATGTTTCAAGCATGGAAAGGTTGGTCATATTTCTACTAGATGTCTGGATAAAAGAACAAGAACACAACTAAATTTCAATAAGGTGTATTATGTGTGTACTTTCCTAAAAAGTTAGCGCCCATTTATTTTGAATCTCTAGGACCTAGTATGCCCCACTTTAGTGATTTTCTTAGATCCAGATGTGTTTATGCTTGATTTCCCACTCCCTTTTTCCCCTCCACAAATCTCTCCACACTACCCTAATCCTGAAGCCATTTAAAAAAATTCTCTCTAGGAATAGGCCAAATTTGACCTATTCTTGGACTAGGCCGACCCAAGTCGGCCTAGTCCTTGGGGGTTATTTTTTAGTGGGCTTTGTGCCCAATGTGGGGGTGCTTTATTTCTCAATCTTAACTATTATCGACCTTTCAATTCTGGACAGCAAAATGAGTATAAAAGGACATGAAATCTCTTCATTTTTACATCCATTATTATCCACATGCAATCCATGACATGCTATCAAGTCTACATATGAACAATCAAGTCTATGTGCAAGAAATTATTGGTGATTTCAAGTGCTCTTTTGGATTCAAGATTTGAACGAAATGATCCCAATTCAATATCTCCAAGTATTCTTCCCTTCAAAGGCAATCTTATCTCATTTTGAATCAAATTTCTCTCTTCCATGGTGGCCAAGTAGAGGAATTCTCAAAACAAGAAAGAACATCAACTTTCATTCCTTCTTTCCTCTTCTTCTCCATTGAAGTAATCAAGCATACATTCATTCAAGATCTAAGGATTTGGAAAGTGTAGATCAATTGTATTTGTGAGGAAATCCTTTGTTAGAATAACTGAGAGGGGGGTGAATTAGTTAATCACTATCCCACTACAAAATGTATAATCCAAAAACAAATACTTCAATTTCTACTGCTTGGTAACTTAAAATAATTTTACTGTCTGTGCATTTACCGATTACCAGTCTAAAAATTATAGTAGTTACCGATCAAATCAAATATGCAATATGTAAATATGACATCAAAACAAACATCACAATCAACACATAACACAAGAGATTTAACGTGGAAACCCTGTGAAGGGAAAAACCACCTGGGACTGGAAACCCAAAAATATTCACTCTTCTGAAGTGAGGTCGGTGAAGACCCAACCCTGTTAAAGGTTAAAAACACACTGTTAGGTGTGACCTTGTTAAAGGATTTAAGACCAACCGTTATCATCCAACTAGCAGTCACTCTGGGGTTGACAGGATAACAATGCTCATTCTATGAATGATACATAATAAGACTTTCTTAGTCCACTCGGTTAAGAGATTTGACTGTGTACAATGGTTAAATATGTAATAGTAGGTGATCTGACTTAATACAACTTCAATTGCAAATTACAAATCAATGTTCAGCTCATACAAATCTTTCTGATTAATGTAACATTTCTGATTCAACAATATATCAATTTACTGTCCATCGGTAATCACTCTTTGTCACTCGGTAATGCTCTGCAGTAGGGTTATTCTTAACTAGTATGATCAGAATGCATGAAAACTTGTTCACACGATGATTCTATAGTTTCCTTCTCTTCTAGCATCACACTCACTGTGAAATCTTTAGTCTCTTATATAGACATGTAAATCATTTTCTTTTGCTCCATCAGATTTTGCCTCTTAATCATATTTGTTGATTTTGCCTCTTAAACATACCTCGGAACTTGTGTCAATAACATGTTTGATTCTCATCCTTTAGATCTTTCCTGAATTTTGTCAGCCGTCGATCTATGTAACAAACTTTATTTGTTACCTCAAATTCATACACTTGCCAGCTCATCAATCTTATCAGCTAAACTAATAATTTAGTTCATTATGTTCTTCTCAATTAAAAAAGAAATGCATCGGTGAACACAAGCTCGGTTAACACTGTGCTCAGTATAATCTACACTCCGCCAGTGTATACTAAAATGCTTCATCAACTGACAACACTGCTTTGTGTCTTTCAGCTCTTTTCCTCATCATAGATGAATGAAACATAATCAAGTCAATGCAATGAAGTCATAGACTCATTAACAAGTTAATCAATGTATTCCTTATCCTCATCTGTCATATCCATCTTCCTCATGTAGATATTTCTATTCTCCATCTCTTTCACTCCTTCACTAAAGATGTATCGATATAGTAACTTACAAGATAAGTGCTGTCAAACTAGTTGACATCAATGACAACATAATACTAATTTAATCATATTACATATCTAATCAATCTACCCGGTGATCTTAAATCACAATTTCTTCAATCAGGTTCTAAATCAGTTGTAGTTCATCAATCTCTCCCTTTGGCATTGATGGCAACTCAAGAAATATGAAATATACCATACAGATACCAAACATGTATTCTACAACTCTGTGAACAAATGCAGTACAAGCTCTCCCTAGCTTAATATGTTTAATCACTACATTACTCAACAACATTAAAAAATACAGCTTTGTGAATATGCAAATATGATCTTTTCAGCTCTTGGATTCCTTCTTCTATTCTTAGTAACTGATCTTTAATGCTGTCCCTCAGATAGTTCTCATTGGTGCATATTCAGATTATCTCTCCCTTTGTTTCATATTGTTTATCTCTCCCTTTGACAAAAAATGCCAAAGAAACAAAGAAACAAATAGCTCTTCAGTAGCCAAGTAACTCTCTATTGTCCAGTGCATACTCTGTATCTTTGTATACTGATATGCCAATCTGGTCCAGTACCTTTCACAGCTTTAGACATGATCCAAAGTGTGAACTATGCCGTGTCAACATGTATGATCTTCTGATAAGATTAGGCTGATGCAACATCTGAATCACCTTAGTGACCGGTAGACAGGGGACGGACCCCAAGTCTAGTCCTAAAATACTCAAATGTGTCCTTCAGTAGAGCTTTTGTAAATATATCTACAAGTTGTTCTTTTGATGTAACAAACTCTAGCTTAACTTGCTTCTCTTGTACTTTATCTCTCAAGTAGTGATACTTTATTGATATATGCTTCGTTTTATAATGCATCACTAGATTCTTTGAAATGTTTATTGCACTGGTGTTATCACAATATATAATCACCGGCTCAGTGATTATCTCATTCATACCTTCCAAAACTTGTTTAGTATATGCAATGTTTGAATAGTTTGTAGCAGTAACAACATACTTTGCTTCAGCTGTAGACTGAGAAATGCAAGCTTGCTTCTTACTTGTCCAGGTAACAAGTCTTTCACCAAAGAAGAATGCTCCTCCGGTGGTGCTTTTTTTGTCATCCACATTTCCAGCCCAATTAGTGTCGACATAGACTCTAAGTTCAAACTTGCCTTCCTTAGGATACCATAATCCATAGTCTTCTATTTTCTTCAGGTATCTTAAGATTCTTTTAGTAGAAATCATGTGTGATTCTCTAGGATTAGTAGAAAATCCAACAACTATTCCCATAGCATGTGCTATGTCTGGTCTACTGTGAACTACATACATTAGCTTGCCAATCATTGATCGGTACATTGTCTGGTTTACTTCTGTAGTTTCATTTTCCTTAGTCAATTTATATCCAATAGCCATCGGTGTTCCCATAGGTTTAGCATCTTCCATGCCAAATGTTTTCAATACTTCTTTTATGTATTTAGATTGTGTGATGAATATCCCATCACTCTGATGAATCACTTGTAGTCCAAGAAAGAACTTAATCTCTCCAAACATAGACATTTCAAATTCATTCCTCATATCATCAGCAAAGGCTTTACATATTTGATCTTGACCTCTAAATATGATATCATCCACAAAAATCTCAGCAATAAGAATTGTATCATCAGTATCTCCTTTCATATACAAATTGACGTTCTCACTTGTTCTTACAAATCATATACTTAACAAATAAGTATGAAAATTCTCATACCAGGCTCTCGGTGCTTGCTTTAAACCATATAAAGCTTTATGTAAGATACATACCATATATTTATTTTCTGGATCAACAAACCTTTCAGGTTTTTCTATGTAGACTTCTTCTTCAAGTATTCCATTTAGAAATGTTGACTTGACATCCATTTGATATACCTTGAATTTCTTGTGTGCAACATATACAAGTATCATTTTGAATCCTTCCAATTTAGCAATAGATGCAAAGGTTTCACCATAGTCTATGCCTTCCTCCTATGCATATCCTTTGCATGTCAGTCTAGCTTTATTTCTTGTCACTTCTCCATTCTCATTCTGCTTGTTCCTGAATATCCACTTAGTACCGATAACATTCTTATCTTTAGGTCGGGGTACTAAGGTCCAAGTTTTTTTCTTTTATATTTTTTCTATTTCTTCCTTCATTACATTAACCCATTCATCATTCTCTAATGCAACTTTTACATTTTTCGGCTCATAATCACAAACTAGACATGTACCTTGTCTTGCTTTGCTCCTTGTTTGCATGCCAGCTTGCTTGTCTCCAATGATTTGTGATTCAAGATGGTGTCTTCTAAAAAAACTCACCAATTCCTATCTCTCTTTTCATGTTCATCATGTGCAAGTTCATTTGCTTGCTCGATATGGCCATCCCACTCGTCGGTTTCTCTTTCCTGTTGTTCGGTATTATTTTCCTGCTGACCAATTATCACAGGCTGAGGCTTCGGTAGATACTCTGGTTGTTCAATGTAAGTGAATCTACCATAGTCTTCTAGTTCCTTTGTACTTTCCTCTGTGTCCTTTTCATCAAACTCATCAACATGGACATTAGTGCTTTCAATCATTTTATTAGTAGTTTTATTCAGACACTTATATGCTTTTCTTTTACTGGAATATCCTAGAAATATCCCTTCATCACCTTTTGAGTCAAATTTTCCATTTCTCTCATCTTTCAGAATAAAACATTTGCTTCCAAAAATTCTGAAATAACTTACAGTAGGTTTGTGTCCAAACCACAACTCATAGGGTGTCTTGTTGGTGTCCTTCTTCAGTTGAACTTGGTTAAGCATATAAACTGCTGTACTGACAGCTTCCCTCCAATATGTCTGAGCAACATTCTTTTGTAGCATTAATGTCCTAGCACAGTCAACTATTGACCTATTCCTTCTTTCAGCAATCCCATTCTATTGAGGTGTCCTTGGTGTAGAGACTTGTCTTTTAATACCATGCTCATTACAGAAGTTAGTAAATTCATCAGAAATAAATTCACCTCCTCTATCAGATCTTAGGCATTTCATTTCCTTACTAGTCTCTTTTTCTACCTTAGCCTTGTACCACTTAAACATCTTAAATGTTTCAGATTTTTCTTTTAAGAACATAACTGTCATCAATCTAGTATAGTCATCAACAAAAAGAATAAAGTACCTATCACCATAATAACTCTGAGTTCTCATAGGACCACATAGGTCAGTATAAACCAACTCAAGTATCTTCTTTGTTGAATAATCCTTAATTTTGAAACTAGATTTAGTCATCTTACCTTTCTGGCATTCATGACACATAACATGATCCGGTTTTGACAAGTTAGGTAGCCCTCTAACTCTTTTTCTTTTACTGATCTTAATCATGTTATCAAAGTTCACATGGCATAACCTTTTATGCCACAACCAAGCATCTTCATTTTTCATCATCAAGCAAGAAGACTCATCAGTATCAAGATAAAATAGATTACCTCTTGATTGTGCTCCAGTTCCAACTAGTCTTCCTCCATCATCAAAGATTTTCACTTTCTTGCTCTCAAAAGCAACTCGGTGACCTGAATTATTCAGTTGTGCCACACTTAACAAGTTATAGTTCAATCCATCTACCCAATAAGCATTATCACATTTTATCATATCATTTATCATTAAGGTTCCTTTACCTCTTACCATATAGGGTGTGTCATTACCCATCTTAACTAAACCTCCATTGTACTCTTCAAGTACATCAAACTTCTCCTCATCACCAGCCATGTGATGTGTACAACCACTGTCTATGATCCATGTATTATTTTAGTTAACTTTATAGATCAATGCTGTTTCTTCATGCTTTTGTTCTTCTTCCTCTGAGTCATATTTCATAGCAACAAATACAACTTCTACATCATCATTAGAATCAGATTCAAATTCATTATCTTTAGCTATGAAACATACCTTTTTCCCTTTGTCATTGCTATCTCGATTATCTCTATTGTGTCGGTAGCCTCTGTTGAATCTTCTCCCATAGCTTCCTTCAGATCAGTCTTTGGTTCTATCATCATCTTTCTTATGTGGACATCTAGCAGCGATGTGGCCAACCTCTTTACAATTAAAGCATGCCAAAGGTACCTTACCTCTATATCTTCCTTTACCTTTGGTTAATCTTCTGGCCATAAGAGCTTCAAGTTCATCAAGCTCATCATCGGTATTACTATCACTATCATTTTTATTATTCCTCCTAGACTTACTAATCTTCAGAGAAGACATGAAAGTGGATTCCATAGATAGTACAAAACTATTATCAAAATTATTTAACTCAAAGGTTGTAAGTTTACCAATCATATTGTCAAGTGTAAGTACATTAGTAGATGGAGACCTTGTCTCATGAATAACGAATATTCTGATTGCGTAAACTGACAATAAGGTTTTGAGTACTTTTCTTACAACTGTTTCTTCACTAATGACTCCATCAGATGCTCTAATAGCATGTACTACCTCTTTTAGTCTATTTGTGTATTGCACAATATTCTCACCTTCTTGCATCTTCATATAATCTAATCTACCCCTTAGGCTCTCTGCTCTAGCTATTTTAACATGCACATCTCCACTATAAACTTGAGAAAGTTTATCCCACATGGCTTTTACAGTAGTTTAACTTTTGATATCTTCAAATTCAACATTGGTGTAGGCAGCAACAAGTACCATCATAGTAACATTGTGTTCATGCCTGTCTTTTAGTTGATCAAGTGTCAAGGGACCTGGTGTTGGTTCTATATAACCATTCTCCATCAATTCTTGTGCTGCATTCCCAATTCCAGATATGTGAAACTTCATCCGGCTCTGCCATACTGCAAAGTTCTCTTTGTTCAGCTTTGGCACTCCCCTCTTATACATTTTGAGATCTTTTTACTGAAGTCCTTAAAACTGTGTTCAAAGCAACCAACACTCTTATACCAATTGTTAGAATAACTGAGAGGGGGGTGAATCAGTTAATCACTGTCCCACTACAAAATGTATAATCCAAAAACAAATACTTCAATTTCTGCTACTCAGTAACTTAAAATACTTTTACTGTCTATGCATTTACCAATTACCAGTCTCAAACTTATAGTAGTTACTGATCAAATCAAATATGCAATATGTAAATATGACAACAAAATAAACATCACAATCAACACATAACACAAGAGATTTAACGTGGAAACCCTGTGAAGGGAAAAACCACCTAGGACCGGCAACCCAAAAAAATTCACACTTGTGAAGTGAGGTTGGTGAAGACCCAACCCTGTTAAAGGTTACAAACACACTATTAGGTGTGACCTTGTTAGAGGATTTAAGACCAACCGTTATCGTCCAACCAAGAGTCACTCTGGGGTTGACAGGATAACAATGCTCATTCTATGAATGATACATAATATGACTTTCTTAGTCCACTTGGTTAAGAGATTTGACTGTGTACAATGGTTAAATATGTAACAATAGGTGATCTGACTTAATACAACTTCAATTGCAAATTATAGATCAATGTTTAACTCATACAAGTATTTATGATCAATGTAACATTTTTGATTCAACAATATATCAACTTGCTGTCCATCGGTAATCACTCTTTGTCACTCAGTAATGCTCCGTAGTAGGTTTATTCTTAACTAGTATGATCAGAATGCATGAAAACTTGTTCACGCGATGATTCTAGAGTTTCCTTCTCTTTTGGCATCACACTCAATGTGAAATCTTCAGTCTCTTATATAGACATGTAAACTGTTTTCTTCTACTCCATCAAATTTTGCCGCTTAATCATATTCATTGATTTTGACTCTTAAACATACCTCAACACTTGTGTCAATAACACATTTGATTCTCATCCTTTAGATATTTCCTAAATTTTGTTAGTCGTCGATCTGTGTAACAAACTTTATCTGTTACCTCAAATTCATACACTTGCCAGCTCATCAATCTTATCGGCTAAACTAATCATTTAGTTCATTATGTTCTTCTCAGTTAACAAAGAAATGCATCGGTTAACACAAGCTCAGTTAACACTATGCTCAATATACACTACACTCCGCCAGTGTATACTAAAATGCTTCATCAACCGACAACACTGCTTTGTGTATTTCAGCTCTTTTCCTCATCATAGATGAATGAAACATAATCAAGTCAACAAGTTACTCAATGTATTCCTTATCCTCATCGATCATATCCATCTTCCTCATGTAGATATTTCAATTCTCTTTCAATCCTTCACTACAGATGTATCGGTATAGTAACTTACAAGATAAGTGGTGTCAAACTAGTTGACATCAATGACAACATAATATAGATTTAATCATATTACATATCTAATCAATCTGCTCGGTGATCTTAAATCATAGTTTCTTCAATCAGGTTCTAAATCAGTTGTAGTTCATCATCCTTTATTCTACAATGCATCTCAATCATACAAACATCTTCAAGGGTTTATTGGATGCTAACATCCATCCATAAGGGTTTTACAAGGAAGGTGAATACTTACACGTGTCTTTCTTTAAATGCATTTCTTATTTCCTTTCAAGGTTAATTCCTATATAGGGGCTTGAACAATGCAAGCCCCTTTCCAAAACAATTTCCCCTTTTCCCTTGTGTGCAATAAGATGTGGTGAAGCTGCAAATCTATATTTTCAGAGTTTCAAAATTAGGGATTGATCCTTTACGGATTTTATCAGTTTTCAACCTTCTAGGAATAGGATGACTTGGGTCAACATTGTCTTGGAGGTTTGCAAATTCTATAGTCTAGAGTTATAGGTCTCACATTTCCAGATCCAAAATAGTTCTTGATTCTAACAATTTTTTAATAGTTAATTCTAGATTTGAAGGTCACTTCTCCTCTCCTAGCTCTCAAGGTGAATACATCATTCTCATTTTCCTTTAGCATTTACTTTGATACATTAGATATGATATCAAATCTTTCTAGTTATTATTTCCTTTATCATTGCATAAGTGTTTGTCATACTTTACAATTCATATACATACATTTCTTTCCATACATGGAATACCCCAAAATCCTCCCCTTTCTCTAGATCATGCATTAGCACCCCTTTATCCTTTTGGGTTGTTCTAATCATATTTGGGCTAAGGGTGGGTTTTGTATTCCAATGTATATGGGAAGTGGGGATCTACCCTTGATAACCATTTCCCATATCACTTTTTTGTGAACCCACCGCTTTCATGCATTATATATTTTTGATCTTGGTGTCTTGATCTCCTTCATTGTATGCATCTAGTTAGATCTCTTTTGTATTACATTTACATCATTGTGTGTGCAGTTTCACCCATATCACATTTTGGTGAACCTACCGCTTTCATGCATTATATCTTTTTGATGAAGAAACTCTTGACGATGATGTTCATGATTCTAAAAATGATATTCATGATAGTGATTTTGATGACATGTATGAGAGTATTGATATTGATCATGATTTACCACCTATGCTTTCACAACTATTATCTTTCACTCCTAGTAATGAACATAGTGACCTATCTTCACAACATGGTCCTTGTTTGGAAGTGGCTATTGTTCCTTCTACCATTATTTATGTTTCTCCTCTTACGAGTTTCCACCTTCCCTAGACACTATAGATCTAGATAGGGGAGTAGGCGATACACTTGACTAGCTCCTCTTGTGCAAAAAATTCTCTATGTTTGTTTGTAATATGTTTCCCTTGTGATGTGCTGCTCGTTATATGTTTTGTTTAGATTTCTTTAAATGACCCATGTTTCTTGATAATCCTATAGAGTTATTTTTTTGTCATTAGTTATGATTAAGTCATATTGATTTTCAAAGTCATTCGGTAAAGAAGGAAAGTCAAGTTGGTAAAGAAAATTTGCTAGTCAGTAAAGGGAAGTAAAGGAAAGGCAATTTTGGTAAAGGATCAAGGCACACCGAGCACCGAGTAGTACTAAGCTACAACATCTACCAAAATGAGAGAACATACATGATACCAAGAAGAAAGAAAATGTATTATTGATTATCACAGGCTGACACAAGGAGAATGTACCGATACATTGAATTTGGACACTAAGAATAAAACGGTTTACAAATCTCAAGGAAATTGTTTGTTGAAGCATTGGAGATTCAAACATAATGATTATGCATGATTACAAAGTGAGATTTTCCAATGAGAATTAAAAGTGATATATGCATATGAGAAGTAACAAATGCTAGCATCATTTAAGGAGATGATTCTAGATTATTTCTACTACTTCTAGAATTGAGTATAAATTGGATCAAAGTGTGAAAATCAAAGAGAGAGAATATATGTGCAAAGGAGAAAGTAGGTGATGAGCAGAGAAGCCATCAAATAACAAATAAATAATAATAGATTGTGAATGTGATTTAGATTTGAGGTTACCGAGTACAAAATTGATATTGTGAGAGAAGTACAGTATGAGGTAAATTATTACTGAGAAAATCGAGTCTGTTAAGCATATGTTGATGCAATCACTATAGGAAATTTATGTTACTGATTAAGTGTGTAATAAAAAATTATAAAATCTCTTAATCGAGTAGATCCTAATAGATCTTACTTTGTAAATCCTTTAACATGGTACATCTCTTAGATTAGAGTTGTAAAATCCTTTAGCAAGGTGGACTTAATTGGGCTTTAGACTCTTAACAAGGTAAGCTATCAGAAATAGATAAGATTGTAGCTCTAATTGAGAAGACTTTTTACTGCAGTTGTGAAGTTTTGTGGGTATCATCCCCATGACATTTTTTATCCTCTAACAAGGATTTATGTGATACCAAAATAATGGTGTTATGAGTTTTGTGTTATGATATTGTTTTACACTTGTGTGTGTGAGTTTGTGACCTGCAACACAACACTTCAATAGGATAATAACATCACTTGTTAGTTGAAAATAAAGATCTAATTGAGAAAGCTAACAAGAAAAAGCATCCTATTGCTCTCTAATTAGTGTGAGTATGAAATGAGGGTTAGTTTACTCTCAGATTTAACCCTTAAACATTGACGATCTACACTAAAAAGAGAGATTCAAGAGTGCATGTATGCAACTAAAATAAACAATGAAATCTTAATTCCTTCCATTATGACCCAAATTGAAGTGTTTTCTACTTAATAAAAACTTGAAAGCATGGAAAATGACTATCAATCTAAGCATTAGCTAGCAAATTCTCCAAAGCATGAGAGTTCATAATCATGGATTATGAAGCCTCAAATTCATGAGCAAGTATGTAGAAACATTAAAATCTTAGAAGAAGGTATAAGCCTTTGAAAATTCTATTTTATAGGATTTGGAAGGGAATCGACGGTTGAGATGCATCTACGAGGAGTGGTTGAGATGCATCTTGGCTTGATCCTTGATCCATGTGCAAGCCTCCTAATCATAAAGTGTGTTTGTTGTGTTTGTTTGATTTAGAAGCTATTTATGCATTTGTTTTAATTAATAACTCTAGCCTTTGCATTTTGGTGGGATTGAATTAATTAAATAGGCCTAGAGTTAATAACCTTGATTTTTGCTTGAACATAATTAAGGTTACATACCAAATCAAGGGAAAATAGGGCCTTAGGTTTTATTAGCCTAGTTTTAGGTGATTGCAACACTTTTATGCTATTACATGTAAAGTTATGAATTCAGTGAATGGTGATAAAGTTAGATAAAAGTGTTTTGAAGTACTGATTCACCCCTCCCCTCTCAGTACTTAACTTTCTATAAATTAATCAAACAATTGGTATCCAAGCTAAGTCTCTTATTCAAAAGTTTAACCACTTGAGAGGAAAGATATGAAGAGATAAAAATTTATAGGTATGAAAAGGTGATTGATAACATGAACATGGAACTTAGGATGACTAATGACCGGATTGATGAATTATGGAGGAAATTGAAGCATTCACTCAACAAGAGAAAGGAGATAGCACATCAATTGAAGGATACACAAGATTAGGTTGAAGAAGTTGAAGAACTATTAGAGGGAAGTATGTCTGATGAATATGAGGCTGCAATATCAGAACTAACTAAGAAGAAAAAAAACCTAACTGATCAGGTAAAAGTACTAAAAAGAGAACAAGAAGTTCAATCAATAAGGATGTGTGAAGTCCTAGAAAAAAAGAGAAAAGATGAAGATTACAAAAGAATGGTCAAAGATGAGAGAAGGGAAATAAATGCAAGGCTGAATGAGAAAGATGGGGAAATACTGAGGTTGACAAAAATTCACTACAACTTGACAGATCAACTAGTTGGTGCAAATCAGGAAGTTGCAAGTAAAGTTGGAGAGATTTCTGAAATGAGATCAGAACATGAACATTTGAAGAATGAAATGAAATTTGAAAAGGATGCTAATGAAGTCTTGAAAAGGAATGAATAAACATTGAGGATATTGGATGAACAACTAAGAGGTCAAAGACAACCGAGAGATACTTATGGACTTGGATTTAATGCAAACAATACCACCAAGAAGGGAGAGTCCTCAAAACAAGCAACAAACCAAGATACTACTATCCCACCAAAGACAAAGAAGCCTACTTGCTATCATTATAGAAAAATAGGTCATAGAGCTAATGTCTACAGGAGAAAAAGAGGTAATCCACCGAGTATTCCTAAGTTTAATGGTTTTTGTTACAATTGTAATAAGTATGGTCACAAAGCATTTGAATGTAGATAAAGGATTGCAAAAAATACAAGGAAGCCAATATTCAATGGCTATTGCAATAAATATGGTCACCTTAAGAATGTAGGTAACAAAGAAATAATGAGAAATGGGTACCTAACTGACATAATACTACAAACAACCGACAAGGATCAACTATACCATGGGACTACAATACAAGAATTACATGTACAAAATTTGGGAGATTTGGACACATTGCTGAAAATTGCATGTTGATGCATAGAGAGAACAATAGAAGATCATGGAGAAATTATGGAATGGCTTGTTTTCATTGTCACAAGGTCAGTCACCTAGCCAAAGTTTGCAGGTACCGAAGCAAAGCCCCAATCAAGGAACAACCGAGTGAAAATGCTCAAGTTAATGTTGATGAGATAAGAGATCAGATCAATAGAACATGGAGAAGGAAGTCTCAAGATGATGGAACTGAACTTGGAACAACTAATGGTACCACATCCTCTGGATTAGGTACACCTATCTTCACCTAATCGGTCAAAGGTATGAGTAGGAGCCGATAACTAAAATTCTATCTTAAATCAGTTCCTAACAATTGTGCAAAGATCCATATTAGCATATTAAGATGCATTTGGATATATTTTGTGAATTTGACATTTCATATTTTGATCGGTAAGAATATATGTTATTTTGTTCCATTCGATGAAAGGAAAGTGCATTTGGTAATCGGTGAAAAGGGAGTTTGTAGAGAGGATTTAATGCTAAAATTATAGCCATTGGAAACCCTAATCAAGGAAAAACTATAAATAGAGCTCTTGTTATTTTATTTTCACCTTATGTTTTCAAGAGCATTTGAATAATTTAGTAGTGAAGAGTCTTCCAAGAGAATGCAAGTGATCGTTCAAGAAGATATAAGCATTGTCTAGCACATTCAAGGTATTACTGGTATTTCTCGAGCTATGTTAATGTAATCGAACTGTTATTCAATCAAAACCCTATAGTTAAGAGATTATTTTTGTGAATCAATGATATCCAAAGTACAAAATCTTATTGTTGTTGAGAAGATTGACCCTGTCAATCTGAAGTATAAGATACCACTAGTCGTAGCAGCTGAAACTAATAAATCTGGAGCCCTATCTTTGATCCGACCAAGAGTTATTCTTATTGAAGATGCTCACACCTTCATAGATTGCAAGATATAGGACATTTTACAAATGAAGATTGACACATCCTATCAGAACCTATGTGTAAATGGGAAGTTGAAGGATGATTATACACATATGGAGACCAAGGGTTTGGTTCATGCTATTCATGTATCAACAATATTCAAGAAGGAATGAATGAGAATTTTTTTGAGCTGAGTACATGATCAGTTCAAGTGGTTTGATGCATCTGTTAAATCAAAAAAGATGTACTACACATTGTTACTACATATTCGATCAGTGATAGATCGAGATCACACAAGAAAATAAACAAGAATAAACTTTGTGAGATTAAGCAAGATAAATAGGATGAAAGAGGTATGAGGTTGTCTACTATTGATGTAGGGGCATTCTAGGGTACTCAGTGAATCTGCATGGAAGGTGTGTGTTTGGCCAGTGTTACTTAGTTGTAGCCTTGACTGATGGTCTCGGTCATTGAAGGAAGCTCAGTCACTAAAGGAACTCGGTAATCTCTGGCACTTGGTGAAAGTGTTACTTGATGATGTCTATGGTTCTCAGTTGACATTGGTACTCGGTGATGACTGGCATGCTCAGTTATTTCAATGTTGCTCGGTAGTTCTGGTTTATTGATTGGAGTTCTATGTGATTTGTTGGGCCGAATTGGTGCATTTATTGTTGGTAGTTGTTGTTACAGGCTGACATGTTGGATTAAATGTTTGTAAGGCTATTTTGAAGATGACTTGTATTGAATTTAATATTTGTTAGGGGGAGTTAATGGTTTCATCCAGCTGACTTGTGGCTGATGATTAGTATTTATAGGATGTTTGGGGGATCAAAAAGAGAGTAAAAGTTCATGACTTGGAAGGCTTAGCAAATCAAATCTGACGTTCTGAAAGCTGGAGTTGGCAAAGTTGTGGAAAAGATCTTGCATGATCTTGCAGATCAGATTGTTATCTGATAGTTTTTAGTCGTAGAGCTAGTGGTTTGCATACTTGGAGGCAAGGAGATTGCTTGGAGGCCTGCGAGCTCAATTTTAGATCTACCTTAGGGTTTCCATTAGTTGCTGATTATTTTTAGAGCTGAACTAGCTAAGATTGTATTGGATCTTTGTGGATCTTGCATAATTGTTTCTGATTGTAATTGTCCATAACCGAGAAGGCCTTATAGCTGGGCATGTTAATGAAAATTAGAGTTAAACAATTATTTTTTTGTTGTGTGTTCCACTATGTTGATTGTTGGATGCAAGGTTTGGATTGTCCTTAACTAGATCCACCATCCTTGACTGCATTAAGTGGTATTAGAGTGAGAGAGTTGATCCTATGGAGTGAAGGTTGACCTAGCAAGGCTGATCTTGCAAAGTTGATCTTGTTGGTGAAGAGATCATATGATCTAGATTGTAGACCCATAGCACTAAACTTGTGGATCTTGCCCTAGTTGTTTGTTCAAGGTGGCAAGCTGAGATCTGACTTGCATACAACTTGGAGATTGCCACAAGGTGGTCTATGTAGGGTTTGTTGTAGAGGATTTCTCTTATTCTTTAAGGATGCCTTTGGGAAGATTGGAACCTATAGTACTAGCAGACCTCTATGATACTATTGAATCTAGGATTAAAGAGAAGGTGAAATAAGATTTCAGATCTAAGATAGAGTTGATGAAGAATGACATGGTCACTAAGATCATGAGAGTTGTTGTTGGTGTACCTTGGAATGTTGGTATTAAATATGGTTATGAGGAAGCTTTTGAAGACTTTGAACCTGTTGGATCTATTGATGATTACCAAAGGGATAGATCTAGTGAAGACAGAACTTCTCGGTTGCCTAGATCTGGAGCTCGGTTAAGTAGTAGTTACTGAATGGAAGTTTCTACTTTCTCTAGTACTTTGAAGCCCAAGAACTTGATTGATTGGATTGGTGAACTGGAAGATTTCTTTAAGCTAGAAGAAATTGAAGATCCTCTTTAGGTGAGATTAGCACAGACAAAGTTGAAAGGACATGTTTCTCTTTGGTGGAAAGAACTACAAAGAGATCAAGAAGATGAAGGTTAAATGAAGATCAATCGGTGGAGGTTGATGGTGAAAAAATTGAAAGCTAAGTTCATACTTTCTGACTATGAGCTTGACTTGTTTAAGAAGTTGTAGAATCTGAAACAAAAGGATCTATCTATTGAAGATTATACCGAGGAGTTCTACAAACTTACTATTTGGTTTGGACATCGAGAGCTTGGTAAGGAAAAGGTAGCTCGGTATGTGAATGGTTTGAGATTCAATATTTAGGATGAGCTTGGTATGTTGAACATTGATTCTATTGAAGACGCTTATTAGTATGCTCTAAAGGCAGAAGATAAGTTGAAGAGGAAACAACATAGTAATCCCCAAGGGAAAGAAAAGATTGATCACTTGGTTAAGGATAAACCGACTGATGCAGAAGATGAATCGAAACTTGTGGAACCGAAGAAGAAGACATGTAGAGTTATCTTTAAGGGTACTTGCTATAACTATGGAGAGGAAGGACAATATTCTTTCGAGTGTACATAGAAGAAGCTTGGTGACTGAAAAATTGTTGTGGTGAATGAGAATGAACCTGAATCGGAGAACTTGCTGCTTCGATGAACATTGCTTGGTACAAAGGAGGAACCTTGTCAGAGGAGTAACTTGTTTAGGACCCGATGCAAGTTTGGAGGTAAACTCTATGATGTTATTTTTTATAGTGGTAGTACTAATATCCTTGTTGCTAAGGACACAGTTTAGAAACTTGGGTTGAATAAAATGAAGCATCCTTGTCCTTATAGGATTGGCTGGTTACAAGATGTTCATGCTTTAGAAGTGAGAGAACAATGCTTTATTGATGTTTAGATTGGCCATTATAAGGATCTTGTGTTATGTGACATTGTGAAGATGAATAGTTGTGATATATTTCTCGGTAGACCTTGGCAATATGATTGCAGAGCTATGTATGACTATGCCAAAAATGTGTTTACTATTGAGAAGGATGACATGAAGTTTTCTCTGATGCCTTTGCTAGATACAATGCTGGGTAGGAGAAGCCTGAGTATTGGTAGCTGAGTTGAGTTGGTAGATCCAGACAAAATGAATGGTCAGTTTGGAGAACAGACCTGTGTGTTGTCAAGAAAAGATTTGAAGAGACAGAGAAAGATGAAGTGGAAGAGTATGAAAGCTAAAAAGGTGGAGGACATGTACATGAAGAACTAGTTTAGGGTTTATGTGCTGAATCCTGGAAGATGTTCTTCTCACATATGAACATCTTTTCAAACCTAGGGTGTCTGATGCAGGGGCATTCTAGGGTACTTGGTGAATCTGCATGGGAGGTGTGTGTTTGGCCGGTGTTACTTGGTTGCAGCCTTGATCAACAGTCTTGGTCATTGAAGGAAGCTTGGTCACTGAAGGAACTCGGTAATCTCTGGCACTCACTGAAAGTGTTACTTAGCAATGTCTGTGGTGCTCGTTTGACACTGGTACTTAGTGATGCCTGGCATGCTTGGTTATTTCACTATTACTCAGTAGTTTTGGTTTACTGACTAGAGTTCTGTGTGATTTGTTGGGCCAACTTGTTGCATTTATTGTTGGTAGCTATTGTTACAAGCTGACATGTTGGATTAAATTTTTGTAAGGCTATTTTGAAGCCAACTTGTACTGAATTTAATATTTGTTGGGGGGAGTTAATGGTTTCATCTAGCCAACTTGTGGCTGATGATTAGTATTTATAGGATGTTTGGGTAGATATTTGGGGGATAAAAAAGAGAGAAGAATTTCATGACTTGGAAGGCTTAGCAAATCAGATCTGAGGTACTGAAAGCTAGAGTTGGCGAAGTTGTGGAAAAGATCTTGCATGATCTTGCAAATTAGATTGTTATTTGATAGTTTGTAGTTGTAGAGCTAGTGGTTTGTACACTTGGAGGCAAGGAGATTTCTTGGAGGCTTGCGAGCTCAAGTTTTGATCTACCTTAGGGCTTCCATCAGTTATTGACTATTTTCAGAGCTGAACTAGCTGAGATTATATTGGATCTTTGTGGATCTTGCAGAATTGTTTCTGATTTTAATTGGCCCTAACCTGAAAGGCCTTACAGCCAGGCATGTTAATGAAAATTAGAGTTAAACAATTATTTTGTTGTTGTGTGTTCCGTTGTGTTGATTGTTGGCTTGAAGGTTTGGACTGTCCTTAACTGGATCCACCATCCTTGACTACATTAACTATTGATGATCCTGAACTAAGATTTCAATCAGGAAGCCAAAGACCAATACTTTTAATTTTGGTTCACTACTGGTATGCATATTTTTCTACTTTCAGAACTTCTTTCCATCAATCAGTGATGTAGTGTGGAATGTGAACAAACCAATAATCTATCAAATAAATGAGTTTATTCAAAGTATATAACTTTGATATGATCATGAATGATTATTTTTCAAAATTTCAAGCTAAGATGCATAAGAAGTTTAGAATTCCACCCTATCTAGTGGAAAAATACAATGATGATATATGTTTTGAAGTGGATACTGAAACTTGTATAGTGAGAGATGTGGAGACAAGAACCATTTGGTTACCACCAATGGGTTATGAAATGGTCATTGATGCTACATCATTTTAGATTGGAGGTTTATTAGAGAAACCATTTGATAAGAAATCCACTCAGTATGGAACATATGAGGAAGTAAAGAATAAAATCAAACTAGGTATATTGATACCTAAGGCCTTAAGGAAAAATAACAGAATGATTAGTAGTTTATCAGAAAATTTGGGTATTGTTGTTGAAGAAGATGAAGCTGGTCCTTCAGAGATCAAAGGGAAGAAATTAAGAATGAAGAAGGAAAACCCTATTCGAATCAGTGTAAGACCATTGAAAAGGTCTCCCTCTACACACAAAGAGAAGATGAAACAAGAGGTAGAAAAATAAAATACTAAAACTTACATGAGAGAAAATAAAATTTCAGGTAGACCGAGAAGGAAGTTGAGATTAGAAGAAGATAGTGAAACTGAGTCAGAAGATGTAACTCAATTTAAAGTTGTGCAAAACTAGGCACCTAAACAGAGAAACTTGGATGAATCACTTAAAATAATCAAGAAGTATGGAGGATATTCAAGATTAAAAAAACTTAAATATGAGAATAGGAGTGATGAGGAAAAAGCAAAGATTGAAGAAGCTATTTTGTTTACTCGACATAAGTTTAGAACTACTCTGGATGAGTTAGCCAACCAATTACTAGATGCATTGTATCAAAAAATAGACTCAAGATGGAAATACACAATGGCATCTAAAAAAAAATGAGGGAGAGATCCCTAGCTATATCTGTTCCTAAATTATCAACAAGAGGAATCAAGGAAGCACTACAAGAATATTCAAAGAGATTCCTAGTTAAGATTAGAGCACTAAAGATAATGGTTGGTAAAATTGAACAAGTTCAAAAGGAGACAAATGAATTATGGAGAAATATATTCTTTCCTAACCAACTGATTGAAATCAAGGAAACTCAAGGGAAGTCAGATCCTATTGATTTGACTACTGATAAAAAAGAGATCATCATAGAAGATATAACAGATAAAGACCCAACAAAGGGTATTAAAGATGATGAAGATGTAATGGAAACTGAGGCCAATGAGACTAAAGCAATGAATCTTGATGATTCAACACAAGTAAAGTTAATGGATGAAGATCTTGTTATTAAACAAATACTAATTTTTCCTAAGATTGAAGAAGTTATCTCAGAGGTCACAAAGGATTTTCCAACTAATACCCCCACCAAACCAAAAAAGGAGATTTCACCAAAGGATACTGAGGCCACTACAAAGAATGAGTTTGCCAAAGGTTAGAATCAAGAGCTGGTGATCCATACCAAGACTACAGAACAAGAGAAGGAGAAGTCCAAGGATAAAGAAAATAATAAAGACAAAAAGAAAGAAGAGACTCATGAAGAAAAGGAGGAAAATAAACAAGAAGAGAGGAAGGAAGAAGAGAAAAAGGAAGAAAAAGAAGAGAAAACCAAGGATACTACTACTAAACAATCTCATGAAAAGAAGGCATCTACAAATAAGGCAAAGTCAAAGAAGAGGAAATATAAAAAGGAGAAGGTTTATTTGAGAAAACCTATTGTGATATCAAAAGTTGATAAATCCACCTTGAGCCCCAAGGAATTATCAGAATTCATAGATTTACTCAGGAGTAAAGTAGCACAAGATAAGTTACTTGCTAAGAAATAGAAAATCAATGTATTGGAGAATGTGAAAGAAATACTATGTGAGATTGTACCAGCGATAGATATCAATGAGAAAGGAAATATTTATAGCCAATTAAGTGAACTAGTAAGTTAGATAAATCAAGAAGGTACTGAGACTAGTGAATATTTGATGCAAGTGCATATGAAGCAAATGGAAGATAAAATGATTGAAGAGTTACTTCAAATAATGGCACTTGATAAGGTAACACTTTATGTACTAGTTACCGAGTTAGAAAAAGAGTTGCAAGATATTCTTTTATTATTTCAAAATATTTGCTTAATTTCAAATCTCACTAAGGATATAAAGGCCAAAGATGAATTAGTGGAAAATGAGCTGACTGAGTAGCTAGAGAAGGTAACAACCGAGCCCGATTCTTTCAAGGTATATTATCAAAGGCCAAAGAACTTAATGGGAGTGCAACATGAGTTGATAAAAGAGGAGAATACAATTAGAATGGAAATTATGGAGCTGCAAACATTTTTGGTACCACAAATTGAGTCATTGCAAAAACATGTGCATAAGGCTAAAGACTTAGTAAACACACTAGATGTAAGTTCTATGGATAGGATGGTTAGCCTAAAAACTAATATTAGTGAACATATTATAGTGTTGCAAATAATAAGGATTCATAGAAGGTATCACTAAAGGATGCACAAGAAAGGTATACCCTCCACCGGATAAACAGTAAGTAATTATTTTTGACATTTTTGTTAAAAAAGGGGGATAATAGAGTGTTATGATAAAAAGGGGTAAATATATGAGTTATGAGGATATATATGAAGTAAAAGGGATATGCATATAAAGGAGATGGATAGATATGTGTACATGGATTATTACTACAGGGGGAGTAATAAGTAAAGATAAGTAATGGAGATATAATGTTTTAACGAGAAATGTTTACATGGTAAATTTTACTAAGGACAAATTTTTTGATGACTTTGAAGGTTTTTAAAAAAGATACCAAACTAATGCCAAAGGGGGAGATTGATACTCTTATAGAGTTATTTTGTTGTCATTAGTTATGACTAATTCATATTGATTGTCAAAGTCATTTGATAAGTAAGGAAAGTCAACTCAGTAAAGCAAATATGCTAGTTGGTAAAGGGAAGTAAAGGAAAGGCAATTTCGATAAAGGAGAAAGGCACACCGAGTGCCAAGAAGTACCAAGATACAATATCTACCAAACTGAGAGAACATACATGATACTAAGCATAAAGAAAATTTATTACCGATAATCACACGATGACACAAGGAGAATCTACATATACATTGAGTTTGGACATCAAGAAAAAAATTGTTTACAAATCTTGAGGAAATCGTTTGTTGAAGCATTGGAGATAAACATAATGATTATGCATGATTACAAGGTGAGATTCACCAATGAGAATTAAAATTGATATATGCATTGGAGAAGTAACCAATGCTAGTATCGCTGAAAGAGATGATTCTAGATTATTTCCACCATTTCTAGAATTGAGTATAAAATTGGATCAAAGTGTGAAAATTAGAGAGAGAGAATATATGTGTGAAGGATAAAACATGTGATGAGAAGAGAATCCACTGAGTAATAGAGCAATAAGAAAAGATTGTGAATGTGATTCAGATTTGAAGTTACCGAGTACAAAATTGATATTGTGAGAGAAGTACAATATGAGGTAGATTGTTACTAAGCAAATAGAGTTTGTTAAGCACATGTTGATGCAATCACTAAAGGCAATTTATGTTACTGATTAAGTGTGTAATCAGAAATTGTAAAATCTCTTAACCGAGTAGATCCTAACAGATCTTATTTTGTAAATCCTTTAACAAGATACATCTCTTAGATTAGAGTTGTAAAATCCTTTAGCAAGGTAGACTTAATTGGTCTTTATATAGGGTTAATACTCTTAACATGGTAAGCCATCAGAAATAGCTAATGTTGTAGCTCTAATCGAGATGAATTTTTACTGCAGTAGTGAAGTTTTTTGGGTATCAATACCACCACAATTTTTATCCTCTAATAAGGATTTATACAATACCAAAATAATGGTTTTATGAGTTGTGTGTTGTGATATTGTTTTAAATTTTTATGTTATTACATGTAAAGATATGAATTTGGTGAATGGTGATAAAGTTAGATAAAAGTTTTTTGATGTACTGATTCATCCCTCCCCTCTCAATACTTAAATTTCCATAAATTAATCCAACAGTTTCTCTGTTAGTGCAAGGTGATAAAGGAATCACAATTTGGAAGCAATATTCTATTTTTATATCTCTTCTTCTATATGTTGTACCTATGCTACTATTCGTAAATGTGCCTTTGTGTTGTTTGATTGGGATGATACAAAATGGTAGGCATCTATTATTTTTGTCTTCACGATGTCGGTCCAAAATGACTCTTCTTTGTAACTCTTACGTTCTTTTATTCCATTTTGTTATAGTTCTACATTCTTTGGGGGATTATAAAAATTCATTTTGATATAATATCTCACATATTATCATATGATCATACTGACCCCAGAGTTGGTGGATCCTTTTTGTGCTCTATTTTGTCATGTGATCATTTCCCTTGATTTGTCCTTTCTTGGGGGCATTTCACAGTAGAAACATTTCTTTGTAGATACATGTACGCTTTGTTAAATCCATTGATCTCGTTGAGGTGTTTGCAATAACTTTAACACATGGGGACATACACTTTGTTCACATTTTACACACACACACACATTGCTTCAATGATGCTTTGCAATTGGATCTCTTAATGGATACAATTTCCTTAAGGATAGATGCTTACTTTCCTTTTTGACCCCTAAGGAAGATTACCTTCCCTTATGATAGGTCATTCCTTTGTCAAATCCCTTATTGGATACACTTTCCTTAAGGATAGATCCTTGATGAATTGACTAGCATGACACACCAACCTCTAAAACTTTCAATGACATCTTCTACGATGCTATCTTTGTATGGTTTACAGTAAGACACACAATCTTACTATGCTAAGGTGATCTCTCTCTCTCTCTCTCATGTTAGTTTTGGATTTGATGAGGACTTAAGTCTCTTGGGGGCTAGATGTTTCCTTGTCTCCTTAACCTTGATGAGATCATCTTATACATTTGATCTAATTTACTATGATCATGAGTTTGTTGCATACTCTCGCTAAAGTGGGGGATAAATGTACTATCCTTAAAAATTAGCACTCATTTATTTAGAAGCTATAGGATGTATTAGGCCCCACTTTAGTGATTTTATTAGATTTGGATGTGTTTATTCTTGATTTCCTATAACCTTTTTCCTCTCTCCTCAAATTTTTTCACACTTCCCTAATCCCGAGGCCATTTAAAAAAATTGTTACTCTAGGAATAGGCTGAATTCAACCTATTCTTGGACTAGGCCAACCCAAGTTGGCCTATTCCTGGACTAGGTTGACCCAATGACCTCAAGGGTTGATTTTTAGAGGGCTTCAAGCCTAATGAGGGGATGCTTCATTACTTGATCTTAATTATTGTTGATTTGTTAATTATGGACCATGAAATGAGTATAAAAGGACATGAAAGCTCTTTGTTTTTACATCTATTATTATCCATATGCAATCCATGAAATGCTATCAAGTCTACATATGAGAAATCAAGTTTATATGCAGGCAATTATTAGTGATTTCAAGTTCTCTTTTGTATTCAATATCTGAAGGAAAATCTCCCAATTCAAGATATCCAAGTCTTATTCCATTAAAAGGAAATATTCTCTCATTTTGAAGCATGTTTCTCTCTTCCATGGTGGCCAAGTAGAGGAATTCTCAAAATAAGAAAGAAGATCCACATTCATTCCTTCTTTCATCTTCTTCTCCATTGAAGTAATCAATCATACATTCATTCAAGATCTAAGGATTTGGAAAGTATAGATCAATTGCATTTGTGAGAAAATCCTTGATTCTACAACACATCTCAAGCACAAAAACATCTTCATGGGTTTATCGGATCCTAACATCCATCCATGAGGGTTTTACAAGCAAGGTGAGTACTTAAATTTATCTTATTTTACATACATTACTTATTTCCTTTATAGGTTAATTCCTATCTAGGGGCTTGACCAAGGAAAACCCCTTTCCAAAAAAAAATCCCCTTTTTCCTTATGTGCAAGAATAGGTGGAAAATTTACATATTTGGATTTTTAGATTTTTGGAGCCATGGACTGATCCTTTGTAGATTTTATTAGTTTTCACCCTTCCAGGAATAGGCTAACTTTTTGGGAATAGGCTGACTTGGGTCACAATTTCTTGGAGGTTTACAAATTGTATAGTCTAGAGTTACAGGTCTCAGGGTTCTAGATCTAGAACGGTTCCCAATTTCGATAGGTTTCTGACAATCAATTCCATATTTAAAGCTCACTTGTCTTCTCCTATCCCTCAAGGTGAGTACATCATTATCATTTTCATTTATCATTTACTTTGATATATGAGATATCATATCACATATTTATGGTTATCATTTCCTTTATCATTACATAAGTAGTTTTCATACTTTACAATTTATATACATACATTTCTTTCCATACTAGAAACACCCCAAAATTCCTAAGGGTGATTTTTTTATTCAAATGTATATGGGAAGTGGGGATCTATCCTTGATAACCATTTCCCATATCACAATGTGAATGAAAGTGATAATATCTCTGATGATGAATCAAAAGAAGGTGACTGTTTATTTTATGTTGAAGAAGTTGAACCTAAACCTAAAGTTAGTAATGAGACATCTTGAAAATATAGCACTATAATTTTTCATGCATTACATATTGAAAATAATGAGAATGAATGGTTGACTGATAGTGATTTCTCTAATCATATGAATGGTGACAAAAGTAAGTTTGTGAAACTTAAAAAATATGATGGTGGATTTGAAAGATTTGGAGATGATCAGACTGCACAAATCGTTGGAATAGGTTCTATTACTTTTGATGGGATACATAATACTGACAATGTGTACTATGTAAAATTATTACATCATAACCTTTTGAGTGTTGGACATATTTGCAAAAATGGATACAATGTTTTCATTTTGGATAATGATTGTTTGATATGGAAGGAATCCAAAAATCTTGTTACTGTAGGCAAAGGAACTAGAAGAAATATGTATCTACTGGATGTTGCTACAAGGAATTACCTGAATGATGAATGTTGGATGTGGAATTTTTTTCAATTATGGAATAAGAGAACTAAGAGGGGGGGTGGGGTGGGGGGTAAATCAATTGTCACAAAAACTTCAATAAATTCAAAATACCTGAACCCTTAACACCCTTATTTATAATCTTAATGAATTAAACTTGCATGCATGACTCAAAAACATAACAACAACACATAACACAAGGATGTTTATCATGGAAACCTTGAAAGGGGAAAACCATGGTGGGGCTAAAACCCATAATAGGACTATAACTTGTTAGAAGTATAAATTATTACAAAAGGGGAATGAACATGCATTCAGGAACATTTCCTAGAGATCACTACTCAAATACAAAGGGCTACAACCCAAAGGAAGGATCACTTCCTTACAAGATCACTAAAATGATCAATCAGACTACCATATGAAATTTATGAACTATAAAATGACATCTACCCTATGCTTAGGTTAGTTCCAATAAAGAACAATCAAATCTCTATTCAAATACTCCCTGCCACCTTTAGACGAGTGATTAAACTATCACCAAATATGTAGACTTGTTCTCCAAGAAATCACACATGTTTACAACAATGGATTTTTCCCTAAATATGCACCATTTATCAACCTTGAGGAAACAAAAAAGGTCAGCAAACCCCAATTTCAAACTGTAAATCCATGATCAAAAAATACAAATTAAAATTCATGTTTGACCACCAAAACATATCAATAAATAATATCACCAATCCTTGAGCACACAAAACATTTGTAAATCACACCTCAAATATCCACCAAAATTTTTACTAATCAAGTCAACCATGAACATAATAAAAACCATGTCTGACTAAAAAATACTCCAATCCCAATCACTACAATCGATGTGGACCACTAGATTATCAGGCACATAACCCAAGAATATCCATAGGCATCATGAAGAACACACAAACATATGAAGCCACCCAAATCATTGGATTTACCAACATCTTTCATACCAAACCTCAAGAACATTATCAACATCTACTAATACACTTGAAAAATTCTTGGTAGATCTATGGACCATGAACCTTTTGAATTGAGGACACATGAGAATGTCCCAAAAATAAACTTTAATGCACAAAGAAAAATATCAACCTGGAAGTTCACACTGAACCAATTTCTATCATATTGCCAACATTAGCAGACATAAACCAAGTATAGACTATCTAAAACATATCCTAACATCTATGACTACTTATCTTCAATAACCAAACCTCACCGAGCCTTTGAGCATACTACACTACTAACCAAACCATCCAACAAATATAGTGACATCAATAAAAACACATACAACTTGCCAATAATATTCCTCTTTGGCATTGATGGAAACATATGATGTGAAAAAAAATCAATACATAAGGAAATAAACAATCTCCCCTTGAGATCAACAATCAATATTACTACCAACAATATCCAAAATATCCATCATTACTTTTCAAAGTCTCTCTATAATTCCTCTCATACCGGAGCTTTCTCCCCCTTTATTTTCACATGAGTATCTCTCCCCCTTTGACATCAATGGAAAAGGCACATATATGCTCTGAACCATAAATATGATCAAATGTCTCACTCCTCAACTCTGAATAACTAACTCACCAAGATTACTACTCGCACTAAGTAGTAGCCTCCAAAAACCAATCTAGATAAAAGATATCTCCATGAAGTACACTAGATTGATACAATCCTTTGCATATTAGTTTTGATTAGGAGGGGAAATCACCCCCAACTTGACTCTGAGATACACAAAGGTATCCTTAGGCAAAGGCTTTGTGAATTATCATCTATCTATTCCTTAGTAGGAACATACTCAGTTCCAATCTCACCTCTTTCTCATTCACCTTCTCTCTAAGAAAGTGGTACTTGATTGATATGTGATTTTTCTTTTATTGATGTACAAGATTCTTAGAAATATTTATAGCACTTGAATGATCAAAATATATGAAAATAGGCTCATCAAATACAACTCTGATATCTAATAGCATCTGCTTCATCCAAACTATGTGTGTAAAATTTCCAGTAAAAATAATGTACTATGCCTCTACAATAGATAAGGAGATGGAGTTTTATTTCTTGCTCATCCAAGAGACTAATTTGCCACCCAAAAAGAAAGCACTACCACTTATAAGTTTTTTTTCATCAACATCACCTACCTAATAAACATGAGTATATGCACACAAGGTGATGTCATTACCTAGAGGATACCACATCCCAAATTCCACCATCCCTTTTAGATATCTGAATATCCTCTTCACAACTACCTCATGATTTTGCCTAAGATCTGCTAAATTTTTGGCCACAAGACACACAACATTCATGAAATATATGGTCTTGTATGAGTCAAATAAATTAAGCCACCAACCATTTACTTGTATCTAGACTAATTAACTTTAGGGGACTCATCATATCTTGACGAATTGCATCCTGTCACCATAGGAGTACCCACTCGTTTGGATTCATCCAACCCAAATTTCTTCAATAGTTCCTTCACATACTTAGCTTGAGATATACAAATCTAATCCTTTGACTGAGTAATTTGAAGTCCCAAAAAGAATTTCATTTCTCCTGTCATGGACATATCAAACTCACTTTTCATTTCCAATACAAATTATTTTCTCAATTTATCATTACCACCAAAGATATTGTCATCAACAAACACTTCAACAATCAAAATGTCCTCATGATCTACTTTGAAATCCAAATTACTATTTGTAGTGCCTTTATTGAAACCAAGCTTAAGAAATTTTTTTTCTACAATGGAATACCAATCTCTAGAGGCTTTCTTCAACCCATATAATACTTTATTCAATTGGAAAACCATGTCTAGCTGATTAGTCAACTGAAAACCATCAAGTTTGTCTATGTATACTTCTTCTAGCTCACCATTCAGAAATGCAGACTTGAAATCCATTTGATAGACTTTGAATTCCTTATAGGAAACATAAGAAAGGAATAATCTCTCTACTTCTAATCTTGTTATTGGAGAAAAGGTTTCATCATAGTCAATTCCTTCCATCTAAGAATATCCTTTGCCCACCAATGTTTCTTTGTTCCTGACAACTTCTGCTTCTTCATTCAATTTATTTTTGAAAACCCATTTGGTACCAATGAAATTATTGTCCTTAGGTATGGGAACAAGAATCCATGTATTTTTATTCTCAATCTATTACAAAAAATTCTTCCATGACATCAACCCAATGATCATCTTTGCAAGCTTCACTCACATCTTTAGATTCAATATTTGAAATTAAGAAAATCTGATCTCAAGAAATCCTTCTCCAATCTTGAACACCTTTGTTTCTATCACCAATAATTTGATCTTTAGAATGATTTAATCTTACATACCTTAGACTCTTTGTAATACCCCTCCCATAGTTTTATTTTCTATATGTTATGATGTCATTTATATTTATATTTATGGTTTTACTACCCCATACTTGCATGTGTATGGTTGGCGTGTATGTTTTATATTTCTATTTGATGTGCATGATATGGTTGAGGGACGGAGTTGTAGGTACTTGTTTGTGAGATCCACATGATCGACTAATCCCCTCTATTTTCTATTATATATTTATACATGTATGTGCATGCTCATCTTTTATGTAGGATTTCAGGTACCGGGTATCGACTTTCCTGAATTTCTAGGATGAGAGTACCTTATCAAAATATCTCAAAGGTGAGAGAAGGGAGATAACATACATGTCCAATACCAACCTAAGCCTTTTATTGTCCTAAAATAGTGGACAAGTATTTGATTGGCTATCCCTTTGAATTCGTCAAGGTGATGTGAATTCACGAACCTTCCTTTGTGCTTTATTATGGTATTTTGGGTTTAGTCGATTTTGCCTTCATGTTTCAATGTCATGTGGTTTAATGTGATTTTGTGTTAAAAAAATACATTAAATATTTAATTAAGAATAATTAAATGATTGTGTGATTAAATCTTATTAAATGGTGAAATATATAATATGAGGATATTAATTAATGAGAGTTAATTAAATACTTATAGTTATTTAAAAGGACTTAATTAAAAAGTCTAATTATAAGAATAGAGGATTTAATTAATTATTAAATCCAAAATTTAATTTAAAGGCATAATTAATGAATTGATATTTTGCATATTATTAGTATGCTAAAATATTAGTTATTAATTAAATATTGATATGAAATTTAGTTTGCACTTTCAATTTAATAAAATTAAAATATAAATTTAAGTTAAATGTTGAGTGACATATTGTTATTAATTATAATTAATAAATTAAGAGTTTTGATAAAAATAAGAATGGGGAGTTGAGTTCTGATTCTTGTGATTTTGAGTTAAGTGCTTTAAACAATTGAGTTCTATTCCTGTGATCGGGAGTTGCACGTTTTCAACCCTGGTTGCTGGGTTTTCTTTATTAGAATTTATTTGGTCATTATTGCACACACAGGTTTACAGGTTTTAGCTCTAGTATTGGATTGAAGGAATTTGTGAAAACTTAGGAGTATTTTGGAATCTTCGAATCTTCGATTTGGTCATTGTTGTTTCACATTTGCTTGTGAATTCAAGGTAGGGTTTGAGAACTTTTGTAAATTCGCTTTTCGAAAAGACTATCTACCTCGTGTCTGCCACAAATTGTATGGAATTTATTGTTAATTATGAATTGATCTTGATTGTAGAAGAGAATTAGATTTGGGTTTTTTTACTATTTTGAGGAAGTTGCATAGAGAATTATTTGTTTTTTCTTATGTAGAAAATTATGGTAAAAACCCATATTTAGAAACCCTTGTGTGTAATTCAAAGATAAAATTATGTTTATTAAAACCCTAGGCTATTCATGGAGAAAATCTACAGACAAATAGATTAGAGAATATGGACTTCAGATCCAGTAAGGTTTGATTGAATTATTGAATAGAGAATTGAAGAGAACAAAAGAAATTGAAAAAATAAATAAAAAAAATTGAATATGAAAATCTAATTGGAAATTTAATTATTTAATATTTGTAAAAGATTATTTGTATTATTGTATTTCTAGTCCCTTAGAACCTTGTTGGTCTCTTGTTGGACATTAATAAATTTATCTTTATCTCTATCTTTATCTTATATGTGAAACTCATAGGTTTTAGATTCTTGTTTTAAAAAAAACCTTCTGGTAAGTTGTTACAAAACTAGGTTCATGGGAAAATGAGACACACACACACACACACACATATTGACATTTTAAATCTATTACAATAAATAAATAAATTAATAATAATAATAATAATAATATATTATAAAAAAGAAAAAATTAAATTGGGGGGGGGGGGGGGGGGTCACCCCACACCCCACCTTGCGGTCAACAGTGGGTTTGTAGGGCCCGCGAGCTCTTGGCGACCCTGCGGAGCTGCGAGAAGCCCGCGAGGAACTCCCCACTAGCTAAGCCAAGTGGGGGGCCCCTTTTTAAAGGGTTGCCTTTTTTTAATTTTTTTTTAATATTTAAATTTAAATTTTATTTAATTTAAAATTTATAAAATTTAATTTAATTTTAATTAAATATTAATTAATATTTATTAATAATAAATATTAATATTTGATAATTAATTTTATTGTTATTAATATTTATTTATTAATATTATTTAATTAATAATTATATTTATTGAATATTTTATTTTATAATATTAATTGTTAATTAATATTATTTATTAAATAAAAAATATTATCATTTTAATGCAAAATTTATATGGTCTTTTCTTATCGAGGTGGTTTTTTCCCATTTAAATTTTTTATTATAAAAATATGTATATGTGCATGAAAACTCATATGAGCACATATATGGTCAAATTGGACTCTACTAAACAAATTGATTATTTTATACAACTGAGACATGTATTGTGTTTGATTGTTTGGGGCATTTCGTTGCATTATTTATTGGTATTTTATTGGGGAAAATAAGTTGACGTTTAGGATTGTCCCAAAGGCTAGGGTTTTTTTTTGTGGTCACTTATGTGTTCTTATTTCATGCATCATGAAGTTGTATTTATTCGATCTTTTATAACCAACCTTTGTTGAGACTTAAGCTCGTGTTATGTGAACTCCTTGAGAGTGGATTTTGATCATTGTGTTTTTAATTATATGATGTTATATCTTTTGCTCTTTGGTTTTATATTGAGAATCTTCGCAACAATTTTTGAAGTCTAGATTGGATCATGTTTGGTTCTATGATATCTCTGAGTGATCTCATGTTCTTTATTGAGTTTTGATCTTTATTTCATTTGACCATAAAAGGTGACAACTGTTATTATAATTGAGTTTGGTTTACTTGGTCACCTAGTTTTTTCTACTACGATTGTTCTACATTCTAAATGGTTAGTTATGGATTATGTTACTCCATGTTCAGAGATGGATGTCATTGATGCTTTGATTATTGTTGGCCTTGTGATATGAGACTATGAGAATTGGTATTCAATTTATTGAGATGTCTAGTATGGGATGGACAGTTTGAATCCTTGTATAGGATGATATGCTTTGTATGCTCCAACATTTATTTTGGTGATTATCATGAATTTATGATTTATAGGAAGTCTTTTTAAGGTTTTGGTTATGCCTTCTTTTGGTTTCATTTGGTTGGAGAATTAGGCTAGGTTATCTAAGTGTATAGAGGGAAAGTGGCTTGCAATCAGGGTCGAGGCCCTAAGTGGCTTCCAAGGTAACTCATTGTAGATTACTTAATAAAGTGATAACTTAAATACATTCAGAGTTTAAAATAAATCAATAAGATCTATGTGTTCCTCACCCATGCCTTGAATGCTAGTACATGCTAGGATGGTTTGTGAGAAGATGTTGGCTACTTGTGTGGGTTGGATGAGGCATAGTTGGTAGCCTTGTATGTATGAGAGGATACTGATACCACATATGGTCACTTGAGTGTCGGGGTCTAAAGAGGCTTCGAGGATGAAACTCAAGGGTTAGACATATGTGATGACACTTCCCTATATACATCTTATGTTTTGTACATGTGTTGTTTGCCTCTAGTTTTGTACATGTGTTATCTTTCTAGTTTTCAGTTGTACCTCTTGAGATAGAGAGACTTTAGGATCCTTTTCTTAGGTGTTGTATTATGATTGTATTTTGGTGTTTGTCATCCAAGTGGGATCTATTGCTATCTCCTTAGCATGGTGGGAGTGGACCTTTGGTTCCACAAGGTCTAGTGGTAGTGATTCTTTTACCATTTGAGATTCTGATGTCCTTGTACCAGTGCTAGATGATCCTTATAGCATTTGTATTCTCTTGTTCTTCATTGAAGACTTTCTCTTATCTTTCATATATTGTATTGTAGCATGTACTTGGTTATTATTACATATACTGTGACTTGTGTAGTGGATGTTGGTTCCTTATGTATACCTTGTGGTATCATTTGTATCTAGGTTTCATTTATGAGATGATGTACTTGTTATTAATTTGCATTATGTGGAGATTTTATATTATTTGTTATGCTTAGTATATTAATTAACTTACACATAATTCTACATCATGGAACCCTTGGGATTTTTAATCTATAAATGAGTTACATTTATGAGTATGTATTGGCTTATGTTATATTACTTCCTCTTTGTTATTCATTATTGTTTGTAAAATTAAAATTAAAATTATTTTGTAAACTTAGCAACATGTTTTAGGTTAATTTATTTTGTGTTCCTTGGTAAGGCATTACAACATTTGACTTTGCATCAAAATTTTGTGTTTATTCTTCTCCACTTGTACTAGCATCAATATCTAGACTTACCAAAACACTTTGAACTTGGTTTTGAACTTGATGTTGTTATGTCTGATTATCATTGACATTCTGATCATTAGAACATATCCACAAGATCTGGATAGACTCTTAAAGATTTCATCCACTCTGACATTAGTAGTCTCCACTATCTTATTCAACCTCTTTCTGTAGCACCTATAGGCTTTGATTTTAGTATAATATCCAAGGAATATACCTTCATCACTTCTTGCATCAAATTTCCCTATATCCTCATCTTTTTTGATATAACATTTACTACCAAAAATTCTAAAATACCTGACTGTAAGCACATTTCCAAACCATATAAATCATAAGGTGTCTTTCTTGTATCTCCTCTGATTTGTACTCGATTAAGAGTATATACTGTAGTTCTAATTTCTTAGCTCTAGAATGTTTGTGGAAAAATTTCCTTCAAGCATCATGGTTCTAGCAATGTCAAGAATATACATGTTCTTCCTCTCCACTACTCCATTTTGTTGTGGAGTTCTTGGTGAAGATAACTATCTATTTATCCCATGCTTCTAAAAAAAAGAGAACTCACCCGATGTGAATTTACCACCTCTATCTGATATTAGTCACTTCAACTTCAGTCATGTCTCAATCTCAACCATGTTCTTAAAGATCTTAAAATTCTCAAAAGCTTTAGAATTTTCCTTCAATAAAGTCACCCATACCATCCTAGAATAGTCACCAATGAGTAACATTAAATATCTGTCACCTTGAAAAATTATTACCTTATCAGGATCACACAAATTAATATGAGAAAGATCTAATAATCCATTTGAATTTTCAAATTTGGAGTGGAAAGTAGTTCTTGTTTTCTTACCCAACTAACATTATTTGCAAATAGCATAAGAAGGTTTCTTCACCCTAGGAAGATATCTAATAGCATGAGTAGAACTTATTGCCACAATGTTTTCAAAGTTCACATGAGACAACCTTTTATGCCATAGCCATCTTTCATCTATTTGAGCAATCAAACAATTTTTTTGACCACTATTCAAAAGAAATATGTTACCTTTTTTTTTATCCTATTGCAATTTCTATTCCAGATTCATTCAAGACCTTGCATTTGTCATCCTTGACATGCAAGCCATAACCTTTGTCCACTAATTTTACAACACTAGGAAGATTATGTTTCCAACCTTCCACATATAATACAACATTTGTATTATTCTTGCTATCTAGAAAAATAGAACCTCTTCCTCATATCACACCACAGGTATTGTCTCCCCATCTCACAATACTACCATCATATTTTTCATAGCTCACAAATTTGTTCTTATCACAATTCATATGATGAGAGCATCTATTTTCTATTACACATTCATCCTTTTTAACAACTTGAGAAACTAGGGCTTTCTCTTCAACACCACAATTAGCAGAAGTAGTAGGCATAGGATCTTTAGACTTAGGTTCTTCTTCCTTTATAATAACAAATAAAAATTCATATATATCATCACCCTTGTCAACATCATTAGATTTATCATCTGATACCCCTTTATCAACAACATAGTAGCACTTCTTTTGAACTCTAGATGTATTAGGCATGAACTTGGGAACCCTTTCTTTACATCTAGATGGAAAATTTCCTATCTTATTTCATGAAATAAATTTGAGAGGCATCTTTCCTTTGTACTTACCAAAACCTTTTGGTATTCTTCTAGCAATCAATGCTTTGAACTCTTGAAGTTCTCACTCTTCTTCCTTAATCTCTTTCATTTCCTTCTCATATCTTGACAATCTCTTTGTGGAGCTTTGTATCAAATCCCATATTTTCATTTCCTTACCAAATACAATAGCTTTGAATGTTATTTCCACCTTAGGAAATGAACCACCAAATTCACTAAGGTCAAAAGAACTAAGATTACCGACCAACTTGTCTCTTGTCACATTTTTCACTATTCGAATCTCCTTAATGACTGCAACTTTATATTTGTAGGCATGAGTCAATGATATCAGTACATTTGCAATAATATCATCTTAGTCCAAATTACCTCCATGATGCAAGAGCATCGTTGGGTTGTTGTTGATCTTGCATCACCCAAAAATATTTCCTTTCAGTTTGTTTGTTTAATTTTCCATTTGGGCAATTTCTAGTGTTTAGGCTTGCAATCATTCCATTTGGCTCATTTTCTTATGTGATCCTTATGTTGTGTTCTATACATCCTTCAGATCCTATTTCTAGCTTCGCAGTTCATTATGATAATTATAGAAGAAGTTATTTAATGTTTGGGTTCGGTCCTACTCAGTTTTCCTATTCTAATGGCTAGGGTGGTGAGATTTATCTTGTGATGGAGTTTTAAGTTATGTGAAGCTTTGTAGCACCTTGTACACATGTGGCTGACCTCCTTCTATGTTCACCCAACATGATGAATCTAATTAGAGGTGTTCTTATGAATTTGGGTCCTGAACTATATGTTTGTAAACTATTTTCTTTATCTTGGGGATTATGATCAGATTAGCTAACTTGTGGCTAGTGATCTTGTATTTAAGTAGGCCATTTGGTTCTTGATGAAGGGGAGAAAGAGGAACTTAGAGGATAGGAGGTAGATATAAGGTCCAATATTTAGGATCTAAAAGCTTATGATAGATGGAGTCTAAGGTCCAGTTTGTAGAAATCATCCTAATTTTGAGTGATAATCAACTATGCCTGGCTTGAGAGCTTGGTATTGAGTACAAAAAACATACCTGACTATATTTCAGCTGTATATTAACAATGGTGATGTAATAACTATATTTGAAGGCCAACTTGAGAATAATATATGTGATATTGCTTCTTTCAATGGTTGTTTCCTATATCTTGTTTGGGTATTTCCATTGTGGAAACTATAGTTGCAAGGATTTTACATCTCCATTGGGGATTATCTATCCTTGAATGTATCATTTGGTATTAGAGCATAAGGTTGACCTTGTTCCAAGTTCTAACTTGTAGATCTTGTTATTATGGAGTAGCATAGCAGAGGATTTGGTCTACATCAACTGAAGATTAGTGCAAGGTGACATAAGGAGGACTGGTATTTGATAGACAAATAAGGCTTGGGAGGATTGAATATCACAACTTGTGAGCCTCGTTATGGGTGTCAGAGTAAAATATCTAACCTACAATTTTAGAGGTTGTGCAAGGAAGATTAGTTATTGGTGGATCATTTATAGATATAGACCTAGGTATTTGGGGTAGATTGTTAGTATTGATCAAATTGGAGAAATCAATACTTGTGATCAGTTCAATAAATAAGAGGAGATTAAATATTGGATTATTTATGAATATGCCACCTACAAGGATGAGTCCTAGAATGTTAGAGAAAATAATGGAGCAATTCAGGAAGGATATGAGGACTAAAATATGAAATTCTTTAACTAGAGCTAGGAGAAACCTTGAGATTGAAGATGAATTTTAAGGGGCTCCTGAAGATCTTGAAATAGTTGAAGATGAGATTCTTGCAAAGGAGGAAATACTACTGAGAGATATTTCACAAATGGCTAAGATTCATAGGCTTGATGTTTCAAACTTTACTAGTTCATTTCATCTTGATGAATTGATAGATTGGATTAATGAACTAGAGGATTACTTTTAGCTGGGAGATACTGTTAATCTCTATTGAGCATTCAAGGTTGTCATTAGTATCAAAGGATAGTAAACAGGTCAGTCAGTTACTTATATTAAGTTGGTTAGTAACTTGAAGCAAGATAGAGCAGTCAGTAAAGCCTTTACACTGAGCATCACATAGTTAACTAAGCATCAGCGACACCGACACTGAAAGTTAGTAAACACTGAGCATCGCAGTATACACCGAGTAGATTATACAATGTTTATCAATGATCATAGAAAATGGAATAGTAATAAGAAATGGCACATTATTCTATGCAGATGGTTACAACATATCATAAAATGGTTTACCAAGATCGAGGAGCATTTATTGTAAAATATATTCATTAAATGCAATGATTATCTTATTTGTATTAGTTGATCTAGGTTATTTTGCACCGTAGATCTTAGGGTTATGATTTTTCTTTGTAACCTAATTTTTGCTTAAGTGAAAAAACAAAACACTATATATTGTATATGTTCGCACCATTTTATGGGGTTGTTGAACTAATATATATGAATCACGGAGCACTTGAAGAAATTGCCTATCTTCAAGACAATCAGTTTACTAAGCAGAATAGAGTACAGAGGATATTAGATTGAGCAGAATCAGAGAAGGCTACCGAGCAGAATAGAGCAGAGAACCATTACAGATAAGGTGATATTTTGATGAGCATTTATAGATCTATTTTAGACAATTGAGTTGTCAACTAGCAGATAGTTACCTATTAATTTTTGACAATTGTGATAGAGTTTTTGCATAAATCTCTTAACAGAGTAGACTTAACAGTCTTTGTATAAATCTCTTAACTGAGTACACACTTTAATTAGTGTTGTTAAGTCCTATAACTAGGTAGATCTAGCTGATCTAATATGTTACTCCTAACAGGGTAAGATCACCAGAAGTGATCAAAACTTGTAGCCTTAATAGGAAAACCTTTTCTATATACAGTAGTGAAGAGTTTGTGGGTGTCATCCCCACCACAGTTTTTACCTTCTTACAAGGGTTTCTGCGTTACCAAAATACTTGTGTTATGTGATTGTCATATTGATTTCATGTTGTTTATTTTCTTAAGTTAACTAGATGATTGAATTATGCAATTAGATTCAAGTTATTTTGATCGGTTATCACAGTATTCAGTTATAGATCAGAAAGGTTTCTACAAGTAAAGTTTTGAAGGCACTCATTCACCCCTCCCCTCTGAGTACCTATCTCTCCTAATTCCAACAATTGGTATTAGAGAACAGTTCTCTTGTTGAACAGTCTAACCACTGAAGGGTAAAGATCTAAGTCATGGAGAGATACAAACTTGACAAGACTATTGAGAATCAGAAGATACAAATATAGATGTTTGTGGAACAGTATAAACAAGCCAAGGAAGAACTGAAGAAATTAATGGTTGAAAGAAAGAACCTTGCAATTCAACAGAATGAAATCAGTTATCATGAAGAACCTATTGATAAAATATTTGATCATATTGGATCAAGCTCTGGTAGCATCTTTGACAAATTTGAAAGCATAATCTCTGAATTATCTAAAAAGAATCAACATCTATCTAAGCAAGTGAAAGCACTTCAAATCGGTCATGAATCTCAAATGGTGAGGATGCTGGAAATCATGAACAATGCTAGACAAGCTGAACAAGATCAAAATCTAGCTATTGAATACCGAAGACTGATGACTGAACAACTTCAAGCAAAAGAAAGTGAAATACAAAGACTCACTGATCGTCACTTCCAAGTATCAAATCAGATGATGACAGTTAATCAAGAAATGAACCGAGTAAATGGAGAATTATCAAGAAGACTTGAAGATGTTGCAATACTCAGAGAAGATAATGAAAAAATGAGAAATGAAATAAAGACACAAAAGAAACATAATGAAATGATGAGGATAGCTAAGGATAGTTCTAAAAAGATTGATGATTTCCTGACTAATCAGAGGAGATTCGAAAGTAGAGCCGGTATAGGCTACACTGGTGAAGGAGAATCATCACAACAAGATGAAAAAGTCAAAAACAATCAAACTTAGAAGCTTGAAGTGATGACATGTTACCACTGTGGAAAACCAGGACATACATCTAATGTGTGCAGAAGCAAAGCACAAGGTAAACCTCCTATCATTTCTAAATTCAATGGATATTGTTATTACTGTGGTAAGTTTGGACATCCAGCTTATGAATGCAGAGCTAAGAAGAATGACATTGCTAACAATACTACCGAGGAGAAAATATGCTATACTTGTAATAAGCATGGACACACTGCAAGGGACTGCAGGCAAAAATGAAGCAAGTCTGGACACCTAAAGAGAAACTACAACAAAAGCCATATCAACCAAAGAGACAAGGAAACTCATATGTTTGGGATTACAATACATAGACTAACTATACTGCATGTGGTCAGTATGGACATATTACAACAAATTGCTACAGAAAGAGTCAGATTAGACAGTCAAGAAATTGGACAAATGCAGGAATGGCATGTATGCACTATCACAAGGTCGGTCATGTAAGCAAGAACTGCAGAGACCGAGCACCAGATGAAAACCATATATTTGAGAGTAGATATAACATTGCAAAAATTATGAAGTTAAGGAACACAATGTGGAAGAAGGTGTCTAATGAGAATGCTGAGTCAAGTAACACTGTCGGTGAAACCTCATCCACTGGATTGGGTGACATCCGTACCTCCACTTAAATTCACAAAGGTATGTATGGAACTAACATTTTAAATGATCACATTTTACATATAGTTCCATATATGATGTGAAAATAACAAATTTGCATGAATAAAGATGCACTATGTTTTATATGCTATAAGTTTACAAATGTCACATAGTCGGTAAAAGAAGAAACGTGAGTTGGTTACCCATCAGTAATCACTATACAAGGTTAACCGACAACAGTTCAAACTGATGAAGAAATTCTATGGTAACTGAGCAAAAGAAATTAATAGACATTACCGAGTTGACAGTTGTTCTGTATCAAAAGTTAGGTCACACATTTAATGCATGAAAGTTTGAGCGGGAATATCAAAAGGTCTATAAATATGCAGAAACAAAGTTCATTGTTACATTACGATTTCAAAGAAAGGAGATTTTACAAAGAAGATTTTGAGCTAAAGATTTTCAAAATAGATTTAAAGCTACTGTAGATCAAACCGATGACAATTCTTTGACGATAACGAGTAAGTTCATCTGCCTACTGAACACTAGTTATTTATTATTTGCCAAAACCCTAGAAATAATTTATGGCATCGACATTGACCACAAGCAAATCATAGAACATTAAGGAGGAAGTAGAATTAATTATTAGGGCACACTTTGCCGAGGAGAAATTCAAATCTCATCCCAAGGTCACAATGCAAAAAGATGATATGGGTGCATTTTCAAGTATTCCAGATAGGGTTTTGTTAACATAAGATGTTAGGGCCTACATTCACTACAAGATCAGTGAAGTATGTGATTTTGAGACCATTGTAGCTTATTAGAAAGTTTGTGGACCAGATGGTAAGATTAAATCTGAGTACAAGAAGATTGAGGAGTCAGGGTTACGGTGTTTTACATTCTTCCCACAATCATTCCACAATGACTGGATAAGAATTGTGCTAAGCAGATTTCATGATGGAAAATTTTGGCTAGATAAACCTGTTGAGGTCACGAAGAAGATTATCAGTAGGGTTACTAGGTACCCTACAACTGACAAAGCCAAAGCCTTTCAAAGTTCATCATGTCTCGATGTAGAAAAGAACATTGGAGCTCAATGGGATGGTAGGGCACTGAAGATATCAACTATCAAAGATCCAGTGGTAAAATTTGTAGCTCATGTCATCAAGTACAAGATATTCCAATCTAGCAGACCAAATAGTGTACCCTGCAGTGCCGTGGACATGGCTTACAAAATTGTGAAGAAAGATCACCAAGTTGATCTTGTAGAACTACTAATACACCAAATGCATGATAATATGAAGACAATAAAGGCACAAAAGTCCAATACATGTAAGTATGGATCAATACTTGTATGTACATTTCTCTATCTACAAAAATATGTACCAGGTATCGGTAAAGTAAACTGGCAATCGGACAAACTGATAACTGCTCAAATCGGTGAAATGATGAAAAGTCTAGGAGACAATCTGAATAAGGAATTCAATGCATATTTCAAGGAATTTCAAACAAAAATGCAACAAAGAAGTAGAATTCCAAGGGACTTAGTGAGCAAATTTGAAGATGACATATGTTTTATGGTAAGCACAGACCACTCAATGATAGAGGTAGTAGAACTGAGAACAAAATGGCTAGCACCAATGGGTTATGAAATGAATCATGATTTTTCTTTGAAATCTATCAATGCATTGCTGGCATTACTGATAGACATCACTACCAGTAGGTTTGGCGTATATGAGGAAGCTAAGTCTAGAATCACAATAGACATAGAGATCAGAAAAATGTCAAGAAGGGCGAAGAAAATGAAAAAAGATCTCACAAAAAAATATGGAACTACATCTGACTCACCTAAGGAGTCACCAGTTGATGAGGCAATCGAAGGTTAGTTACAGTTGGCTGACAAGCCCTATGATAGCAAGGAGACCGAGTCAGAAAAAGAGAAGGATCACACATCGGTTCCTCCCATAATTGATGAACAAGATGTATAGCTACCAGAACCTAAAGGAATGAGGACATGTTCTTCAACTACTGCACAATCCACCAAGCAAGTAGAAGCATAAAAAGTAGCAAAAAGAAGAGCAGCTACACCAACCAAGAAATATGTTAAGAGAAAGAACAAGAAATTAGCTGAGACACCAAAGAAAAAGAGAAAGTATATAAGAAATAAAGAAGATCTAGAGGATACTGAAACTAAAAATGATCCTGATCAATTCAAGTTATTTCACAACAGGGAAAGTACTATAGAAGAAATAATTGAAGATATAATTGAGAATGGAAATCTTAACAATCTAGGCATAGACAAATTTAACATGTCAATTGAGGACAAGACAAAGATAGAACATGCTATCGTCGAAATGATGATAAAATTCAAAAGAGTACCAATGGAATTCGTATATCAATTGCCAAAAGAACTTGATGACAAAATAAGTGAGAGATGGGCTATTGCACTAGATATAGAGAAAAGAAAAAGAGAACGGTGACTAAGCCATGTAGCCACACACTTTAGCTATGCTATGGTAAGTGAATATATGACAAAGTATCAGGCTAGATTTCTAGTCAAGAATAGAGCTATGCAGATCATGGATGAGAATGTGGATGATATGGATGTCATATGTGATTCTCTATGGACATCAATTTTGAAAGTAGAAGAGAAAGCTAAATTGGAAGCATTCCTGAAACTATCTAAGAAGAGACACAGTTCAAAAGATAAAGGTATTTTTATTGATAATGACAAGGGAAAGAAATAGAGGACACCGGTATATCAATTACCGAGGTAATTGATATCACCAAACAAAAGGAAGAAATCAAAATTTCATAGGATGCATCGGATCAAGCTAAGATCCACTTGCAAAAGAAAACTGATGATGATCCACTCATTGAGGACATCACTAACGGTGATCTTGATGACGAGTATGACAAAGATGTGACAATTGCACCTTACAAAGATGAAGCATTAAACATTGATAGTATGCTCACATCTCTATCAGGAGAACTACCTATACTGGCAGAGGCAGTTGAAATATTTTCACAAGTACAACCCGATGTGTCTCATCCTAAGCCAAGGAAATATACAAATGAGATTCAAGCACCCGAGCAACCTGTAGATACAAATGAACCTAACAAACCAGAGGCACAGTCTATAGAAACAAAGGAACCAAAAGAACAAAAGTCTACCGAGGTGAACCCACCTGACAGTACAACCGAGACTCCTACACCATCTACCAAGGAGCAGCAGAAGGATGATACAGTGTCAACTGGGAAAGATACTCCGAAGAGTGTAGAAAAAGCTATTGTTGTAAGTGAGAAGAAGTCACCTCTTGCCCAGAAGAAAAAGAAGAAGAAAGCCAAAGGGCCATTCACCATTGATGAAGTTATCATTATACCAAAATGTGACTTGAGAACCCTAAGCCCTAAGGAACTAAGTAGATATGGGGAATTATGTTCAAGGAAAGTGGCACAAGAGAAGTTAAGGCAAGAACACAAACACAAAGAAGTGTTAAATGATGTGAGGGATATTCTGCAACAAATAGTACCAAAAATAAATATTGATGAGAATACTCCCATCCTAGATCAACTTTCCACGCTTTTCAACAAAATCAATGCCCCTGATACAGATGTAGACAAATGAATAGAAGAAAGGGAAGAATCAAAGATTCATAACAAATTGGTAGAAAGGATTAGTATAAAAGTGGCACTGAACAAAGTAAAATTATCTGCAGTCATTACCGAGGTAAAATCTATCACCTAGATAATCTGTCAACTTCTAATCAAGCTTTGTACTTCAGACACCTTCACTGTAGAAGTCAGTGAAAAGATAAAAGGCTTAGAAGCAGAAATAAAGTTGAGTACACAAGTAGCTATCACTGAGCCAACTACTTTCTTAAAGCATATTAACTGAGTTCAAGAACTCCGGTGGCTGATAGCAGATTTAAGGAAACAAGAAGCACACATCACCGATCAGGTTTTAGAGTTATAGAAAGAACTCATCCCTTACCTAAATTTTTTTGAAGTACATATTGTCAAAGCTAAAAAACTTGTGGCAACACTAGAGATTTTAGTGTTGGATAATATCTTTGACATGCATGCACAAGTCGGTCTTGAGCATATTGCTCTTACCAACTTGAAAGAGGAATGGGACAACCTCTTGGAATCTATAAAGAAAACCCATCCACACATTTTTGATAAGATGTAAGTATACATTACATACTTTTTGGGTATTAGGCATTATTATCAAAAATGGGGAAAACATGTATATGCCAAATAGTATATTTTTTTTGCTATGTATATTACACACTACCGGGAGCATGCACCGAGGGGGAGTACTTTGTACTTAGAAATTTTTGTTGTGGATATGTATATGGCGGAGACATAAGGAATATATAGAAACATTTTTTCTATATACATTCAAAGTTTTGATACTAATGCCAAAGGGGGAGATTTTTAATCTCTATTGAGCATTCAAGGTTGTCATTAGTGTCAAAGGATAGTAAATAGGTCAGTCGGTTACTTATATTAAGTTAGTTAGTAACTTGAAGCAAGATAGAGCAGTCGGTAAAGCCTTTACACCGAGCATCACACAGTTAACCGAGCACCAGGGACACTGACACAGACAATTAGTAAACACCAAGCATCACAGTATACACCGAGAAGATTATACATTGTTTACTGATGATCACAAAAAATGGCATAGTAATAAAAAATGACACATTATTCTATGCAGATGGTTACAACAAATCATAAAATGGTTTACCAAAATTGAGGAGCATTTATTGTAAAAGATATTCATTAAATGCAATGATTATCTTATTTGTATTAGTTGATCTAGGTTATTTTGCACCATAGATCTTAGGGTTATGATTTTTCTTTGTAACCTAATTTTTGCTTAAGTGAAAAAACATAACAGTATATATTGTATATGTTCGCACCATTTTATGGGGTTTTTGAACTGATATATATGAATCATGGAGCACTTGAAGAAATTGCCTATCTTTAAGACAATCAGTTTACTGAGCAGAACAAAGTATAGAGGATATCAGATTGAGTAGAATCAGAGAAGGCTACCGAGCAGAACAAAGCAGAGAACCATCACAGATAAGGTGATATTTTGATGAGCATTTATAGATCTATTTTAGACAATTGAGTTTTCAACTAGCAGATAGTTACCTATTACTTTCTGACAATTGTGATAGAGTTTTTGCATAAATCTCTTAATAGAGCAGACTTAATAGTCTTTGTATAAATCTCTTAACTGAGTACACACTTCAATTAGTGTTGTTAAATCCTATAACTAGGTAGATCTAGCTGATCTAATATGTTACTCCTAACAGGGTAAGATCACCAGAAGTGATCAAAACTTGTAGCCTTAACAGGCAAACCTTTTCTATCTACAATAGTGAAGAATTTATGGGTGTCATCCCCACCACAGTTTTTACCTTCTTATAAGGGTTTCTGCATTACCAAAATACTTGTGTTATGTGATTTTCATATTGATTTCATGTTGTTTACTTTCTTAAGTTAACTAGATGATTGACTTATGCAATTAGATTCAAGTTATTTTGATCGGTTATCATAGTATTCAGTTATAGATCAGAAAGGTTTCTACAAGTAAATTTTTGAAGGCACTGATTCACCCCTCCCCTCTTAGTACCTATCTCTCCTAATTCCAATAGATACTAAGGATCCATAGAGGGTTAGGTTAGTACAAACTAAGTTGAAAGGTCATGCTACATTATAGTAGAAAGAGTTGTAGAAAGATAGGGAATATAATAGTAAAGCTAAGATCACTATGTGGAAATTTATGGTTTCAAGACTCAAATCCAATTTCATACCAGAGGAATATGAATTAGAATTGGTTAAGAAACTACAGAATCTAAAGCAAAAGGATTTGACTATTAAGGACTATACCAAATAATTTTTCAATACATAGATTAGATCTAGATACCAAGAAGCATCTAAGGAAAGGGTTGTTATGTATGTTAATGGTCTAAGACTTAAAATTCAATATGGGTTGATTATGTTGAGGCTTAGTACAATTGAAGATACTTATGATTATGCTCTGAAGGAAAAAAATAAGTTGAAAATAAGACATGTTACACCTAGGGTCAAGGATAAACTAGTTGGTGGTAAAGGAAAAGATAAACTTGTGATAGAAGAGGAACCTGATCAAAATATTCATGGAAGAGGTAGTAGCAGTAGAGATTTCAAGGGTAATTATTTCAAATGTGGTAATGTTGGGCATAGGGATTACCAATGTTCAGTTGGTTTAGGAAAAGGAAAATAGAACTTGGTGGCACATGAGGAGAAAGTTAGGGATGAACTTTTTGAAAGAGAGGATGCACTCGAGATGGGATAGTCTCTGATGTTTCAAATAGTTAGGCTAAGTAAGAAGGAAACTGAACCTATTCAAAGAAGGAAATTATTCTAGATAGTTTGTAAATTAGGGAACAAATATTGCAAAGTAATCATGGATAGTGGTAGTAATAAAAACCTTGTATCAGAGGAAATGGTACTAAAGCTTGGATTAAAGATATTTAAAAATCCTTTTCCATATGGGATAAGTTGGTTTCAGGATGAACTTATGGTGAAAGTTAAAGAACAATGTTGGGTTAAGTTCAACATTGGTCCATATCATGATGATTTATTATGTGAGGTGGTGAATATGAGTGCTTGTCATCTCTTATTAGGTAGACCTTGGCATTATGATGTTGGTGCTATTTGTGATTTCCAAAGGAATGTTTTGTCTATAGTGAAGGATGGTAGGAATATCACTTTGATTCCTTTGAAGGAAGAAGGAAGGAAGGCTAAGAACCTGAGTGTAATGAAAACTTGCACCTTAGGAGATCAGACTTCTTTGAATCAGGAGGTGTTGGATTTGCAGAAGATAGTTGAGAAGGTTTCTAAGGTCTTACAATTGTTTTTGAATATGATGAATGAATATAAACTGGTAGACTTGAAGGCTACTGAAAAAATGATGATGTCACAATATAGTACCATAGAAGTGGTATCATATTAACAACATAATCTTGTGAGTAGATCAATAGATGAAGCTAAAAATCTACTGAATGTATAATCAAACAAAAGAGAAGGAAGAAGACACTGATTATTGACTATAAGAGTGACAAAGATAGAAGAAATATGAAAGAATTGGAGAATTAGAGTAGTGGTTGTGGAAGCTATAGAAGAAACAAAGTGGCATCAGATGCTGAGAGGGATGTTACTAAGTTGGGTTTGAACACTTGCATCAACAAAAATATGGTTAGTTATGTGCAGAGTTGGAGAAACTATTTACCTTTTGATGGAGATGATATGTGGGTTAAGAATGAACATGGGATTTATGTCTCAAATCCTATCAGATGTTCATAAGTCCTTATGTAGAATCAAACAACAGAGAATGAAAAAGACATTGATTGTTGACTATAAGAGTGACAATGACATAAGCAATTTGAAAGAATTGGAGAATTTGAGTAGTGGTTGTGGAAGCTATAGTAGAAAAAAAGTGGCATCAGACGCTGTGAGGGATGTTGCTAAGTTGGGTTTGAACACTTGCACCAACAATAGTATGGGTAGTTATGTGCAAAGTTGGAGAAACTATTTTCCTTTTGATGGAGAGGATATATGGGTTAAGAATGAATATGGGATCCATGTCTCAAATCCTATTAGATGTTCATAAGTGCTTATGGAAGATATTCTATTCACTTTGGGTTTTTGATGTAGGAGCATCCTTGGGTCATTGGTAATCTTGCATCACCCAAAAATATTTCCTTTTAGTTTTTCTATTTACTATTCTAGTTGGGCAATTTATAGTGTTTAGGTTTCCAATAATTCTAGTTGGCTCATTTTATTATGTAATCCTTATGTTTTATTATATAAATCCTTGAGATCATATGTCTAGCTTTGTGGTTCATTCCAATTTTTTTGAATGAATTTACTTCATGTTTGGTTTCAGTCCTATTCAGTTTTCCTCTTTTAACAGCTAGGGTGGCAAGATTTGGCTTGTGGAGTTTCAAGTTATGAAAAGCTTCTTAGAACCTTTTTATATGTTCTTAAACATGTGGCCAACCTCCTTCTTTGTTTTCATGAAATGATGAATCTAATTGGAGGCATTCTTATGAATTTGGGCCCTAACCTATATGTTTGTAAATTGTTTTCTTTATCTTGGGGATTATGATCAGATAAGCCAAATTATGGTTGGTGATCTTTTATTTAAGTAGGTCTTGTGGTTCTTTTTGAATTGGAGAAAGGGGGACTTAGAAGATAGGAAGAAGATAAAAGGTCTAAGAGTTATGATTTGAAAGCTTGTGATAGCTAGAGTTATGATTTTGAGGGATAATCAGTTGCGCTTGGCTTGTGAGATTGGTATTAAGGATAGAAAACATACCTGACTATATTTCAGCTTTATATTGACAATGGTTGTGTAATAAATACATTTTTGAGACAAATTGAGAGAAATATATGTGATATTACTACTTTGAATGATTTTTTCCTATATCTTGTTTGGGTATTTCCAATGTGGCATCTATAGCTACAAGGATTGGACATATCCTTTGAGGATTATCCATCCTTAAATACATCACTCTAGCACATCTAATAGAATACACCACCTCATTCACCCTAAACGTGAAAGAGGGAATATTCTCATCTTCTCTCATCTTCAAGGCTTCATACTTTCCCTTTAAACTCTACAACTTAGCAACCTTCACTTCATTATCCACTTCATCCAAGGTCCGCAACTTATCCCAAATATCATTGGCTATTTCCAATTCTATGATATTGGTCATTTCAACATCGATCAAGGCACTCAATAAAGCTTCCTTTGTCCTTATGTTTTCTTTAGAATCCTTGATCTCATCTGGAGTAGTAGGGTTTGTAGGAGAAGAATAGTCCAACTTTGTGTTTGCAGAAGAAGAATAGGACAACATTTTAATCTTCCAAAAATCCTCATCAATGCATATGATATGGACTATCATGTGACTCTTCCATAAGGGGTAGTTAGATCCATCAAACCTTGGACTATTTTTCTTATAGGCTTCCATCCTGGATCACCCTCAAGGGTTTAAGCTTCCTCCAAGGGACTTGGCTCTGATACCAATATTTGGAATATATTATGGTAGTAGACAAATGAGAGGAGGAGGGGGTGGGGGGGGGGGGGAGAGAATTAGTTGTCACAAAAAATTAATAAATTCAAAAAACCTTAACCCTTAAAGCCCTTATTTCTAATCTTAATGAATTAAACTTGCATGAATGAATAAAAAACACAACCACAACACATAAAACAATGATTTTTATTGTGGAAACCTTGAAAGGTGAAAAAATATAGTTGGTATGAAAACCCACAATAAGAATATACCTTGTTAGAAGTATAAATTATTACAAATAGGGAATACACATGCATTTAGGCACACTTCCTATAGATCACTACTCAAATAGAAAGGGACAACCCAAAGGAAGGCTCACCACCTTACAAGATCACTACAATAATCAATCAGACTACAATCTAAAATTTATGAGTTGTAAAATGACATCTACCCTATGCCTAGGTCAGTTATAAAGAAGCATAATTATATGTAAGTTAGAATAACTAAGAGGGGGGTGAATTAGTTATCTAGTGTCCCAATTCAAAAATGTATAATTTAGAACATCTTCTTTAATTTTTGCTTGTCGGTAAGCAATAATAACTCTCACTATCTATGCTTTTACCGATTACCAGTCTAATACTTATAATAGTTTACCGATCAAATCTAACATGTAACATGCAAAGTATGATAACAAACAAATATCACAATCAACATATAACACAAGAGATTTAATGTGGAAACCCTGTAAAGGGAAAAACCACCTAGGACCGGCAACCCAAAATTGTTCACTCTTCTGAAGTGAGGTTAGTTAAGACCCAACCCTGTTAAAGGTTATAAACACACTGTTAGGTGTGACCTTGTTAGAGGATTTTAGACTAGAAGTTATCATCCAACCAAAATTCACTATGGGGTTGACAGGATAACAATGTTCATTCTATGAATGATACATCATAAGACTTTCAGAGTCCACCCGGTTAAGAGATTTAGACTGTATACAATGGTTAAATATGTAACAGTAAAATGATCTTCCTTATTAAAACTTCAATTGCAGATTAAAGATCAATATTCAGTCCATACAAATCCTTCTAATCAATAATTCACTTCAGATTCAATACTGTATCAACTTACTATCCATCGGTAATAGCTCTTTGTAGCTCGATAATTGTTCTGCAGCTTGGTTCTCACTAACCAGTATGATCAGAATGTATGAAAACCTTATTCATGTGAAATTCCTACAGCTTCTTCTTCTTCCCAGCTCCTTACTAAAGAAATTATGTTCTCTTATATAGAAGAGTAAATTATTTTCTTCTCCACCATCATATTTTGCCGCTTAATCACATTCATAGATTTTGCCACTTAAAACTTTCTCGGTACTTGTGTCAATAACACATTTCAATCTGCTTCGTTAGATTTTCCTTGAATTTTATCAGCCATCGATCTACGCAACAAATATTATTTTTTACCTCGATGTTATACTCTTGCTAGCTCATCAATCTTATTGGCTAAACTAATCATTTAACTCATTCTATCCTCCTCGGTTAACAAAGAATGCATTGGTGAACACTACTCGGTTAATACTGCGGTTGGTATACACTACACTCCGTCAGTGTATACTAGAGATGCTTCATTTACTAACAACATTTCTTTGTGTCTTTCAGCTCTATACTTCATCATAGATGAATGCAACATAATAAAGTCAATATCATCAAGTCATAGACTCATCAACAAGTTACTCAATGTGTTCCTTATCCTCATCTGTCATGTACATCTTTCCTCATGTACATTTCTCTATTCTTCATCTCTTTTCCACTTTTCTTCAGATGTCTCAGTGTAGTAACTTACAAGATAAGTGTTGTCAAACTAGTTGACATCAATGACAACATAATACTAATTTAATCAAACTCCATATCTAATCAGCAACTTCTCAGTGATCTTGCAATCACAGATCCTTCAATCAGATTCCAAATTAGTTGTAGTCCAACAATCTCTCCCTTTGGCATTGATGGCAACTCAAGTAATATGAAATGTACCATACACATACCAAACATACATTCTACAACTTTGTGAACAAATGCTGTAAGTTGAATAGACTTAATATGTTTAATCACTACATTACTAAACCAACATTAATTAATACAGCTTTACCTTTCTGTAGTTGTAATCTTTTTAGTTCTTTTGTTCCATTCAGATTGTCTCTCCCTTAGATAGTTCTCTCTTCCTTTCATTGTTGTACATTCCTTTCATATTGTTCATCTCTCCCTTTGACAACAATGCCAAAGAAACAAATAAACAATCAGCTCTGTAGTAGCCAAGTAACTCTATGTGGTGTCCAGTACTTCCTCTGTATCTCTGTATACTGATATCTCATCGGTTCAAGTGCTCAAACTTAATCACAACCTTGAACATGATTCAAAGTGTGAACTATGCTGCATCAACATGAATGATCTTCTAATAAAAGTAGGCCGATGCAACATCTAGATCACCTTAGTGACTGATAGACAAGGGACAGACCCCAAGTCTAGTCCTCAAGTATTCAAATGTGTCATTCGGTAGGGGCTTTGTAAAAATATCTGCAAGTTGTTCTTTAGATGTAACAAATTGTAACTTAACTTGCTTCTCTTTCACTTGTTCTCTCAAGTAATGATACTTAATAGATATATGCTTTGTCTTAGAGTGCATCACAAGATTCTTTGAAATATTAATAGCACTAGTGTTGTCACAGTATATAATCACCGGGTCAGTGATTACCTCATTCATTCCTTCCAACACTTGTTTGATATATGCAATGTTTGAACAGTTAGTAGCAACAACAACATACTCTACTTCAGCTATAGACTGAGAAATACAAGCTTGCTTTTTACTTGTCTAGGTTACAAGTCTTTCACCAGAGAAAAATGCTCCTCTGGTGGTGTTTTTTCTATCATCCACATTTCCAGCCCAATCAACATCGGTGTAAACTTTTAGTTCAAATTTCCCTTCCTTAGGATACCATAATCCATAATTCTCTATTTTCTTCAAGTATCTTAAGGTCCTTTTTGTAGCTATCATGTGTGATTCTTTAGGATTAGCAGAAAATATTGCAACTATATCCACAACATGTGCTATATCTGGCCTACTGTGAACTACGTACATTAACTTACCAATCATGGATCGGTAAACTGTCTAATTTACCTCAGTAGTTTCATCCTCCTTTGTCAATTTGCATCTAGTAGCCACTGATGTTCCTATAGGTTTAGCATCATCCATGCCAAATGTCTTTAGTACTTCCTTTATGTATTTAGATTGTGTGATGAATATGCCATCACCCTACTGAATCACTTGTAGTGCAAGAAAGAACTTAATCTCTCCGAACATAGACATTTCAAATTCCTTTTGCATTTCATCAACAAATGCCTTGTAGACAAGATCTGAGCCACCAAAGATGATATCATCAAAAAATAATTCAGCAATGATAATAGTATCATCAGTATCACCTTTCACATACAAATTGCTGTTTTCACTTGTTCTAACAAATACAATACTTAAAAAATAAGTATGCAGTCTTTCATACCATACTCTCGGTGCTTGCTTTAGTCCATATAAAGATTTATGTAATCTACATACCATGTCTTTATTGTTAGGATCAACAAATCCTTCAGGTTGTTCAATGTAGACTTCTTCTTCAAGTATACCATTAAAAAATGCTAACTTTACATCCATTTGATAGACTTTGAATTTCTTATGTGCAACATATGCAAGTAGCATTCTAACTCCTAATCTAGCAATAGGTGAAAATGTCTCACCATAGTCAATGCCTTCTTCCTGTGCATATCCCTTGCATACTAATCTAGCTTTATTTCTTGTGACTTCCCCATTTTCATTTAATTTATTCCTGTATATCCACTTAGTATCGATAACATTCTTATCTTTTGGTCGGGGTACTAAGGACCAAGTTTTGTTCTTTTTTATTTGTTCTATTTCCTCTTTCATTGCATTAACTCATTCTTCATTCTCTAATGCAATTTTCACAGTTTTAGGTTGAAACTCACAAATTAGACATGTACCTTGTCTTGTTTTGATTCTCGTTTGCATTCCAGCATGTCTGTCTCCAATGATTTCTATTTCAGGATGATGTCTCCTGACAAAACTAGCCAAAACTTGATTTCTCCTTTCTTGTTCATCCTACTCAGGGTCATTTCCTTGCTCGGTAGCTTCTTCATGTTCATCGGTTTGTGGTGCCTATTGTACTACATTGTTTCCCTACTGATCAGTTGTTACAGCTTGCGGTGTCGGTAGATACTCTGGATATTCAATGTAAGTGAATCTACCATAGTCTTCTAGTTCCTTTGTGCTTTCCTCTATGTACTTGTCATCAAACTCATCAACACGAACATTAGTACTTTCAACAATCTTATTTGTAGCCTTATTCAAACATTTGTATGCTTTACTTGTAGTGGAATATCCCAGAAATATCCCTTCATCTCCTTTAAAATCAAATTTTCCATTTCTTTCATCTTTCAAGATAAAGCATTTACTTCCAAAAATTCTAAAATAACTTACAGTAGGTTTGTGTCCAAACCATAGCTCATAAGGTGTTCAGTTGGAGTCCTTCTTCAGTTGTACTCGATTAAGAACATATATAGCTTCCCTCCAATATGTCTGAGCAACATTCTTCTGTATCATTAATGTTCTAGCACAGTCAATTATAGACCTATTCCTTCTTTCAGCAATGCCATTTTACTGAGGTGTCCTCGGTGCTGAAACTTGCCTCTTGATTACATGCTCATTGAAAAAGTTAGTGACTTCATCAGAGATAAATTCACCTCCTCTATCAGATCTTAAGCACTTTATTTCCTTATCGATTTCTTTCTCTACCTTAGCTTTATACCACTTAAACATTTTGAAGGCTTCAGATTTCTCTTTTAAGAACATAATAGTCATCAGTCTAGTGTAATCATCAACAAAAAGAATAAAATATCTATCACCATAATAGCTCTAAGTTCTCATAGGACCACATAGGTCGGTATGAACCAACTCAAGTATCTTCTTTGTTGAATAGTCTTTGCTTTTAAAACTAGACTTAGTCATCTTACCTCTTTGACATTCATGGCACATAGCATGATCAAGTTTTGTTAAGTTAGGTAGTCCTCTAACTCTTTTCTTTCTACTAATTTTGATCATGTTGTCAAAGTTCACATGGAATAACCTTCGGTGCCACAACCAAGCATCCTCATCTTTTATTAATAAACAAGAAGACTATTCCATATCAAGATAAAATAGATTACCTCTGGATTGTGTACCAATTCTGACAAGTGTTCCTCCATCATCATAAATCTTCACCTTTTTGTGCTCAAAAGCCATTCGGTGGACTGAATTGTTCAGCTAAGCCACACTTATTAGATTATAGTTTAGTCCATCTACCTAGTATGCATTTTCACATTGTAATCTATCATTGATCATCAGTGAGCCTTTGCCTCTTACCATACAAGGTGCATCATTTCCCATTCTCACAGATCCTCCATTATATTCAACAAGATGATCAAACTTCTCTACATCACCGGTCATATGATGTGTGTATCCATTGTCTATGATCCATGTATCATTTTTGCTTACTTTAGAGATAAGTGTGGTTTCTTCATGTTTCTCTTCCTCTTTTGAATCATCTTTCATAGCAACAAATACAACTTCTACATCATCATCAAAATCAGAGTCAGTTTCAATATCTTCGGCTATGTAACATACCTTTTTTCCTTTTTCATCTTAGTTGTCTTTGTTGTTGTGTCGATAACCTCTATTGACTCTTCTTCCATAGTTTCCTTCAGATTGGTCTTTGGATGTATCATCATCTTTCTTTTGAGGAAATCTAGCAGTGATGTGACTGACTTCCTTACAATTAAAGCATGCTAAAGGTAGCTTACCTCTATACCTTCCTTTTCCTTTGGGCAATCTTCTGGCCATAAGTGCTTCAAGCTCATCAAGTTCATCATCAGTATTGTCATCACTATCACAATTCTTATGATTCCTACTAGACTTTCCAATCTTCAGAGAAGACATGAAAGTGGATTCAACAGAAGGAACAACATTGTTATCAAAATTGTTTAATTCAAAAGTTGTAAGTTTACCAATCAGAGTGTCAAGACTAAGGTTGGATGTAGCTCTTGTTTCATGAATTGCAGAGATCCTAATTCCATAAACTGGTAGCAAAGTTCTGAGAATCTTGCTTATTACTATTTCATCATCAATTACTCCATCAGATGCTCTAATAGCATGTACCACCTCTTTGAGTCTATTTGAATATTGGACAATATTCTCACCTTCTTTCATTCTCATATCATCAAATCTGCCTCTTAGACTTTCAGCTCGGGCTCTTTTGATGTTCAGATCTCCACTGTAGATTTGTGCTAATTTATCCCACATTCCTTTGGCAGTTGTGCTTGTCTTGATATCTTCAAATTCAGCATCGGTATAGGTAGCATCAAGTTCCATCATAGTAACATTGTTTTCATGCTTATCCTTTAGTTGATCAACAGTTATGGGACTAGTGGGTGGTTGCATGTAGCCATTCTCCATCAGCTCTAGTGTAGAGTTCCTAATTCCAGATATGTGCAGCTTCATTCTGCTTTGCCATACTGTGAAGTTCTCTTTATTTAGTTTCGATACTTCCCTCTTATACATCTTGAGACCTTTAAGCTTAAGTCCTTAAAAATCTGTTCCAAGCAACCAACGCTCTGATACCAATTGTTAGAATAACTGAGAGGGGGGTGAATCAGCTATCCAATGTCCCAATTCAAAAATGTATAATTCAAAACATCTTCTTTAATATCTGCTTGTCGGTAAACAATAATAACTCTCACTGTCTGTACTTTTACCGATTACCAGTCTAATACTGATAACAGTTTACCAATCAAATCTAACATGTAACATGCAAAGTATGATAACAAACAAATATCACAATCAACATATAACACAAGTGATTTAACATGGAAACCCTGTAAAGGGAAAAACCACCTGGGACCGACAACCCAAAATTGTTCACTCTTTTGAAGTGAGGTCGATTAAGACCCAACCTTGTGAAAGGTTACAAACACACTATCAGGTGTGACCTTGTTAGAGGATTTTAGACTAGAAGTTATTGTCCAACCAGCATTCACTATGGGGTTGATAGGATAACAATGTTCATTCTATGAATGATACATCATAAGACTTTCAGAGTCCACTCGGTTAAGAGATTTAGACTATATACAATGGTTAAATATGTAACAGTAAAATGATTTGCCTTATTACGACTTTAATTGTAGATTACAGATCAATATTCAGTCCATACAAATCCTTCTGATCAATAATTCACTTCAGATTCAATACTGTATCAACTTACTATCCGTCGATAATAGCTCTCTATAGCTCAGTGATTGTTTTGCAGCTCGGTTCTCACTAACCAGTATGATCAGAATGCATGAAAACCTTATTCATGTGAAATTATTGCAACTTCTTCTTCCCAGCTCCTTACTAAAGAAATTATGTTCTCTTATATAGACGAGTAAATCATTTTCTTCTCCACCATCAAATTTTTCCACTTAATCACATTCATAGATTTTTCCGCTTAAAACTTTCTCGGTACTTGTGTCAATAACACATTTCAATCTGATCTATTAGATCTTCCTTGAATTTTCTTAGTCATCGATCTTCATAACAAACATTATCTATTACCTCGATGTTATACTCTTGCCAGCTCATCAATCTTATCGGCTAAACTAATCATTTAACTCATTTTGTCATCCTTGGTTAACAAAGAATGCGTCGGTGAACACTACTCGATTAACACTGCGGTCGGTATACACTACACTCCATCGATGTGTACTAGAAATGCTTCTTTTGCCGACGACACTGCTTTGTGTCTTTTAGCTCTATACTTCATCATAGATGAATGCAACATAATAAAGTCAATATCATCAAGTCATAGACTCATCAACAAGTTACTCAATGTGTTCCTTATCCTCATCTGTTGTGTACATCTTTCCTCATGTAGATTTCTCTGTTCTTCATCTCTTTTCCACTTTTCTTCAGATGTCTCGGTGTAGTAACTTACAAGACAAGTGTTGTCAAACTAGTTGACATCAATGACATCATTATATTGATTTAATCAAATTCCATATCTAATTAGAAACTTCTCAGTTATCTTGCAATCACAGATCCTTCAATCAGATTCCAAATCAGTTGTAGTCCAACAATCTATGGAAAAATCCTCTTCTCCACCTTCATATGAGTAATTAAAATCTCAATAGATCTACACACTTTCTCTGCAATAAATCACACATGTCTGCAACAATAGATTCTGGCCTAAATATTTACAATTTATCAACCTTGAGAAAATAACAAGCTTGGAAAAACCTCAATTTCAAACTAAAAACCCATGCACCAAAAATAAAAATAAAAATTCATGTTTGACCACCAAAATATAGCAAGGAATCTTATCATCAATCCTCAAGCATGTAGCACATCTTTAAATTGTACCTTGAACATCCACAAAACGTTTTACTTATTAAGTTAGCCAAGAACATAAGAAAAACCACCACTGACTAAAAAATACTCCAATCCTAATTGCAACAATCGATGTGAAATGCCAAATTAGTGTTGGAAATATACTATGGGAAAGTGATATATTGAGAGGGGGGGAGGGTGAATCAGATATCTACTGTTATCACAATTTTAACATAAATTCAGTTGCATAACATAAACATCAAATTTAATTCTAAAATAGATCTAACAATCTAATCTTCATCCATGAAAGTAAAACATAACACAAATATTTTGGTTACCCAAAAACCCTTGAAAGGTAAAAATGGGGTGGGGATCACACACACAAATCTTCACTACTACAGTATTAAAGTTTTCCTATTAGGGCTACAATGTTTGATCATAAACTAATGATCTACCCTATGAGGGGTCTACCTTGCTAAGAGCCTTAAGACTTATACAATCTACCTTGGAAAAGGATTTGAACTTACAAAAAAGTAAAAACTAAGTTAAGAGATTTACTTAGGCCTATTAAAACCACTTTGTTAGGAGATTCTCCTTGATTCACCTATTAGAATGACTCAGTACCTAATCCTTCAATTTGCACTATGATACTGATAACAGATCTTCTCTTTCCAATATAGATTTGATCTCCTCTATCAAATATGTCTTAGTTTTGTCCTTCACTTATTAGCTTGGTCACTGATCTTTGCCTCTGATAATCAAAACACTTCTCTATTCTGCATGTATGAGATCCCCTTCATACTCATACCTTTCATACTCTTCTCACATACTCTACTACATTTTAGGGTTTAGATATCATCTTATAAAGAAAATAAATTACCTCCATAAATCAAGATCAACAATCTAGATTGTCTACATATGCCGCTTAAGCATTCCCTAATTCTGATTGGTTACATGAATTACATAGGGATCAATGATTACAAAACTAAAGCATAATCATCTCTATGATTTCCTCAAAAAACATAAAAATTAGTGTAGATGTCAGCCAAAATGGCTTACCTAAGTGTTTGTGCCATTACAAACACATATATCAAATCTAGCTTACTCGACATTTAAAATCTCTAGCACTCAACATTGACTGTTCTTCATTTACTGGTGCTCGGTACTGACATATCTACACAACTCGACATAAAACTACTCAGCTGTTACTAAAGTACTCAGTGACCTCTAACTTGCTCGACAATAACTACTGCTTAGTAAATGTACAATATACAAGTCTAGACATAACTTGGCCTATACATGATGACTTGGTCGTAGTGATGACCGACCAACATTGCCTAGAAAATGAATAAGTGTAAGACACTAATAGGCAAAAAAAATTAGGGATCAACAATCTCCCCCTTTGACATTAGTTGAAAAAACACTTTTTCATGACATTTACTTTACATTACATGAGTACTTAGTAATTTAAAAAACTTCTATATGTATACTCCCCCTAAGACTTTGACTCAGTCTGCAAAAGATTCTACACATATATGTACATAAGATTCTTTTGACATAAAATTGAATATATACATTACAAAAATAGTATGTCATACCATTAGTTCCAATTTTTCATTTCCTTGTTTCTGCTTAGAACTTTGAACTCCATCATTTTCCCTTATCATTTCCCCTTTTGTATTTTGTCACGTCATTTCCCCCTTGTTTTTGTCACCTGAAGTTCCTAGGGTCTAGGGGTTTTGAAATATTTGTCCAAAAATGGTTTATGGAGTTGCATTACCATACCTAATGCATTGTTCCAACCAGACCTTGCAGACTCCAAAACCTGTGACTTAATTTCTAGCTTGGCAGCTAGCTCAACTAGGCTCTTGGTAATAGAAAGATGAGGGTCTTTCTGCATTAATTCCTTTCTGTGACTAACTCCTTCTGCATAGCCTTGAGATGAGGTGTCAACATTTTTTGGATTGAAATTAGTCTAGCCCTTATTTTTTTATACCAACTCGGCTAATCTACCTTGGGTGTGTGGCAATCTGGTAAAGTGGATGTAGCTGGAACTTGCATCCAAGCTCATTGAATGTCATGTAGAATTTAAGTCTAACTACAATTTATCTATTAAATCCTGATTATCGTTGGTGAACTCTTCAACATTGCATAATTTCTTGTACAGAGAATGGGCATTATGCACAACTTCTTTTATATTTGTTACTAAGGCAGAAAGTTATACCTGTTTAACTGCAATTTCAATTGAAACCTAGTTTAGTACCTTGGTCTCAAATTTTCTCTCAAACCACTATAAAATCTTGTCATTTGCCTCACTATCATCATTGTTCACCTTCTTAAGAATTTGTACAAGTTTCTCAAGGATAGGTGCAAACTCAGTCACATCATCCATTTCAAAAGAATCAATAAAGATACCTTTGATCTCATGCAATAATTGTTTCTGCTGATGTTCTCTTCTCAACTCTTCCTTTTTTCTCTTCTTCTTCAAAAGATCTTGCAATATCTTCATTTGTTCATAGGTCGAGTTATCAGTGTCCCACTTAGGAATCACTATAACTTCATCGAGTGTCACCTATGTTGCAGGATATTTCTCCTTCTTCTTTTGTGATTTCTTCCTCAGTGTGTTTCCACTCGGCATCTGTATAAGAGATTTTATAGCCTCTTGCTCCTTAGGCTCTAGTTTTTCCTTTTTTTCTTCTTCTTCATTATTTCCTTTGTCCTCCACATGAGGAATTATTACAACTAATGTAGATTTATCTACTTTCACTTTAAGAGTCTCCTTGACTTGTTCTTTCTATTTCTCCTCAGTAGGTGTAATCTCAGTTGTGAGTGATGACTTGTCCTGTTTCTTGAAAATGTACTTTGTGAGGCTTGAAGTTCAACTGACTTTTTGTATGTTTACTAGTGTAGTGTCAATAGTTTTTGTACTCTCAATCTATGGATAATCTTGTACTTGGATTAGTACTGGATTGGTTCTCGGTAGAAACTTATCTAAGGCTTCCTCGAAAAGTATTTGCTTTTGAATTTCCTCCTCAGTTAACACATCTGTTTTCAATGGGGTATCCTCAGTGATATCCACAATAGTGACCACATCCTGTGATTCACTTACTTCAACCTTTTGTCCTACTTCCTTCTCTACATTATGCGGTTATTCAATGTCTTCCTTATTATCTAATTACACTCCACTGGATGTACTCAGTTTTGAGCTCTTGTCAACTATAATTCCAAAGATAATCTTCCATATCCTTGTGCTCTATTGTACAACATCTTAAACCTTAAGTTGTAGAATTGAGTATGCTCAGAGCTTGGGGACAAACCTATTTCTGTATTGCTCCATATATTTATGTATGTACTATGGGGCTAGATAAGGTATTACTTGAGCTAGAGTGCTCTCTCTTATCTACTTCTCAGTCATCATGGCATACTACCATTTCTGATCTATCCTCTTGAATAATTCTTTAGGTATCAAGTTTCCCATATGTAATGGTTTCATTTTGAAAGTACACAACATCTCAAGTGTAGCCTCCTCTACTTTTTCTTTATCCTCATTACTTAACTTCTCAAACTTTACTTGTTTAAAGCCTGCTAATTCAGCAGTGCTCTTGGTATTGTGGCATATCTCATCCAAAGTCAATTATTTCCTTTGAGATGGTGCCTTCTTATTTATGTTCTTATCTATATCAGTTTCCTCATCATCATCATCCTTTTGTAAGATAATCTTCTTTCTTGTTTTCTTCTTTATGTTGCTCAACATAGCCTTAGCTTGGATTGGCTTCCTCTTCCCTGATACTAGGGGTCTTTTTCTATGGTTCGACAACTGTAACAGTAGAAGCTTCCCTAGTTCTTGGTCTAGATACTATAGGAGGAATGGGCTTAGGTTTTTGAAATTTTTTCTTACTAGGCTCGATAACTGATACCTTCTTTCCTTTCTTAGTGACCTCTATCTCCTCTTCTAACTCATTTGACTTATGCTCTCCTAACCCTTGTGTTAATGCAAGAGGTGCATTTTCCTCTTCTCCCTCTCCTAACATCTTCTCTAGGTTCTTTACTATCTTCTTCCATTTTCTCTCCATGGTTTCAGATTTCAATCCCATGGTTATCTTGGACTTTGCATCCTCATAAGTCCCAAAATATTTATCCTTTTGGTCAATTTCTTCAGCTAATAGGGCTATTATTTTTGCTTCTATTTCATCTATGTTAACTTCATAAGGTAATGGCCTTAGCCATGATACCCTCGGTTCAACTACCTATGCATATGTGAAGTTGGTATCAACTAGGAAACATATGTCCTTATAGTATTTCTCCACTAGTGATACATGAATCCTACTCCTCTTCCTCATTTTCTTCTTAAACTCCACAAAATAAATATCCAACACACTCTCAAAGTTTTCTCCTATCTAGTCAATGAATTCCCTTATCTTTAGGGTGATAGGTCGATTCTTCTCCCATACAACATCACCAATAGTAGGAAAATTGTTCTAAATATAAAAGAATATACAAACGAGCAGAGAACCAAACTTACACATTGAACTCTTTGCCTTCTTGATAGAAGTGAGGTTCTTGGCAAGTTGTGTTAGTTGTAGCTCAACAAGATCATAGGTATGATCTTTCTTCACCATTTTCCTTGCCTAGTCCACAAATACACGCAGAACACTATCTAGCCTAATGGATTGGTAGAACTTGTGTGCAATCACTCTTACTACAAAATCAATTTCTGGATCTTTGATTGTAGAGATAGTCATCCCTCTCTTGTTCCACACTTCCTGAGTGTTAGCTTGAATGATTTCCTTGCTTTGACATCTCATAGTATTTTTCCCTATGAGGCTAGGGTAGCTAGTTACTCGGTGAATTATCTCTTTTGTAATCTTAACTGGTCCATCCTCTAGCCAAATCTTCACATCATGTACATGACTCAACATGATTTTGATCCATTTGACCTTAAAATTCTATGGAAGTCTAGGGCATGCATCAACCCTCACCCGTCAACCTTCTGGTGTTCAGCCTTCAACACCCCATTGTTGCATAGGTTGTCATAAGCTTCTCTAAGATCGTAATCATGTATTTCTCTAATTTTTCATATGTATCATGTGCGTACATAGTTTATCATTAGAACCTTAGGAGGAATAGATGACATGGCTCTTGTAAGGTCTCCCATTATTGCACTTTCAGGATTGGCTTGAAATTTTTGTGGTTTACACACATCGTTCCTTACAAGTTGAACATTAAACACCTCCTTTCCTTGCTTCATAGATGCAATAGATGATGTAGATTCCATTTATACAAATTATAGGGTTCAATTTATGAATGTGAGTAGCTCAGTAAATACCTTGTTTAGATAGTTCTCAGATGTTTTCCAATGAAACACTATGAAGATCTTTGTAAATCACACTTAGCAAAAATAGCTCTAGATGATCGCTCTAGAATTGCTCTGCAAGTTCTCAAATCACTAGTGAAATGAGAATAAATGGTAAAATTTCTCTTTATAGACTTCACACGATCAGATTAGGGCTTCATTAATGATCTGTACACTTTCTAGTTAAGATACAACTGTCTTGACAATCTCATGTCAACTTGGTTAACATAAGCTCAATCAATACTACCATTTGGTTTCATCTCGGTACTTATCAAATCTTGGCTACCAGAGGAGCTTGGCATACACTAGTGACTCGGTCACTATGGGCTAAAATACTGATGCTCAAAATGAAATATACAATGTAGATTCTTTCTCAAATTTGTCCTAATGCATATTAATCTATGCAGATATGGACTTTAACATATCAAATATTAGGAACTGATGTAAAATAAAGCATTATAAGATTCAGTTCCTCACATACCTTCTTTTCTTAGTTTGAAGTAGTGTGATCACCTAATCCATTGGATTGGGCAACCTTAGGTTCACTGACTCCACTACTGCATGCTTCTTCTTTCTTTTTCCATGTCTTGTTCATCTGGTTTCTCATTTGATCAACAATTTATTCATTCTTTACTTGTTCATTATCGGTATATGTGCTCTGAAGTCTCTCTTTAAGTGACCGATCTTATTGCATTTGTAACAGAACAGACTTCTACTCATCCATCTCTTGGATTTTCCTTTGAAAAGTGTCTTCAAATAGTTTTCTCCAATATGACCATATTTTCCACAATAATGACAACTATACCATGTATTTTAATCCCAATTGTATGTGTTACCTTTCCTTGGTACTTTTTTCTACTGATTGGATGTCCAATTAGCTTTGGATCTACACTCTTGTGCTCTATGACCATATTTCTGATAGTTAAAACAATTTCCTTGAAATCTAGGTGAGGTAGGTGGATTACCGACCTTTGTCCTACATTCATGTGCCTGATGTCTATGTTTCTTGCAATTAAAACAATTTCCATTGAATTTTGTTTTGGGATTGGACTTACTATTTTTTCTTTTGTAGATGTTAGCTGTGTGTCCTAGATTTCCATAATGATGGCATGTAGGTTTTTTGTTCTTTGGCTTTGCATTCCTTTGTTATCCAGTCTTTGATGTTTCTCCTTCCTTAGTGGATGACAGGTGCTCATCATGTCCAAGTCCAGAAGTATCACTGGATCTTTTAGGTGACCTTAATAGTTCTTCAAAGTATTTCACAACTTCATTAGGCTTGTTCATCCTCTCATTGAGTTCCTTTTCAGATCTTAGTTCATTCTTTAGTTGACAGTTTTTTGATCTCAGATTTGTGATTTCCACATCTTTCCTGCCCAACTCTTGATTAGCAAGTAATTGTCAATTCACCATATCCAATTGATTGTTTGTTAACTGTTGTATGCCACATGTCCTTTCATCAAGTCTCATAGATATCTATATTTTGTCTTCTTTAGCCATTGTCTTGTCTTCTTCAACTTTCTTTTTCTGTTCAACAATTTTAGAAAGTCTTATTGATTGTATTTCTTGTTCTCTCTTCAGATTTCTGACGTCTTCATTCAGTATATTGTTTTTCTCTAGAAGATTTGTTATAGCTTTGTCACTTTTAGTATAATTACCATTGTCAAATATACCTCTAATGTCTTCTTCTTGATATTGAGTCTCATTTGATTATATTGGCAACTCTCTCCTTCTACTTAAGGATTTCTTCAGTTCACCTCTGGTTGCTTCAAGCTAATGTAGTGCAAGATGAATGTCAATCTTATGATTATCTATGATCTTTCCCAAATTATAAACCTCCATCTCTAAGATCTTAGCTCACAAGTGATTAGACTTCTTTAAGAGACTTAGCTCTGATACCAATTGTTGGAAATCTACTATGGGAAAGTGATATACTGAGAGGTGGGGGGAGGTGAATTAGATATCTACTGTTATCACCATTTTAACATAAATTCACTTTCCTAACTTAAACATCAAATTTAATACTTAAATAGATCTAACAATCTAATCTTCATCCATGAAAGTAAAACATAACACATATTTTGGTTACTCAGAAACCCTTGAAAGGTAAAATTGGGGTGGGGATGATACTTTGAAATCTTCACTACTGTAGTATTAAAGTTTTCTTGTTAGGGATACAATATTTTATCATAAACTAATGATCTACAGAGCTTTAAGACTTATACAATCTACCTTGTAAAAGGATTTGAACATACAACAAAGTAAGCACTCAGTTAAGAGATTTACTTAGGCCTAAAACAACTCTATTAAGAGATTCTCCCCAATTCACGTATTAGAATGACTTAGTACCTGATCCTTTGGTTTTCACTTTGATGATGATAACAAATCTTCTCCTTCCAATATAGATTTGATCTCCTATATCAAATATGTCTCAGTTTTTTCCTTCACTTCTTAGCTCGATCACTGATCTCTACCTCTGATAATAAAAACACTTCTCTATTCTGCATGTAAGAGATCCCCTTCATACTCATAGCTTTCATACTCTTCTCACATACTCTACTAAATTTTAGGGTTCATATCTCATCGTATAAAGAAAAAAAATTACCTCCATAAATCAAGATCAACAATCTAGATTGTCTAATTATGCCGCTTAAGCACTCCCTAATTTTGATTGGTTACATGAATTACATAGGGATCAATGATTACAAAACTAAAACATAATCATCTTCATGATTTCCTCAAAAAACATAAAAGTTAGTGTAGATTTCAGCCAAAATGGTTTACCTAAGTGTTTGTGCCATTACAAACACATATATCAAATCTTTCTTACTCGACATTTGAAATCTTTGGTACTTAGCATTGACTGTTCTTCATTTACTGGTGCTCGACACTGCCATATCTACACAACTCGGCATAAAAATAATGAGATGTTACTGAAGTACTTAGTGACCTTTGACTTTCTCGACAGTAACTACTGCTCGATAAATGTACAATATACAAGTCTAGTCATAATTTGGCCTATACATGATGACTCAGTCGTAGTGATGACCAACCAACATTGCCTAGAAAATGACTAAGTGTAAGACACTAATAGACAACAAAAATTAGGGATCAACAATTAGTAGGCATCATGAAGAATACACAAACATCCAAAGCCACCAAAATCATCGAATTCACCAATATCTCTCATACTAAACCTCTAGAACATTGTTAGCATCTACTAATACATCTAAAAAATGCCTTGCAGATCTATGGACCATGAAACTTTTGAATTGAGGACACATCAGGATGTTCTAGAACTACACCCAGATGCACAAATAAAAATATCAACTTGGAAGTTCCACTGAACCCATTTCTGTCACAGTGTCAACAGTGGCAGATAGTGTAAGAATCAATCACCATACTTGATCTCATATCATATCCAAATCATCATGCACACCTATGTAACTTGACATAAACCATGTACAAACTATCTACAACATCTCCTAACATCTGTGACTACTTGTCTTCAATAAAAGAACCTCACTGAACCTCTAAGCATATTGCATTACTGACCAAACTATCCAACATACATGTTAACATCAATCAAAATACATCCAAATTTCTAACAAAATTAAAGGATGTGTCACATCTGATGTGATAGTTTGATGAAGATTAGTTTGGTAAGGGAAGTAAGCGATCTACCAAGATCAACCAAATTAGATAATGTTGTTTGCAGAGAACATAAAGAGGGAGAGAAAACTTAGGTAGTCCAACCAAAATAATAAATCTATAGGATGAAAGGTATTTTATGTTCTCAATTGATGATCATTCTAGAATGACTTGGGTTACATTCATGATAGTCAAATTTAGAGTTGAAAATTAAGTTGATAGAAAAATAAAATGTTTTAGATATGATAGAGAAGGGGAATTCATTCATAATATATTTAATATATTTTTTGAGATACATGGGATTAAAATATTGTTGTTGATTCTTTGGACATTGCACCATTGTGGTGTTATGAAAAAAATGGATTATACTATACAAATAAAGTATGAATATGATGTATCCTATAAAATTTAGACAATAGAAGATATGAATGAATTTATGAAATTGAACCTAAGATAGTTGAAGAATCTTGATGTGATCACAGTTGGCTAAAGGAAATGGAAAATGACTTGGAAAAAATTAAGAAAAATATAATTTGGGAACTTGTTTCCAGACCAAAAGCCAAAGAAGTTATTATAACCAAGTGTGCATTCCAGAATAAAATAGATAAGGATGGAAATGTTATGAGAAATAAGGAAAGATTGATTTGCATTAGCTACACTCAGATTGAGCAAATTAATATTAAAGAATTTTTTTTGCTTGAATAGAAGCCATTAGAATTTTTTTGGCATTTGCAACATTCATTAATTTTAGAATCTATCAAATGGATGTGAAGATAATATTTTTGAATGAATAATCAAAAGAATAAGTCTACATTGAACAACCAAAAGGAATTAAGTTATCAAAAAATCCAGATATTGTTTACAGACTAAAGAAGGCATTGCATGGATTGAAGGAAGCTCTTAGAGATTGGTATGGAAGATTGAATAAGTATTTGGTTGATCAAAACTTTCAAAAAGGATCTACTAAAAAAAGCCTCTATTTTAAAATTGAATTAGAAAAACTCTTAGTAGTTATGGTTTCTATGGATGACTTGATATTTGGAGGAGATGATGGCATGTGCGAGGAATTTGCTAATCAGATGCAGGATGAATTTGATATGTCTATGATGGGTGAGTTGAATTTATTTCTTGGATTACAAGTAAATCATAATAGTGGAGGCATTTTTTATCTCCCAGTCAAAATCTATCATAAAACTATTGAAAAAATTTGGATTTGAAAATTGCAAATCAGTTTGTATTCCCATGAATACGAGATGTAGGTTGACCAAAGGAGGAAAATGGTCCAAAGTAATGTGAGAAAATATAGATCAATGATAAGATAATTTCTAAATGTGACTATTACTAGACCAAATATCATGTATTCTATCTATTTGACAACTAGATTCCCACAAAAATGAAGAGTGTAACATGTTATTGTAGTAAAAAAGATTTTAAATACTTAAAAGGAACAAAGGAGTTCAAATTGTGGTATCCTAGAGGATCAATCTTTACTCCAAAATTTTACACTGATACAAATTAGGTCCATAGTTTTGATGATGGGAAGAGTACTAGCGGTGAAGATTTTTTTCTTAGGTTTGGTTGGTTGCTTGGTTCAATAAGAAGAAAGATTTTTCATATTTCTCCTATGTAGAGGTTGAAGACATTTATTTTCCATCATATTTTCTCAAATGTTCTTTGGATGAAATATATCTTGAAGGATGATGGTATAGTATTTGATGAACCAATCTCAATCATTTGTGTTAACACCTACATAATAAATTTGGTACAATACTCCACATTGAGACATATTTTAATCTGATATCTCTTCCACTACTCCCCATAAGGAGTAGTCCACTTTACATCAATCCATTGAAAAATAAAATAGTAATACCAACTAGATTGATGCAACATTTTCATCTTAATTCTTCTCAGGTAGGGGCATTGTTAGGAATAGTCCCAAGCAATAACTGAGAGGGGGGGTGGGGTGAATCAGTTATCTACAAGATTCAATTCTTTATCCAATTAAGTAAAGAAGAACATTAATCATAGACACAATATAAGAACACTTAACACAACACCACAATTTTGGTTATGGGGAAACCCAAATAGGTAAAAACCCCGACGGGAATTAGCACCCACTATAAACCACACTAGAGTATTATGTGTTGGAAATATTCAGGAATTAACCGAGTTACTGAGAGGGGAGGGGTGAATCAGTAACTCCAAATTTTCTTTCAATTACAGATGTATTAACATGTAATTTACTTTAACCTTTGCATACAGAAAGCATGAAACTTAAAAGCATTCACAATAATGAAACATAGATTTGGTTACCCAGAAACCTTCCAAAAAGAAAGTAAAACTGGGGTGGGGATGAAACCCACAAAGCTTTAATACTGCAGAATAAAGTTGGCCGGTTAAGGCTTACAATTTGATCACTTCTGATGATCTACCCTGTTAGGAGCAATAAGGATTGCTAAATCCACCTTGTTAAAGGATTTACAAAACATACAATGAAGTATGCACTCGGTAAAGAGATTTTACAAAAGACTGTTAAGTCTACCCGGTTAAAGGATTTAGTACTGATTCACCTGTTAGGATGAAACAGTAGATCTCTTGCTTTGCAACTGGATTGTTGATTGAGATTCGCTGATGTACTGATCACCTTCTGTGATGAATTTGTCTTTGTTGTTCCTTATACTGCTGAAGCCCTTTGTAATTCGCTTATCTCTGCCTTTCTTTCTTTTTCACATATATTCTTCTTACATGCTTCTTGACATTTTTACAACATTGTTTATATACAAGTCTTAAACTATTAATTACAATTACAAAGTCGGCTTGACAAATAAACATAAGTGCTACTAAGTCGGCCCAAGTATGGTTACACGGTTCCTTCAAACTGACTTGGTGACTTTCTGATACTCGGCGTCCACTGCATTACTCGGCATCATCATGCACTCGGTAGAAGTGAAGGCACGGTTCATACTGATCACTCGGTAGGTTTTGAACTCGGTAAATACTGGTGACTCGGTAGACATGATGTTACTCGGTTTACACTGTCTTGTTCAGTTTGTACTAACTTGCTCGGTTTGCACTGTCTGCTCGGTTTGCACTATCTGCTCGGTTTGCACTGTCTGCTCGGTTTGCACTATCTGCTCAGTTTGCACTGTTTGCTCGATTTGCACTGTCTGCTCGGTTTGCACTATCTGCTCAGTTTGCATTGTCTGCTCGGTTTGCACTGTCTGCTCGGTTTGCACTCAGAATGCAAATAAGTGTTGTCACTAGTGGCAATTCTGCTTAATGCCAACAATCTCCCCTTTTGGCATTAGTGACAAAAACACTTATTGGCCAAACCTTATATACACGAATCATGCTCAGTTTTATTTTGATTTTTCAAAATTTGTCTTTGTTATAGGGCTTTATACATTGTCTCCCCCTTTCAATGTGCTAACTGTTTCTATACAAATCTTCTTCTTCTATACATATCTCCCCCTTTTTGATGATAATGCCAAAGGTGCATATACAAGTTATTTACAGAGAGAATCCAAAATTTGATAGAAAATCAGAATGTACCTTCATTATTAGTGCTAGAGTTCTGTCCCAACTTTCTTGCAGAATCTTACATGTTTGGATTGCAATTTGGACTTCTGCAGAGAGTTCAATCATGTGATTTGCTATAGAGAACTGATTTTCATGAATCAATGTTTTGGAATGTTCAATGTGCTTATACATTGTATTCATGATGGGAAGGATCATGTGTTGGATGTCTAGCAGTGTGGACCGGATCCTTGTGTCTTCTTTCAGTAGATCAGACTGCATATTTGATAGGTGTGAGATTTTCATGTGATGAGCAGAGCTTGAACTTGGTTCAAGTTGCAGCTTCTGTATGCTAATCTTCATATCCTCATCCATTTTATTCATTTTATCCTTAACATCCTTTGTGAACTCGGCAATATTGCACAATCTGGCCAAAAGAGAGGTAGCATTCGAATAGATAGATTCAATGTTTGACAAAACTGAAGACAATTCTACTTGGTTAATAGCTATGTGCTGGGCAATGTGCTCAAGCACTTTATTGTTGAATCTCTTCTTGGCTCTTTCAACTAACTTTTCTATCCCAGATGAATCCTCATTGTATTTATCAACTGCTTCTGCTAATTGTAACAAAACATGTTGGGAGGAGTCTACTTTAATGCCTAATGCATCAGACAAAATGTCCTTAGCATCCTTGATGATTTGATATTCCTTGTCTCTCTCCTCTTTAAGCTTCTTTTGTTTTGATTTCCTTTGGAGGATCTCAACTATATTTTGCATTTGGTCCGCTGATAGATTTGCAAAATCTAATGTAGGAATTTCTATCTCTTCATCTAGGTCTATATCCTCTACTACATTCTTACCCAAAAATTTTATACTTGGTAGAGCCTTAGGCTTATCTGTACTTAATGCTTTGGTAGTAGTGACAGTAGATAAAGTAGGGCTGGCTATAGAGACTGGTATACTTTCTACTGGAGAACTTAAAATATTTACACTTGAAGATTCAAAAATTGGAAAACTTATTGCTGGAAAACTTAATGATGCGGGAGACTGCAACTCGGTAGAAGAAATGGTAGCTGCTTCTATTGTTGCTATGGATGATTGGACAAATGTGGAAGTTGTCGCAACCATGCTTGAAGGTGTCTCCGGGCTGGATATAGAAACTTTTACTGGAGAGGTAGGAAGGGATGCAATGACTTCTGCTGCTATCCTCACAGTATCATCTACCTCAGTGTCTTCTTCTTGTTCATCACTGTCATCTTCAATATCTTTTATTATGACTGTTTCAATACTCGGTTGGTGAAGGTGGTATATGTTCTTCCATGTAGCATTTGCAGCCTTCACAACCGATTCAATATTGTTGATCAAAATCAAACAAGTATTGAACTTTAATGTCATCTTACTTTCATTTTCTTTTAATGCCTTCTTTACTTCATCATTTTTCAAGCTCGGCATCAACTGTCTCAGAGTTTGATCAAATATGTCTATCACAGTTTGCTTTGCATTGCTCCATCTCATTTTTATTGGATTTAATAGAACTGCTGGAACCTGTGGGGCTATTTCTTCAGGAGAGTATTTCCATTGTCCCATCTTTTCAATAACAGCATCTTCTATTTCCTTCTGTTCTATTTCCGATCTGGTTTCATATTTTAAGGATTTTATGTTACTTACTCCAGCTCCTGATCCGTCTCTAAAGAGTTTGAGCTTTTCTTGAAGGTTTAGAGGAGGCCTTTTGAATACTATGTCTTCATCTGCCTTGTCTGCCTTGTCTGCCTTGCCTCTTGCATTTCTCCTTGTAAATACAGTAGTAGGAGGCTTAGGTGCCTTAGTGATGAAAACCTTTCCTTTCTTCTTTGCAGGTTCTGGTTCCTCTATTTTCTCATCCTTTTCCTCTTCTTCTTCATCTTTTTCTTCTTTGTCCTCGGTTATCATTTGCATTTTGGCTATCCTCTTCTTTCCTTTGTTTACCGCCTGTGGAAGCTTTATGCTTAGTTCAATTCTCACCTTAGCTTCATCATATGTTCCAAAATATGGAGCTTTGGGATTGACAGGCTGATTAAGAAGAGCTTCAATGATATTCTTGGTTTCATCAATATTTATCTCATAAGGAAGAGGTTTTACATATACGGTCCTCGGTTTAACTGCTTGAATATATACATTATCACAATCCACCATAAAACAAATGTCATCTTTGTAATCTTCCACCAACTTCTGTGGAATCCGGAATCTGTCATTCATTTTCTCTTTGAAAGACTCAAAATAATTATCCATGATGCTTTCAAAATTTTCACCCATTTTTGAGATGTATTCATTTATTTCATAGAGGACTGGCACATCTTTTCTCCATACAACTTTTCCTTTAGAAGGGAAGAATTTCTGAACATAGAAGAATAAACAGACCAATAAGGATCCAAACTTACATGGATTGTTTTTGGAAGTTTTAATGCTTTCCATGTTTTTGTTAAACTGCTTTAACAATAAGTCTGCTAGGTCAAACGTTAAGTTATTCTTGACCACTTTGTATGCTAGGTCAATAGCTTCACAGGAGACACTATTTTGTCAACTAGAACTGTAAATCTTATGGGCAATAATGTGTGTACCAAACTTCAGTTCAGCATCGGTGATGCTGCTAACTTTCATGCCTCTACCGTCCCATTCGGCTAGGGTTTTCTTCTCTAGTTCCGTCCGACCTAAGGTTTTGGTAGTTTTTGCTTTGTTCAACATGGGAAGACCGGTGATTTGATGAATCATCTTCTTTTTGATCTCTATAGGTTGCTCAAGCCAAATCTTTCCATCATGTACACGACTGAGAATGTATCTAACCCATTTATCTCGAAAGTTTCAAGGTAGATGTGCAATGTGAACTAAACCTTTATCTTCCAGGTGTTTGTGCTCGGGTTTCAGAATACCATCCACACACAGTTCCTCACGCACAATATCTAGTTCTAGGTTTCCCATTTCATGAATTGAACAGTTGAAATGATTGCGAATATCGTTAATAAGTAGTACCTTAGGAGGAATCTGAGATTGAGCTCCGTTCGGATCTAGGGCTGCTGCAATTGCGGGCACGATCTTGAAATCTGGTGCTTTCCATTCCCCTTGGACTAACATATCAGATCCTTTCTTCGCTAAAGTGTTGGATGATGCCATGGTAGCTCATAGAAAATTCCTTTTGCAAAAGTATTGAATCACTGGGTTGCTCTTGAAATTTTCTGCTCTCAAAGTGCTAAAGGTTCACGGTGAAGAATGAGTTCGATTACTTGCCTTTTTGTTTACAACTCTGTCATTAATGCTCAGTACAAATTAGGGTATGAATTCTGACAGACTGTCACCCACTAAGAATTAATTGCTCGGTAAAGACTTCGCAACTTGGTGAACTCGAGAATTCATATTGCTCCGACCTCGCTCGGTAAAGACGGGTACTGACCTTGCTCGGTGAAGACTGATACCGACCTTGCTCGGTGAAGACTGATACCGACCTCCCTGTGATCTTACTACATCTTGCATGCTGATTTAGATCTTTCTTTTAATTCGGTTCTGGAACTGCTTGAGATTGGTCTATGAAAATACAGTTCCAGTGCTTTCTTGGAAATTTAGTTTGAGTCGGTAGAGCCATCCATTCCATTACTTGGACTGGATTGCTCGGTAGCTTTAGGAATCCATTTTTGTCTCACCTGTTTCCTGACCTTAGTTGCTTCATTCTTCTTTCCATCTTCAACTTCACTAGCATTCATGCAGTTTCTGGCTATGTGACCGAGTTTAGTGCATTTGAAGCATCTTACGGTAGTATCTCTTTTCCTTAGATGATGTTTTATGCAATTCATGCCAATGTGTCCATATTCTCCATAGTAATGACATCTACACCAGGTGTTGTAGTCCCATCCAAACATTGCTTTCATAATTTGTTCTGCTGGATTAAATGTCTTGGATCTGCACTCGGATGCCTTGTGACCTTGTTTGTTGCACTTGTGACAATTACCTTTGAATCTAAGTTTTTCCCTGCATTCATTTGCTTTGTGACCAGGTTGATTGCAGTTGTAACATTTTCCATTGAATTCTGCTTTTTCATTGTTCCAACATTTATTTGAAGTATGTCCTATTTTACCACAATGATTACAAGTAGGTTTTTGATTTCTTTGAGTACCTTGCTTAGAGGATTCGCCTTCTCCTTTGTATCCAAGTCCTGCTTTTCCTTTTTGCCTATGAAGATTTTGCTCATACAGCTGATTCAAGTCTTCTTGGCTTTTCAGCATTCCTTCATTGATTTGTTTTTCAGCGTTTAGGTCATCCACCAATCTTAGATTGATTTCCTTTTCAGATCTTAGTTCTTCTCTTGTGCTTTCTATTTCTGATCTTAGATTCAGAATTTCCTCATTTGTATGAGAGATCTGATCAATTAGGTTTTCTAGCTGAAGGGTTTTATTTTGGACTTCAATGTTCCTTCCATTTAATTCATCTTTCAACTTGTTTCTTTGTTCCAAGATCTCACAGAATCTTGTAGAGTGTAGCTCTTGTTCTCTTTTCAATTTTCTCACTTCTTCCTGCAGAGACCCATTCTTTTCTAGGAGTTCTTTGACAGCATTGTTTGCTTCATCTGAGTTATTTGAGGGAAAAAGATCTTCAATCTTTTCTTCAATGTAATTCTGATCATTCATCTGATTTGCAAGTTCCTTCCTTCTTCTTAGGGATTGGGAAAGATGTTCTTTTGCTTCTTTGAGTTTAGCTATGGCCATTTCCAGATCTAGCTTTTCATTTTCAATCACCTTGTTCAGTTTGAATACCTCCATTGTCCTGGATCTTTGCTCAAGCTAGTTAAGCTTTATCTTGAGAACCAATGCTACTCTGATATCAATTGTTGGAAATATTCAGGAATTAACCGAGTTACTGAGAGGGGAGGGGTGAATCAATAACTCCAAATTTTCTTTCAATTACAAATGTATTAACATGTAATTTACTTTAACCTTTGCATACAGAAAGCATGAAACTTAAAAGCATTCACAATAATGACACATAGATTTGGTTACCCAGAAACCTTCCAAAAAGAAAGTAAAACTGGGGTGGGGATGAAACCCACAAAGCTTTAATACTGCAGAATAAAGTTGGCCGGTTAAGGCTTACAATTTGATCACTTCTGATGATCTGCCCTGTTAGGAGCAATAAGGATTGCTAAATCCACCTTGTTAAAGGATTTACAAAACATACAATGAAGTATGCACTCGGTAAAGAGATTTTACAAAAGACTGTTAAGTCTACCCGGTTAAAGGATTTAGTACTGATTCACCTGTTAGGATGAAACAGTAGATCTCTTGCTTTGCAACTGGATTGCTGATTGAGATTCGCTGATGTACTGATCACCTTCTATGATGAATTTGTCTTTGCTGTTCCTTATACTACTGAAGCCCTTTGTAATTCGCTTATCTCTGCCTTTCTTTCTTTTTCACATATATTCTTCTTACATGCTTCTTGACATTTTTACAACATTGTTTATATACAAGTCTTAAACTATTAATTACAATTACAAAGTCAGCTTGACAAATAAACATAAGTGCTACTAAGTCGGCCCAAGTATGGTTACACGGTTCCTTCAAACTGACTCGATGACTTTCTGATACTCGGCGTCCACTGCATTACTCGGCATCGTCATGCACTCGGTAGAAGTGAAGGCACGGTTCATACTGATCACTCGGTAGGTTTTGAACTCGGTAAATACTGGTGACTCGGTAGACATGATGTTACTTGGTTTACACTGTCTTGTTCGGTTTGTACTAACTTGCTCGGTTTGCACTGTCTGCTCGGTTTGCACTCAGAATGCAAATAAGTGTTGTCACTAGTGGCAATTCTGATTAATGCCAACAATATTGATGGAATATGGATGAAGTGACTGAGAGGGGGGGGGGGGGGTGAATCAGTCAACCATAAAACACTTCACAATTAATTCTTTGCAGATCCCTTAAGATATCTTAACAATGTTATCTGTTTTAGCACTCGGTAAATAGATTGCAGTAACTTTGAAGATGCAGAAAGTATTAGCAATATTATCTTTAGATATTCATCAGCACATGTATATGATTGAAAAAGTAATTAAGAACACAAGAGACACAAGATTTAACGTGGAAACCCAATATGGGAAAAACCACCAATTGTATCTAGATACTGATTTTCACTTTTCTGAAGTGATGCCCGGTTAGAAGCCAACCCGGTAAAAGGTTACAAAACACACTGTTAGGTGTGACCTTGTTAGAGGATTTAAAACACCCTGCTAGGAGTGGCCTGGTAAGAGGTCTTGAAAACAATTCAATGGAATTGTCACCTTGTTAGAGGATTTACATTATGGTTGTTAAACCAACTCGGTTAAGAGATTTAGAATTCACTGTTACAATGATAAGAAGGTAACAATGAAAAATGACCTGTATAATAATGCAACTGTCTTGCTGATTACAGATCTTTGTTCTGCATAAGTCTGATCCTTTCTGATTGAATAAATCTCTGCTGCACCTCAAGGATATCTGAACATCCTTCACAAATTCGCATACACCTTTCCTGCTTTTCTTCTGTAAATCTTCTGCTATATATCTTGTTTATTTCTCACATTTGACCTTTTATTTATATGATTTTAGATTTGTCAAATCGACATTATTTAGTATAACAGTCGGCTGAATTAAGCAAACTCTATTTGCAAAAATCTTTCAAGGGCCGACAGTGCTCGGTGACCATAACTTTCTATAATCTTTCGGAGACCGAGGGAACTCGGTAAACACCGATAATCCTTTACCTTCGATAACCGACTGAACTCGGTAAACACTATCTTTTCTTCAATGATCGACTGAACTTGGTAAACACTATCTTTTCTTCGATGACCGACTGAACTTGGTAAATAATATCTTTTCTTCGATGACCGACTGAACTTGGTAAATAATATCTTTTCTTCGATGACCGACTGAACTCGGTAAATGCTGAATTTCCTTTGGTAACCGAGTGAACTCGGTAGATACTGATTTTCTTTGATAACCGAGTGGACTCGGTAAGCACTAATATTCCTGTCTGGCAGACCGATAGAGCTCAGTAGTAACTGGTTGCTACAGACTATGACATTGTGTGACATCAAAGACAATACATAAATTGAGTAGCAATTTCCTTCAGACAATTGTTTCCAACAATCTCCCTCTTTGGCATTGATGGCAACACAATATGTTATAGCATAAGAAATTTGAAAGAGTTAGCTCGGTTCAGATTCAAATCTCCCTCTGTCAGCAAACTTCCTGTATCCTGAAAATTCTTCCTTCTGACTATTGAAAATTTCTTGAAGTAATAGAAAAGACATAGTAAACACTTCCTCTTTGACAACACATGCCAAAGATAATTTACATATTACCGGTGAAAATTAATGTACCTCAAGTACTGATTCATATGCAATGATTCCTTGAATATGCTGCATCAACTGGTTGATTTTCAATCATTTTCTGGTTGATGCATCACTAAAACTATATTTAGTGAGCCTCGGATAGGGGAATGACCCCTAACTTACCTCTTAGATACACAAATGCATCCTTAGGTAATGGTTTGGTAAAATGTCTGCAATCTGTTCTTTTGTATGAATATATTCTAATCTGATTTCCTTGTCCTGTACCAATTCTCTGACAAAGTGATATTTAATAGCAATGTGTTTGGTTTTGGAATGCATCACTGGATTCTTCGAAATGTTTATTGCACTGGTATTGTCACAAAATATAACAACTGGTTCTTTGATTTCAACCTTCATACCTTCTAATAGCTGTTTAAACCAAACAATATTTGAACAGTTTACTGCAGCAGCAACATATTCTGCTTCAGCTGTGGATTGAGATGTGCAATTCTGCTTTTTACTAGTCCAGGATACCAGTCTTTTTCCAAGAAAAAATGCTCCACCACTTGTGCTTTTTCTGTCATCAATGTTTCCTGCCCAATCATCATCAGTAAACACTTTCAAGTCTAGATTGCCTCCAAATTTATACCACAAACCATATTCTTCAGTTCCTCTTAAGTATCTTAAGATTCTTTTGATTGCCATCATGTGATTTTCCTTAGGTTTTGCTGAGAATCTAGCTACTATACCGACTGCTAAGGCAATATCAGGTCTTGTATGTACTACATACTGCAATTTTCCAATCATAGATCAGTATAGGGTCTGATCAACTTCTTTTGAATCATCATTTTTGGTAAGTTTCAGTCCAATACACATGGGTGTACCAACTGGTTTTGAATCTTCCATCCCAAACTTCTTAAGTATTTCCTTAATGTATTTAGATTGAGTAATGTATATACCATTGTTGCTTTGCTGAATTTAAGACCAACAAAGAATTTTATTAAACCAAACATAGACATTTCAAATTCTTTGTTCATTTGCTCTGAAAATTCTTTGCACTGATCCTCATTCCCTGTAAATATAGTATCATCCACAAATATTTCTGCCAATACAATTTTGTCATCTGGTCCTTCTTTAATATACAGATTGCTGTTATCATTAGCTCTTTTGAAATTAATCTAAATCAAATAGTTATGGAGTCTTTCATACCATGCTCTAGGAGCTTGTTTTAAACCATACAATGCTTTGTGTAACCTACAGACCATGTCCCTTTTATCTGGATCAACAAAACCTTCAGGTTGTTCAATGTAGACTTCTTCATCAAGAATTCCATTGAGAAATGCAGATTTTATATCCATCTGATATACCTTAAATCCTTTGTGTGCTGCATAAGCAAGTAGAGTTCTTACACCTTCTAATCTTGCAACAGAAGCGAAAGTTTCTCCATAATCTATACCTTCTTCTTGAGAATAACCTTTACATACCAGTCTAGCTTTGTTTCTAGATACTTGACCATCTTCATTCAGCTTATTCCTGAATACCCATTTTGTTCCAATTACATTCTTATCTTTAGGTCTAGGTACAAGAGTCCAAGTTTTGTTCTTTTGTATTTGTTCTAATTCTTCATTCATTGCTTCAATCCAACTTTCATTTTCCAATGCATCTTTGCTATTTCTAGGTTCAAAATCAGTAAGCAGACATGTACCTTTTAGCTTGCTTCTTGTCATAGTACCATCTAATTTGTTTCCAATGATTTGATCTGGTGTATGATGTCTTCTGACATATTTGGCTAGTATAGGTTCCCTGCTTTTTGAATGATTCATGCTGTTGTCTTCTAGGATCTCTTCTTCAGGTTGCTCGGACTCGGTAGATATTTGCTCGGTAACTTCAGGCTGAGACTCGGTCTGAATTTCTTCCTGTGACTCGGTTTGAACTTCTTCCTGTGACTCAGTTTGAACTTCTTCCTGTGACTCGGTTTGAACTTCTTCCTGTGACTTGGTTTGTGACTCGGTAACTGTGCTCGGCTCGATAGATATAGTTTCCTTACTGATAGTTGTGTCTGCCAATGTTTCAGGTTCAATGTAAATGAATCTTCTGTAGTTCTCAGGTTCCCTTTTGCTTTCTTCCTCAGTCTTTTCTGCAAACTCATCAAATTTTACATGTATACTTTCTATGACTTTGTGAGTAGATAAGTTCAGACATTTGTATGCCTTGCTTTTGCTGGAATATCCTAGGAATATTCCTTCATCACTTTTCACATAAAATTTATTTCTTCTAGATTCTTTTAAGATATAACACTTGCTACCAAATATTTTCATGTAACTTACATTGGGTTTATAGCCATACCATAATTCATAAGGAGTTTTGAATGTGTCTTTCTTCAATTGTACTCGGTTCAAGGTATGAACTGCAGTGCTGATAGCTTCCTTCCAGTACTTTATAGCGATGTTCTTTTCTATCATTAGAGTCCTTGCACAATCCATAATAGATCTGTTTCTTCTTTCTGCTATTCCATTCTGCTCAGGAGTTCTAGGAGCTGATACCTGTCTTTTGATTCCTCTTTCAATGCAAAAGTTGTTAAAATCATGGGAGATGAATTCACCACCTCTGTCTGATCTTAAGCATTTCAATCTTTTCCCTGTTTCCTTTTCTACTCTTGCTAAGTACCATTTGAACTTTTCAAATGCTTCTGATTTTTTTCTTAAATACATAACAGTCATCATTCTAGAATAATCATCAATGAAAAGAATAAAGAATTTATCTCCAGTATAGCTTTGTATTCCAATAGGTCCACATAAATCAGTATGCACAATTTCCAAAATTTCTTTAGACTGATAGTTCTTACTCTTGAAACTAGTTTTACTCATTTTGCCAATCTGACAATTCTTACATAGACCAGTGTCAGGTTTCTTCAAAGTAGGAATGCCTCTAACCTTCTTGAATTTACTTATTTTTATCATGTTATCAAAATTCACATGACATAACCTTTTGTGCCATAGCCAACTTTCTTCTATTTGAGCAATAAAGCATGAATATTCACTGAGATCAAGATAAAATAAGTTACCTTTTGTTTGTTTGCCTGATCCAATGAGTTTCCCTTTTCCATCCAGCAGTCTTGCTTGACCATTCATGAATTCAACCTTGAAACCAGTGTTGATTAGCTGTGCTACACTTAGAAGATTATGTTTTAGTCCTTCAACCCAATAAGCATTATCACATATGAGTTCTTTGGTTAATGAGATTCTTCCTTTTCCTTTTATACAACAAGGTTCATTGTTTCCAAATCTTACATTACCACTATCACAGTCTTCTAGATATTCAAATTTGATCTTATCACCAGTCATGTGGTGTGAACATCCACTGTCTATTATCCATATACCATCTTTGCTTATATGAGAAATAAGTGCCATCTTATCTTCATCATCATCAGATTCATCTTTTATAGCAATAAAGACAATTTCTTCTTCACTATCATCAGAATCTTTAGCCATAAAACATGATTTCTTACCTTTATCCTTGTATGATTTGAAATTCTTTTTGCCATAGTACTTGTAACTTTTCTTTTCTTCTTTGACTTGCTTGTTTGGGCACCTAGCTGCAATATGTCCAATTTCTTCACATGAAAAATAGATTAAAGGAGTTTTACCTTTATACTTACCTTTCCCTCTAGAGTACTTCTTTGCAAGTAATGCTTCTACAATTTCAAGATCACTATCAGAACTTTCTTCTGATTCTTCTTAACTTTCTGACTGAACTTCTTTAATTTTCTTGTTCTTCTTTAGTGAAACCTTGGCCTCAAATGCTGATTCAAAATTTTTGGAACTAGGAACATAGTTATCATAGTTGTCTAATTCAAAAGCTGTCAATCTTCCAACTAAAGCATCCAAAGTTATATTGTGGTTTGTTTCACATCTTCTTTCTTGAATAGCTGATACTCTTATTGCATAGATAGGGAGTAGTGTTCTGAGTACCTTACTTATAACAGTCTCATCTGAGATTGTTCCTCCAGAAGCTCTAATTGCACTTACACTTGCTTTGATTCTTTCAACATATTTTGCAATGTTTTCATCTTCCTTCATATTCATCTTGTCAAACTGTCCTCTTAGGCTTTCTGCTTTGGCTCTTTTCACATTTGCATCACCACCATATATTTTCTTCAGTGCCATCCACATTTCATATGCAGTAGTGCAGTCTTTAATATCATCAAATTCTTCATAGCTGAGAGCAGATGCAATGTCTATCATCATGGTGTTGTGAGTCTTTTTATCTGCAATGTCTTCAACAGTTAATGCGCCATTAGGAATTGTGTATTCTTCATCAATGTATTTGCATCCTGAATCACCAATGGAAGCCAGATGAAGTCGCATGAGACCTTGCCATGCTAAAAAGTTATCTCTGTTGAGCTTTGGAATTTCCCTCTTGTAAGACATCCTGATCTTTAGCTTAGGTCTTTGAAACCCTTCCTGCAAGCACCAAAAAGCTCTGATACCAATTGATGGAATATGGATGAAGTGACTGAGAGGGGGGGGGGTGAATCAGTCAACCATAAAACACTTCACAATTAATTCTTTGCAGATCCCTTAAGATATCTTAACAATGTTATCTATTTTAGCACTCGGTAAATAGATTGCAGTAACTTTGAAGATGCAGAAAGTATTAGCAATATTATCTTTAGATATTCATCAACACATGTATATGATTGAGAAAGTAATTAAGAACACAAGAGACACAAGATTTAACGTGGAAACCCAATATGGGAAAAACCACCAATTGTATCTAGATACTGATTTTCACTTTTCTGAAGTGATGCCCGGTTAGAAGCCAACCCGGTAAAAGGTTACAAAACACACTGTTAGGTGTGACCTTGTTAGAGGATTTAAAACACCCTGCTAGGAGTGGCCTGGTAAGAGGTCTTGAAAACAATTCAATGGAATTGTCACCTTGTTAGAGGATTTACATTATGGTTGTTAAACCAACTCGGTTAAGAGATTTAGAATTCACTGTTACAATGATAAGAAGGTAACAATGAAAAATGACCTGTATAATAATGCAACTATCTTGCTGATTACAGATCTCTGTTCTGCATAAGTCTGATCCTTTCTGATTGAATAAATCTCTGCTGCACCTCAAGGATATCTAAACATCCTTCACAAATTTGCATACACCTTTCCTGCTTTTCTTCTGTAAATCTTCTGCTATATATCTTGTTTATTTCTCACATTTGACCTTTTATTTATATGATTTTAGATTTGTCAAATCGACATTATTTAGTATAACAGTCGGCTGAATTAAGCAAACTCTATTTGCAAAAATCCTTCAAGGGCCGACAGTGCTCGGTGACCATAACTTTCTATAATCTTTCGGAGAACACTTAACACAACACCACAATTTTGGTTATGGGGAAACCCAAATAGGTAAAAACCTCGACGGGAATTAACACCCACTATAAACCACACTAGAGTATTATGATCCATGTTAGAAGATCTTACAAACCTATTAGGAGTTGATCTTTACAATGCATTAAGTATAGTGACTTGGTCAAGGGTCAAACCTTGTTAGGAGTTTTTTACAATTAACCCTATTAGGGGTGAGGACACACTGTCCGGGAGCACACTTCTCAAAGGGGTGAAGGCTGAAACCTTTCGTTTAACGGATACACACTATATATGGATCTTGATGAACTAGGCATAGACCTTCTATCATGATCAGTTCCAATGAATAGCATATACTCTCTACTTTTTGAAATAGACCTTCTGATGATGGCTCAACACTTCACACCTTTTTCTCTGCTCTTATCTTTCAATTATCTGTCATGCTTAGCAATCACAAATGACTGCCTATAAATATCTTTCCTCTAAATGATGTAATAAAGTTAGCCTATTATAACCATCTTGAAATCACATTAGAGAAACAATACAACTCTCTAATAACATCTTAGTCAGCTCTACTAAGCACGCAACACAAATTAGGACCACCCAACTCAATATGAGTAGACGCGTCACTTCACACTGTCAGCTCCACCAAATTAACTGATACTTTCTTCTCATGCTGAATTAAATCATGCACTCTTAAAAAAACATTATTAAATATTCTCCAAACACTAATTCAAGCATGCATATCAAAATGATAGGTGCAACTACTACAATAATAAAAAAAATGTTGGCTCTACCAGATAAACTCAGGAAACTATGACTGTCAAATGGAAACTTCATAACTCAACCTGTACTACATATCTAACTATACGTCCATGAAAATAGCATAATAAATATGTCTAAAACATAAATATAAATGCCCAAGGCTCCATTACAACCATATTTTAAATCACATACAAAACTCTCCCTGGGACCTGTCAAGAACACTCACTGATACAGACTACTGTATTACTGTCTTCACTCAGAATCAACTTCTACGTCTATGATATCATGCTAATAAAATATCTAGGAAACATATACTCTTAGCACTCTCCATCAAGATTCCATGCATGCTACTTACCATATGTTTTCATCAATGACAAACATACAGTCATCACTCTGGCTTGCTTTCAAATCTCTACCAATCTCCCCCTTTGGCATTGATGGCAACATATGGAATGAAAAACACCACCAATCCAAATGTACAATCATTTTATAATATTCTCCATTTCCTCAACCAAATACCCCAAAGGATGAATCCTCCATCTCTTACTATTTTGTTTCTTCTTGCTAAATACTTACTCCCCCTTGTTGCAATTCTTTTATAACATTCTCCATTTCCTCATCAAAACTTCCTTAAGGATGAATCCTTCATCTACTACTGAATTCTCTGAATATCAACTGCTACAACCTCTTACTATTTTGTTTTTCATGACTATATACTTACTCCCCCTTTGACATCAATGGAAAAGGGTGCCAAATAAATAAGCACCGGTGCTACTCCTAAAGTAGATTAGTCAACCTTTCATTAGTCACTGATTACTAATGCACTCCTGCAATCTCTAATCAGATTCAAGGAAGGGGATTACTCCCACCTTCTCCTTGAGATACTCAAATGTATCCTTAGGTAAAGGCTTTGTGAATATGTCTTCTTGTTGATCTTTTGTGCTCACATAGTCCACCTTTACTTCTTTCTCTACTACTTTCTCTCTTAGGAAGTGATATTTTATATCAATGTGTTTTGTCTTTGCATGTATCATAGGGTTCTTTGACATATTGATAGTGCTAGTATTATCACAATGAATAACAATGGGATAATCAATCTGAATACCAAATTTTTTTATCATCTGCTTGATCCACACAATTTTAGAGAAATTTAATGCTGCTGCAACATACTCTTCTTTTGCTATGGATTGAGAAATACAATTTTTCTTCTTACTTGTCCAAGTAACAAGTCTATCTCCAAGAAATACTGCTCCTCCTGAGGTACTCTTCCTATCATCCACACATCTTGCCCAATCTGCATCTGTATACACGTGAAGTTCTATATTTTATGAATTAGGATACCATAAACCATAGCCTATAGTTGCTCTCAAGTATTTGAATATCCTCTTTACTTCCATGAGATGAATTTGTTTAGGATCTGCTACAAATATTCCAACAATACCAACTGCATTGGAAATATCAGGTCTAGATTGAGTAAGGTAGATTAGTTTACCAATCATAGACTTGTACAAGGTTATGTCTACTACTGCTGACTCATCTTATTTTGAAAGCTTGCATCCTGTTATCATAGGGGTACTTATTGGCATTCAATCATCCATCTTGAACTTCTTCAATATCTCATTCACATACATAGACTGATTAATGAATATACCTTTATCTGTCTGCTGCACATTTAGTCCCAAAAAGTACTTGATAGGTCCAATCATGCTCATCTCAAATTCACTCTGCATCTCTTTATAAAATTCAACACTAAGCTTGTCATTACCACCAAAGATGATGTCATCAAAAAATATAGCAACCAACAACAATCCATCAAATGTTTCTCTTATGAATAAATTAAAATCTGTTGCTCCTTTCCTGAATCCAATCTTAGTCAAGTAACCATCAAGTCTTTCATACCATGCACTAGGGTCTTGCTTAAGTCCATAGAGGGCTTTCTTCAATCTTAAATTGAAACATCTATAAGCTTTGCTTTTAGTAGAGGAACCAAGAAAAATACCTTCATCACTTCTTGCATCAAACTTGCCAATTGCTTCATCTCTCTTGATGTAGCACTTGCTTCCAAAGAATTTGAAGTATTTTACTATAGGTACATTCCCAAACCATAGCTCATAAGGTTTCTTGTCTACTCTTGGCCTTAATTGAATTCTATTGATTATATAGACTGCAGTATTGACCTCATCTATCCAATAGGTGTGTGCGACCTTTCCTTCAATCATGATGGTGCCCACTGTGTCAAGTATGATCCTATTCCTCCTTTCTACAATTCCATTCTCCTAAGGGGTTCTAGGTGCACTTAATTGTCTCTTTATCCCATGTTCTTTGCAATAGTCATAGAATCTGTCAGAGGTGAATTCTCCTGCTCTATTTGATCTTAGACATTTAATCTTCAATCCAGACTCATTTTCAACCTTAGCTTTGAATATTTTGAACTTCTCAAATGCTTTAGATTTATCCTTTAAGAATGCAACCCACATCATTCTAGAATAATCATCAACAAACAAAATAAAGTACCTTTCACCATAATATGATCTTGTTTGAGTTAGTCCACATAGGTCTGTATGCACTAGATCCAATTTGTTCTTTGTCGAATTATGCTTGCTTCTGAATGAATTCCTCACATGCTTTCCCATCACACATTCCCTGCATATTGTATCAACTAGTTTGGCAATGCTAGGAAGGTCTCTTACTGCCTTTACATTACTTATCTTCACTATGTTGTCAAAATTGATGTGACATAGTCTTTTGTGCCATAGCCAACTATCATCTACTTTAGCAACAAAACAACTTGCTTATGGATTAAGATGAAAAACATTACCTTTAGTCTTTGAACTTGATGTAATCATTTCTCCTTCCTTGTTATTAATGATGCACTTGTTGTCTTTTAATTCCAACTAATATCCTTTTTCAAAAAACTATCCAACACTCAGTAGGTTATGCTGCAAACCATCATCATAAAGAATATCATCAGTGTTGTTCTTTCCATCCAAGGTGATAGCTCTTCTACCTATGACAAGTTTAGGAATGTTGTCTCCAAATATAACCATGTCACCTTTGTATCTATCCAGATGTACAAATATATTCTTGTCTCCTGTCATGTGATGTGAGTAACCATTGTCAATGATCCAATATGTCCTAATGTCAGCTTGTGAAATTAGTGCTAACTCTTGTGCTTCCTTTTCATCTTCAAGGTCCATTTCATCAAACATTTTCTCCATGTCTTCAAGAGAAATGAATCCAATTTCATCCTCTGCTAACTCTTCATCTGATAATCCATCACCAACATAGTAACATTCTTTTGTATACTTAGGCTTGTAGTTAGTTTTGAGCTTCTTGACTCTTGTAGGACACTTAGATGCAAAGTGACCAATCTTGTTACATGAGAAGCATTTGAATGGTAACTGACCTTCATATTTCCCTTTTCCTTTCCTTTTTTTCTTAGAAATCAAAGAAATGAAATCATCTAGTTCTTTTTCTTCATCATCATCATCAAAATTAGCAGAAGTGCTCAAAGATTTCTTACCATGGATTGAGGCTTTGAAGGCTGTCTCACTTTTAGGCTCTGTCTTCAAACTTGATATCTCAAAAGCTAAAATCTTGTTGATTAAGGTCTCTCTTTTGAAGTCTTTTGAGAATTGCATAGTCTCATCTGGGATGTTTATCTTTCTCTCATATTCTGGTGTCAAAGTAGTCATCAACTTATCCATTATGTCTTCTTTCAAAATCTCTCCACCATTGTTTTTAATTCCTGCAACTGCTTCATTAATTCTTTGATTGTAGGCTCTAATGTTCTCTTTAGGTAGCATCTCCAATGTATTGTAGTTTTTCTTCCATGTCTTTCTACGTGCATTCTTAGCTTAGATGTCTCCTTCAAACATGTCTTCTAGATACTTCCAGATCTTGTAGGCTTTATCAACTTTCTTGATCTCTGAAAACTCACTGTCAGACAAGGTGCTAATAAGGGCTTCTTTGGAAATAGCATTTTGAATGAACATCTCCTTTTTCTTAAGATTTGCATCTTCCTTTGCAAGATCTACTAGAGAGGGAATCTGAACTTCTTTGGTAGCTACTTCAAAAATCTCAAAGGTAATGCACTGCAAATGTGTCATCATTTTGATCTTCCAATCTAGATAGTTCTCTCCATCAAACTTAGGACTTTCTTTTCTAAAGAATTCCATCTGATCAACCTCAAGTTGTTAAAATTTCTCTTTGAGGCACTTGGCTTTGATACCAATTGTTAGGAATAGTACCAACAAATAACTGAGAGGGGGGAGGGTGAATCAATTATCTACAAGATTCAATTCTTTATCCAATTAAGTACAAAAGAACATTAAGCATAAACACAATATAAGAAAACTTAACACAACACCAAAATTTTGGTTATGGGGAAACCCAAATAGGTAAAAACCTTGGTGGGAATTACCACCAACTATAAACTGCACTAGAGTATTATGATCCCTACTAGAAGATCTTACAACCATGTTAGGAGTTTATTTTTACAATGCATTAAGTACAGTGACTTGGTCAAGGGTTGGACCTTGTTAGGGGTGAGGACATAATGTCCAAGAGCACACTGCTCAAAGGGGTGAAGGCTGCAACCTTTTGTTTAACAAATACACACTATATGTAGATCTTGGTGAACTACGTGTAGAACTGCTATTTTGATCAGTTCCAATGAATAGCATATACTCTCTACTTTGTCAAATAGACCTTTTGATGATGGCTCAACACTTCGTAACTTTTTCTCTTCTCTTATCTTTCAACTATCTTCCATGCTTAGCAATCACAAATGACTGCCTATAAATATCTTTCCTCTAAATGATGTAATCAATTCGGCCTATTAGAACCATCTTGAAATCATATCAGAGAAAAAAAAAAACTCTCCAATAACATCTCAGTTGGCTCTACTAAGCACACAACACAAATTAGGACCGCCCAACTCAATATGAGTAGACGCGTCACTTCACACTGTTGGCTCCACCAAATTAACTGATACTTTCTTCTCATGTTGAATTATGTCATGCACTCTTAACCAAATATTCTTAACTATTCTCCAAACACTAATTCAAGAATGCATATCAAACTGATAGGCACAACTACTACAACAATAAAAATAATGTCGGCTCTACCAGATAAACTCAGGAAATAGTGACTGTCAACTGGAGACTTCATAACTCAACCTATACTGCATATCTGACTTTGCATCCATGAAAATAGTATAATACATATGTCTACAACATAAATATAAACACACAAGGCTCCATTAGAACCATACTTTAAATCACATACAAAACTCTTCCTGGGATCTGTCAAGAACACTCATTGATACAGACTACTATATTACTGTCTTCACTCAGAATCAACCTCTACGTCTATGATATCATGCTGATAACATATCTAGGAAACATATACTCTCGGATCTCTCCATCAAGCTTCCACACACACTACTTACCATATGTTGTCATCAATGACAAACATAGAGTCAGCACTCTGGCTTGTTGGCAAATCTCCAACACGCATGACCCCCAACTTACCTCTAAGGTACTCAAAATTATCCTTAGGAAGTGGTTTGGTAGAGATATCTACATTTGTCTCTTTAGTTGGAATGTATTCCAACCTCACCACTTTTTCCTGCACTTGTTCTCTTAAGAAACAATAATTAATAGAAATGTTCTTGGTCTTCAAGTGTATAACCAGGTTCTTAGCACTAGTACTATCACAATAAATTGTCACCAATTCTATTACCTTCTCCTTAATCTAATTTTCTTTATCCAAGCTACCTGTGTGAAATTGATAGCTGTTGCCACATATTCCACTTCAGCTATAGATTGATATATGAAATTATTCTTATTGCTTGCCAAAGACATAAACTTGCCACCTAGAAAGAATGTACCACAACTTTTACTCTTTTGATCATCTACATTACCAACCCAATTAGCATCAGTATAAACACTTAGCAAAAAATCACCTTTATGAGCATACCATAATGATGCAAGAGCATCCTGGGTGTAAGAGCAATCTTGCATCACTCAAAAATATTTCTTGTTTCTTTTCAATAAGGGCTATCTTGTGCAGAGCTACTATTTATGGAAACTTACTATTTTAGTAAGTTGGTCGTGCGATCTCAGAATGTTATGCTTTCATAGGTGGAGGTTCATCTAAGTCATATCAGCCTACCAGTTGAGTTTCATTGTCATATCATGTGTATTAGTGAATTTATTGAGGTTTTTGGATATGAAATTTTTAAGCTCAATTTTGAAGGGCTTAGAGGCTCCAGATCACAATTGACCCCTAGCTGACTAGAGCTTGCGTCAATCAGGTACTGTAAATCAGGTCCTTCCATTTCTGAAAAGTGGGTATAATAGAAAAATGGAGCTACAGTTAGAAAGTTATGGCCTCCGGAAGTTAAGGTACCTAAAAACATATTTTGTAATTATTTGGAGCTGACCTTACATAAAATAAAATGAAAATAAAATAATTCTTAGGGAAGTCGGCCTTAAGGGCTAAATTTTTGGAACCTTCTCGGGCAGTGGAAATTGCCTATATAAAGAAGGCCTGTAGTCTTGTCTAGGGTAGTTATGGGTAGTAGATCTGGGTAATGATTTGAGGCTTTTTCCTACATAATATTATAAAGGGAAATGCCCATGTGGCTTTGCATATTGTAATTTTGAATATTTGTAATTCCACATTTGTGGAGATAATACGAAGCCCATTTTATGTTCTTGCAAATTGTTGTTGTTTCTCTGTTTCTATTATGTGTTTGTGTCATTAAGGGGAGAACCCTTCATCAAGTGTTATCAGAGTGGGAGTTCCTAAGTGTGTAGATAGATCATGGACTCTGAGGTAGTTTGTACCAAGATCATGGTTTAGGGTTTCAGCGCGCAATGTGAAAATGCCTCCATGAAGGGAATGTAGCGGAAGTGTTGGTGGTGTGACACCTAAGGTTAGATCACTCTAGAGACAAGTGCAATCATTGCAAGAAGATATTCATAGAGGAATGAATCTTAATGTCAAAGACAAAAGAGAGGATGAAGCTAAAGAAGGAAATTTTGATAAAGAAGGAGAAGGTGAAATTCTAAACCAGGAGGAAGAAAGACTTTTTTGGGCCATTTCCAAGATCGGGAAAAGACCTAAGATTGAGGTTCCTACATTTTTAGGAAATCTTAACCCAGAGGAGTTGATCAAATGGATCAATGAATTGGAAGAATATTTTGAGTATGAAGATATTGAGGATCCTGATCAGGTCAAGTTTGTGAAGGCCAGACTGAAGAGTCATGTGAAGATCTAGTGGCAATAGATTCAATTGGAGTGAAACAGAAGAGGAAAAGATAAAATCACAAGATGAGATTAGATGGTGGATAAATTGAAGCAATAGTTCATTCCTATTGATTATGAGCTTGACTTACTAAAGAAAATGCAAGGTTTGAAGTAAGCAGGAAGATCTGTTTAGGAATATACAGAGGAGTTCTATCGAATTCTCATCAGAATAGGCCATGCGAAAGTTGATAAGGAGAAAGTTGGTCGTTACCTTAATGGGTTGAGGCCGAGCATTCAAGAGGAGTTGAATTCGGTTTCAATGAATTGTATTGAAGAGGCATACCTATTTACCCTAAAAGTAGAGGAAAAGCTGAACAAGAAGTTTGAGAGTAGAAAAAATGAAAGAGGTCATGGTGGAAGATCTGGTGGATGATCATCTAGAGGCCAAAATGAAGATCTGAAAAAGAAGGATGAGGTTAGTAGTAGTCAAAATCAGAAAGGAAATAATTTTAATCATTTCCATGATTAGAATAATAGAGTTCAGAGAGGAAGAGGAAGAGGAAAAGGATTCAGAAGAGGAGGCTTCCGTGGAACATGTTTTTACTGTATAGAAGAGGGTCATAGGGCATATGAATGTCCTCAATTCCAAGGAAGGAAAAATAGGAGAACTAAAGGCTAGGATAGAGTTGCACATGTAGATGAAGATGCCAGATCATCACATTCTGAAGATGCTGAAAGAGGAGAAACACTAATTAACATAAGAGTCCTACTGAGTGGTAAGAATGAACCAGAGAAAAGGAGGATCCTATTTCGCACCAGGTGCATGTGTGAGGATAAGTGTTGTGATGTGATTATCGATAGTGGAAGTAATGACAATTTGGTGTTAGAAGAGATGGTCACAAAGTTGAAGCTCAAGAAATAGAAACACCCACATCCAAACCGAATCGCTTGGGTGCAGGATGACCACAAGGTCATGGTCGGTGAATAGTTCCTACTAAAGTTCAAGATTGGTGGATACCGTGATGAGGTACTATGTGATATCATACCGTGATTAGGTAGACTATGGTATTTTGATAGATGTGTTGTACATGATGGTCATTCGAATACCTATTCCCTCACAAAGGATGGAGTGTGATATAAGATAAAGCCATTGAAGGACATAGAAGAAAAGGTATGTGGTAATGCAAGAATAAGTTTTGTTGATGGAAGAAAATTCCTAGAGGGTATGATGCATGAGCATGTGTGTTTTTATTTAATTCCAAAAGTTGGTAAAGAGGAAGTAGAAGATGTACCTACAAAAGTTGCAAGTTTGTTGAATGAGTTTTAGGATATTGTATTCGATAATGTTCCTGATGGATTACCACCAGTAAAGAAGATCAGTCATCAGATGGACTTGATTCCAGGAGCTAGTTTTCCAAATAAGGTAGCACATAGAATGACACCTATAGAAAGTGAGGAGTTGAATAGATAAGTACATGAGTTGTTACAGAAGGGGTTGATTTGGGAGAGCCTAACTCCATGTTCTATACCAGCAGTATTAGCACCAAAAAAAAATGGAGAATGGAGGATGTGTACAGATTCTAGGGCTATAAACAAGATCACAATCAAGTATAGGTTTCCGTTGCCATAGATGGATGATATTATGGACTATCTGAGTGGAGCTGCGTATTTTTCAATGATAGATCTGAAGAGTGGATATCATTAGATTTGAATCAAAGAAGGAGATGAATGGAAGACTACTTTCAAGACAAAGGAAAGATTGTATGAGTGATTAGTCATTCCATTTGGGCTAACCAATGCATCGAGCACTTTCATACGACTCATGAATGAGGTTCTAAAATAAGTTTTGGGTAAGTTTGTCATTGTTTACCTAGATGATATTTTGATCTTTAGTAAGACATTGGAGGAGAATATGATGCATATTTGTATGGTGTTTGAGAAGTTAAGAGAAGACAAATTGTTGATTAATTTGAAGAAGTGGAGTTTTGTGAAGGAGTTAGTGTATCTGGGATTTGTAGTTTCAACATAAGGTCTAAAAATGGACCCAGAGAAAGTGTAGGCTATCCTTGAATGGCCTACCCTAAGGAGTGCTACTAAGGTAAGATATTTTCATGGTTTGGCTAGCTTTTACAAAAAAATTATCAGGAGTTTTAGTAGTATATGTGGACCCTTGACTGAAACAATGAGAGGGGATAGAAAAGAGTTTAAGTGGACTACTGGGGCACATACAAGTTTTAAACTATTGAAATAGAAAGTTACAGAACAACCTATTTTAGCACTTGCAAATTTTAATGAGGTGTTTCAAGTAGACTATGATGCTAGTGGTACTGTAATAGGAGCTGTTATGAGCCAAGAAGGTAAACCCGTTGCTTATTTAAGTGAGAAGTTAAATGATGCCAAGAGAAAATATTCTATTTATGATCAGGAATTTTATGCTATAGTTCAAGCATTGAAGAAGTGGAGACACTATCTTCTTCCTAAGGAGTTTTTTTTGTATATTGATCATCAAGCTTTGGAATATTTGAATAGTCAAGGAAAGTTGAATCAAAGGCATTTGAAATGGGTTGAGTTTTTGTAGATTTATACATTTTTTTTAAACACAGGAGTGGAAAGTCTAATAGGGTTGCAGATGTGCTTAGCAGAAGACAAATTTTTTTGACAGAGATGCAAATTGAGGTGGTTGGGTTCAAGGAACTCAAGAGTTTATATCTAGAGGATCTTGATTTTGGTGAAGCTTGGAAATCTTGTAAATAACTTGTAACTATAGATAGAATGAAGTGGGTGGATTTCATCATTTAGGATTATATGCTATTCAGAGGGAGTCAGTTGTGCATTCCTTTAAGTTCTATGAGGGAGAATCTCATCAAGGAGAAGCATAGTGGAGGATTGGCTGGACATTTTGGTCGTGATAAAACCCTTGCTTTGGTTAGTGATAATGATTACTGGCCATAGTTATAGAAAGATGTCAAGAAGTTTGTATAGAGTTACAAAGTATGTCAGATGGAAAAGGGAGTAAAGTAGAATATAGGGTTGTATCTGCCATTACCTGTACCACAAAAGCCTTGGGAGGATAACAGTATGGACTTTGTTCTTGGTTTACCAAGGACTCAACGGGGACATGATTCATTTTTTGTGATAGTTGACAAATTTTCAAAGATGACACATTTCATTCCCTGCAAGAAGAATAATGATGTTGTTCATGTAGAATAATTGTTTTTCAAAGAAGTGGTGAGACTACATGGTTTTCCAAAGAGTATAGTTTTAGATTGGGACACTAAGTTTGTTGGATATTTCTGGTGTACATTGTGGAAGAAGTTAAAGATAGATTTGATTTTTAGTTCATCACATCATACATAGACTGATGGATAGACAAAGGTGTTGAATAGGAGTTTGGGGAATTTGTTGAGATGTTTGGTTGGGGATAAGCCAATAGGATGGGATTGATTTTACCACAGGCAGAATTTGCATACAATAATTCTATCAACAGGAGCATTGGTAAATCACCATTTTCAATTGTATATGGAAGTAGTCCCAAAAATGCATCTGAGTTGAGAAAGATAGTTAAAGGAGAGATAAGTAGTGCTGAAGTTAAGGATTTTTCAAAACATTTGAAGAACATCCATGAGGAGGTGAGAAAAAACATTACTAAGATGAATGCGCAGTATAAGGCTAAGGCAGATGAGAAAAGGAGGCATAAGGAATTTCAGGTTGGAGATGAAGTCATGGTTCATATGTCGAAGGAGCGATTTCTAGTTGGTACATATAATAAGCTGAAAATGAAGAAGTTCTGGCCATGTAAGATACTGAAGAAGCATGATTCAAGAAATGCCTATGAGGTAGAATTACCTACTGAGCTGAATATTTCACCAGTATTTAATATTTTAGATTTGATAGAGTATCATGAAGGGGGTGTTGAAGATGTGGTTACATAAGCACAATGGAGTATTCCAGCAACTAGTTCAGCTACCAAGGAGATTGAGGATATACTAGATAGTCATATTGGCAAAAGCATAAGGAACGGGATATATGAAGAATATCTGGTCAAATGGAAAGGATGATTTGTTGAAGATTCATCATGGCTGACAAGGGAGGAGGTTAACCATCTTGGTTTTCCTCTTCACACCTGAGACGTGACAGGATCACTTCTCAAATTACCCCAGGTGTCTAATGCAGGAGCATCCTGGGTGTAAGAGAAATCTTGCATCACCCAAAAATATTTTTGGTTTCTTTTCAATAAGGGATATCTTGTGTAGAGCTACTATGTATGGAAACTTACTATTTTTAGTAAGTTGGTCATACGATCTTAGAATGTTCTGAGTTCACAGGTGGAGGTTCATCTTAGTCATATCAGCCTACCAGTTGAGTTTCATTGTCATATCAAGTGTACCAGTGAAGGTATCAAGGTTTTTGGGTACAAAATCTTTGAGCTCAATTTTGAAGGCCTTAGAGGCTCTAGATTGCGACCAAACCTCAGCTAACTAGAGCTTGCGCGAGTCAAGCACTATAGATCAAGTCCTGCCATTTTTGAAAAGTGGTTATAATAGAAAAATGGAGCTACGTTTAGAAAGTTATGGCCTCCGTAAGTTGGGGTACCTAAAAACATATTTTGTAATTATTTGGAGCCGACCCTATGTAAAATAAAATGAAAATAAAATAATTCTTAGGGAAGTCAGCCTTAAGGGCTAAATTTTTGGAACCTTCTCGAGTGGTGGAAATTGCCTATATAAAGAAGGCTGATAGTATTGTCTAGGGAAGTTCTGGGTAGATCTGGGTAATGATTCGAGGCTTTATCCTATAGAATATTGTAAGGGAAAATGCCCATGTGGATTTTCATATTATAATTCTAAAATTTGTAATTCCACATTTGTGGAGATAATAAGAAGCTCATTTTATGTTCTTGCAAATTGTTGTTGTTTCTCTATTTATGTTATGTGTTTGTGGTATTAGAGGGAGCACCCTTCATCACATAATCCATAATCCACAGTGCCTTTCAGATATCTGAAGATTCTCTTCATTGTAGCCATGTGTGATTCCTTTGGGTTTGACTGTAACCTTGCAACTATGCCAACTGCTTGTGTAATATATGGTCTGCTATGTGCAACATAGTGTAGCTTTTATAGATCTTCCAATTTTATTCACCACATCATTCTTACAACTTGAAATATCTTATTCCACATCTCAAATTGAGATCTATTCATCTATGGTAAATGTTCCAAATCTTGTATCTAATTCACATTGTTCACATATCAGTATAAGAGCCATTTATTATGGTCAATATTTTAAAATCTTCATAATAGTTGATCCCATCAACTAGTTCAAATCAACATCAAGGTGTGGAAGAAAATTCTATTTAAATTCATTCATCTTCCTAGACTTTGGTTAGAATTTTTTTTATGATTTTTATTGTTCTCTTCTTCCAGGGGAATTTATTATGTATGGATATTTACATGGTCTAGTTGTCATTACCCATTTCTTATTTTTCAACTATTCCAAGTTGCACTTATAGGGGGTTTTAGTGTAATATTTACTACATATTAGATATATTCTAAGTATAATATTATAGGTTCACTCAAGATATTAGAAAATTTTAATATTTCTCATAAAGTGACTAGTAATGATATGCGCACAACTTGAATTGTGATATGCATTGTCACCATTTCCTCACCAATCCTTCATTGATGGTAATTTAGTGCCATCTTTGTTTGGTCACCTTTTTATTAGTCAATTGAGTGATTGATCCACTACTTAGAAATATAAATCTTGACTTCATAGTTATACTAAGTTAACCAATCCACTTATTGGAAAGTAAACTCATGATCATTGGACTTATTATCTCCATGAGTCGTGTATCTAGGTGACCTCTTTTTATGTATTTTATGCATTCACTTATATTTTATTTAGTTAATTTGATTTGATTATTGATTTCTTTTCTTTGGAATAGATTATGTTTACTCATATTACATCATTTATTTTGTGCTTTCAACTATTGTAACTTCATTTATGTACCTAGATCCAATCTTGTGCAATTATATTCTCACTATGTATTACAACCAACCATCCATAGGTTATTTTTCTGATATTTTTAGCCTGATGTTACCTTCCTTGATTATATTTCACCACACACACATTTGATTCTATTTTGTTTCAATAATTGAAGTGCTCTTTTTTCCCAAGATAGTCATTACTTCTATGATGCCACTAATTATTTTAATTTAACTTTTGATTCCATGTAGATCCACAATCTCTTTTTTCCCAAGAAATTCATTACTTCTTTGATGCCACTAATTGTTTTAATTTAACTTTTGATTCCATGTAGATCCACAATGCTTGGATTTTTTATTCTTAAAAAAATATATGAAAGTTTTGTGAGAATGTGTTAACTCTTGCTTTTTCTTATGTGTAATTAACTAGTGTTTATTGGTAGCATACAATAGGTTTTAGAATAGCACACATGTAATTTAGGTCATTTTAGAAACATGTTTCCATTATATGTCACTTAACTAGCCATATAGTACCTCTAATATGTCTAAATAAGCTAGAAAATAGTAAAATATCATAAATGAAAAAGGTAAATTTGTGTAAACATTATAATTAATCTTTATTATGAAAGGATATGACTGAAATATAATATGAAAATGCACTAAAATAATATATGAGAAAGGGAAAAGTAAGAGATAAGATAAAAAATCATATAAATTATACATGTATGACAATAACAAAGTGTGAAGGAAACCATGGAAGGGGCTTTGGTGGCTCATGAAACTCTTCATTCAATAAACACTAATCAATCTTCAACTTTTGTAATTAAGCTAGATATGATGAAGGACTATTATAGACTAAATTGGGTATTTCTATTTAAATTTCTTCAGAAATTTGGCTTCTCACACAAATAATGTAAATGGATCAAGGCTTGTCTTTCGGGTTCTTATTTCTCAGTTCTTGTGAATGGGGTTCCAACTAGTTTTTTTCCTTCTACTCAAGGAGTAAGACAAGGGGATCCCCTATCCCATTTTCTTTTCATCATCATGGTTGAAGCATTCAACCAAATTATCACTTGTAGAAAGGAGAAGGAATTATGTCATGGGGTGCACATTGTTGGTACTTCTATCTCGATCACACACTCCCTTTTTTATGATGACGCCCTCTTATTTGGGAAGTCTAATATTTAGGAATCCAAAAAGATTAAACATACTTTGGTTCTTTACACAACTATATCAAGTCAAAAGATCAAACCTCAAAATTCAAAGATTTACATCTTCAATACAAATTAGGAAGTTTCTAACAAATCAAGAACAAAGTCTCTACTTGGAAAGCATGCTGGCTTTCTTTATCTAGGAAAATTCTCCTTATTAAGTCAGTTCTTTTAGAAATCCCAAACTACTATATTTTTGTCCTTAAAGCTCCTAAATCTGTCATTCATCTAATATGGAAAATGATTAGAGATTTTTTATGGAAATCCAATATGATAGATACAAAAAAGATCCCTCTAGTCTTGTTCAAAGATATGTCATCTAACATAGAGATAGGAGGTGTAGGGCTACATGATTTAGTTAAAATAAATAAAACCTTTGGAGGTAAATTGGATTGGTAGATGTACTCAAGGCCCCATAACAAATCTTTTCAAATTATGCAAGAGAAGTATTTAGATTCCAAAGATGCCTCAATAATTTTAACAATTTCTGATCCTCCTCAGGGATCAACACTATGGAACTTTATGATGTCTTCAAGAGAGGTTATTAGTAAATATGTGTCTTGGGAAGTCTGTAATGGGGAAAGTGTTGATATTTGGAGAGATTTATGGAATAGGCTGCCACCATTGACTTAGAACCTCGACTTAGATAATGTAATGAAAACTTCTATTGATTGCTAGGGGACAAAATTGATAGGTTACATAAGTATTGTTGATCCCTTCTCAGGTAAGGCTACATGGAAGGACCCATCCTTTCTTCCTATCTCTTCAAACCAAGTATTAATTTTTTAGCATATTATGTCTCGAAGAATTTTTTATATTTCAATATAAACACAACTCCTTATTCTAGGTGCCATCCAATGATGGTAATTATTCTATCAAAATTGGGTACAAATATGTTCACCAATTGGAAGATCAGAAAGTAAATCATAGAGCCTTCTCCATATGTTGGAATAATTTAGTTTTTCCAAAAGAGGGGTGTTTTTCTTGGCTTGTATTAAAGAAAATAATTCTCACTAGTGACAAACTACATAAATTGAATATAGAACAACCTTTCAACTATGTTCTATGCAATAAGGATGAGTATGGACCACCTATTCTTGGCTTGACCTTTCACCCAACAATGCTAGCATTTTTTTATGAATAAATTGAATTTAGTTATGCCTCTACTTGCTACACTTTGGTACTTGTTCCAATCTTAGTTTGTTAAATTTTACAAGTCAATGTTTTCTTGCGCATGGAAATATATTCCTGCTATTGTTATTTGGTCCATATGGTGAGAAAGAAACAAAAGGATCTTTAGACAAATGACAACTACTATGCACATGGTTTCAGAAGGGCTAGAAAGGTCTATCTCTGAGATAGTTAATGTTAACACTCAAAATTCAAAAGGCAACCATAAATTCACTTCTTGGGATAATTTTATTACTTCTCAGTGGAAATGGACTCATTTTCCCATTTTCCCATTTCCTTTCTGTCATTCACAACCTCCTAATAGATCTAATATTAAATGGATTCCTCCATGTTCCAAATTTGTTAAACTAAATTTTGATGGAGCCTCAAAAGGAAATCCTAGTATCTCAAGTATTGGTATATCATTAGTGATCATTAAGGTAATTTGATTTCTTTTAAATCATCCAACACTCCGCCAAGGACAAATAACATGTTTGAAGAAGTGGCTCTCTTGAATGGTTTAGTTTTGGTTAAAAAAATGGGATACACTAATATTCATGTAGAAGGTGACTCAACTATGATCATTAATGCTTGCATTTCTAGAAAATCAATCAATTAGAAGATAGCCTATGTACTTAAACATATATGGTCAATGTTGGATTCATTCAAATAATTCCTTATCTCTCACACTTATAGGGAGGGTAACCATCTTGCAGACATGTTGGCTAATATGGGTTGTGATAATTTGAATCTGGATTCTTCGCTATCCGTTATTGATTTATATGACTTTCCCAATCTATTGTGGGTACTGAATAAGGAACATTTTCATTGAAAAACATTATATGTCAAACCTTATATTCTTCATCTGACTAATATTTCTTGTCACCTTCGACTTTAGCCACTTCATTCCTCACATGGGAAAATACACATCATTTCAAGGCAAGGAATTCAATATTTTATACAGTAGAATAAGAGAACTTATGTGGTAATCATCTGAAGTCATGTTGAGTTCTCATATCTCTAGAAATGATTACCCTTCTTTAAAGTTCACTCAACTTGAAAAGTACAAGCTATCTAGTTTTAAAGGTCAATGCAACAAAGTTTATACCTTTTTTCCCCCTTAAGGTTTGGCATGAAGTTTTCTACAATATTTATTATGATTTTGATTTCCACTTGTATGAAGATCTTCATTATTGCCAGTTAAGTACACGAGCTTTAGCTGGCTTGTTATGAACATTATTACTCTCCCATTCTTTGATACATATTATCGCTAGAGTTTTAATGCTTTCTAAAAGTTCTTCATTTTATTGATTCCAATGTATGTGTCGATTTTTCATCTCTCTATTAATTTCCTCTAACAATGGAGTATGCTCCAAGGAATTACAAGGTTTTCTTCAAAGTGGCTCTGGATGAATGGCCTTTCAAATACCATATTCAAAATGGGTATCTCAATTTAATCTTCCAAATTAACTGCTCGCACTATAAATATAGTATCAAACACATTATTGGGGATGAGATTCTTTTTCCATAGGAGAATAGGATGATAAGCTACTTGAAATTGTTCAAATCTATGATCTCTAGAATGGTCAAGAACTAGTGGGTGGGTTGTTTCCTAGACAATACTTGCAAACCATGGATAAATTTGTGATTATTTTTTACGATATTAAGAGATCCTTGCTTCAGTAGAGCATGATGCCATTTCAGTAGGCTGCTAGAAATGTGGGAGTAGGTGTGCTCAAGGCGGATATAAAAAGAAGATTCTACATAAAACTTCATGTGGTTTTGGCTATCCTCGAGCACGAACATGCTTCATCAATTCCCACCACTGCCAATGTGATGCTTCATCAATTCCCACTACTTCCAATGTGTCAACTCCTTAGTTGTAGGTTCCACCTTCAAATGCCCCTTCTCTCCCGCACACCGAATATTTTGAGCAACATCAAACCTCTTCTTGGGTGTCATCTTCTTCTACAAATCCTTCCTCTTCCCAGGTATACTCACAATATTTTCACCATGCTTATGAATTTGATAGCATCCTTTTTGGTACCACTGATACCCAACCTATTGAGGAGTAATTTTGAGGCATTCTATTAAATATTTTTAGGGGTTATCTAAAGACATTATTGACCTCCTAATATATTCTAATATGCAAATTATTGTAATATGTTAGTTTGAAATTTGTATATTCCCTTTTGATATGTCCTCTTAGCATCTACATTCAACATGTCAATATGGTATTTTTTTGTCTATAGGTGCAACTCATTACCCAAATTTTGGTTTTAATTGGCATCTCAACCGCAGCCCATTACATCAAATGTTGATCTCATTATTGGATTTATAATATTTTAGGCTCTTTTTATACCACTTGGGGGAAATTTGAATCAATTTTGTACTCCTTTCATGGCCTATGCTCTTCATGGGTACATTTGTAACTGATTTTGTACTTCAATATATATGTATCCTAGGCTGGGTTGTAGTTTCAGATAGGCGATTTGGTTTTGCTAGTTTATTAGGCTCTTTTATCCTTCTATTTTGTATTTGAGTAGGGATAGAGGATTTTATTAATGGTTCTTTCCCTCTTGAGATATTGAACCAGTTATAGTAAATATAATATTACAACGACTCCCCCACTTTTGCAAAAAAGAAAAGAAAAGTGTGAAGGATATAAGAGATAAAAATAAATGATCATAAGAGAGTAAATAATAAGAAGTGAAGTATAAGATATTTATAAGTGATTGAATGGTATTAAATGCGCTTATGTATATTTGTGTATATATTTTATTATAATTTAGTTTATACTTATTGTATTATATGTTTATAAACCTTTGATGTAGGCTCAACAAAATAATAAACAACATCTTAAGTATTCTATCAAATATTAAAAATCTAAAAAATAGAAAAACATAGCAACCAAAGGATAAATGATGGAATATCCAACATAAACATGTTATAAATGGAACAATATACTAAATCTCTACAATGAAGAATATATATTTGAACCTACAAGAAGAAACTCTCTAGAAATTTCCAAAATCTCCCAAAGATGATTCTTCCATTGCCAAAGGATTAGGCTACACCAAAACACTATGAAAAAGTTGTATGCAAGAGGTCAAGGTGATTATGTAGTGTGATACTATGTATCTAAAGCTAAAAATATTAAGACGAAATAATAAGAAGTGAAGTATAAGATATTTATAAGTGATTGAATGATATTAAATAAACTTATGTATGTTGGTCTATATATTTTATTATAATTTGGTTTATACTTATTGTATTATATGTTTATGAACCTTTAATGTAGGCTCAACAAAATAACAAACAATATCCTAAATATTCTATCAAATATTAAAAAACTAAAAAATAGAAAAACATAACAACCAAAGGATGAATGACAAAATATCTGACATAAATATGCTATAAATGGAACAATACACTAAATCTCTATAGCGAAGAATACAAAATTGAACCTGCAAGAAGAAACTCTCTATAAATTTCCAAAATCTCCTTCAGATGATTCTTCCAATGCCAAAGGATTAGGCTACACCAAAACACTCTGAAAAATTTGTATGCAAGAGGTTAGGGTGATTATATAGTGTGATACTATGTATCTAAATATTTAAGTTGTAGATAATGAAGTTTCTTGAATCAAAGAGAGTTGTTAAAAACTTGAATGAATATATTTTTTCTCTTCTTTTTCAAAATGAAGGGTTTTAGCCTAAGATAGTAGTTCCAAGTTCATCTACAAGACTTGGCCTTGTTGATAAGGGTGTTACACTAGCATATTCTAGGAAGCATAACACTTGAACGGTCTATTGAGTCATATATTTTCTTGGGATATTAGTGTGTCACATATATTCCCACATGTAGAATGGTCATCTGAGAAAATTAGGCTAAAAAACCATAGAACAATACAAATTCGCTAAGAATATAAAATTTTTCGTAGATCATAACATACTTAAAAAATACTTTTCTAAGGCTATTTAGGGAGATTTTATGTAGTGTGAAACTGCATGGGTATGCAATTATGATACTAAACTTACAAAAAGAGGAAATACATAGAAAGTCTATTGAGGATGGGTCTAAGGATGTATTTATGTGTAGGGAAGATCTGAAGAAAATGGAAAGGATAATTAGAAAGTTGGTAAGGATAATTTTAGGGAAATACATAAGTCCAAAGGAAGACCCAAAGCACTTGATAAGAGTAGATTGAGGTATCGAAATAGTGGAAAATGGAGGTACCTCAGAAAAAATTTAAAATAATTAAAAGAAAGATGAATATTTTCCTAATAATTCTTTCGATGATAAAGTTGGGTGTGCTTTTATTAATTTGATTAACATGAATTTTGATGGCTCTTAGTTATGAGATCTAGATGGACCCTACTACATGACTCCTCACAATGAGTTGTTTTTTTAGCTAATATAGCTTATGATTATGGGGAACATTTCCATGGGTATAACAAAAATGGAAGATTATAGGTTGAGTTAATGTAAAATAATTTTTTAGTGTGGATGCAAGGGTGAAGGTGTTCATACATATTTATCATGTATATCCTTGGTGTAGCTATGAATTTAATTCTTATATCTAAAAATGTTTGATTTAGGGGTACATGTGAATTTTGAAAAGAGTGGTTTCAAGTTAAGTAGATAGAATTTAGTGTTGGCTATGGGCACTTAGTACAACATCTTATTTAGGCTAAAAGCATCTACTTTATATAACCTTGTGAATGTGACTGATAACTCCATTTCTTTAAACTATGCCACCATAAATTGGGTCACATAAGTGAGAAGGGGTATTAAAACCATAAAGATGGTTGATGGTTTATCTAGTTATTTTACTAGTTTTAATTTTAATGAACTTTATGTGTATGAAGAATGACATGGTTTCATTTAAATTTGGTACTACAAGAGATAATAATATTTTTATACTATTTATGGCGATGCATTTATTTCTGTGGATGTTCCTTTTATTGGAAAATGTCAGTACTATGTTACATTTATTGATAATTTCTTTAGATTTACATATATTTACTTTCTGTAATCACCTGAAAATGGACAAGATCATTTAAGTGAGAAATCAAGGCAAGGATCAACAAAATTAAATGCAATTAAATCAAATCAAAGACAAATTGCAATTGAACCTTAATCCAAAATTAATTGAAAATCAAAAGCTATAAAATCAATTTAAATCGAATAAATCATGATAAATCAATAAATTGTGTAATTAACTAATTAATTACATAGTTCAATTTAAATCAAATCAACCCATTCAAGGGGTACACATGGCTAAACAAATTAAATAAAATCAATTGATTAATTCCTATTTTATCTCAACACCACATGGGAGGAAAAAGCCTCAACCAATAGGAATTGAGAACCAAGCTCACACGCATCAAGCCTAAAATGAATCTCAATCACTCACTTGGAGGATGAATCTTGTCCACCCATCTTGTCTTCTTGTCCCAAGCTTTGAGGACAATCCATTTAAATTGTCTCCAAAGGGTGGAACCAAGGACTTAACCCCAAATCAATCATGATCAACTCAACTACACCCCCTACCCTTGCCAAAATCTATAAAAGCAAGGCATAATTCACTCACAAATCATCCACAAATCTGAGAATAGCATCAAACCTCTTGCAAATTAGAGCTAGAAAGGTAAATATAGAAGCTAATTAGCATTTCTATTTGGAATTAATTGTTTTATCTTTCTTTATCATATCATTCTCATTCTAGGACTGTCACTAATGGAGGCTTGCTGAGAGCTTTATCATTAGCATCCCTAGCTAGAGATCCATACAGTGCTTAATTGTCAATTTTTAGCTTAAATAGATTGCTATTTGTGGTAATTTAGTGTTTATTTTGAATTATTGATGATACTAACCCTATGAAGGTACAAATTCTAGTACACAAAATGGCACCCACCATGGGGCATTAAGCCTCATTTTTCTAAAAATCCAGAAAATTTCATATTTTCAAATTTTTGCATGTTTAACTCTCTATTTTGCAAGTGAAGTAGCGTGTTTAACACTTTTTGCAGCACTTTTACCAAGTTTTCCAACGCTTCTGATATCTAAAACAATGCGTTGATGACAAATTTGTGTGCCTTTACATAGGGTTTTATCATGTTTGATTCCTTCTATTTTTTGTCTAATCTTCTTTCAGCACTTTTGCCCTGACTAGCCAGTGCATTTGATCAATTCACCAATATTTTTACGGTGTTTTTTACTCCTTTACACAGAGTTTTAGTGCTTCTGATCTCTATTTCAATTCTTTTAATTCTTTCTTTAGCACTTTTAATTTGATCCATAGCGTGTTTGAGCATTTAAGAGGCACTTTCAATAGATTTTGTAGCGCTTTTGATTAAATTAAAAATTTACAGAATCTAATTGTCGAAAAATGTTTTCTCTATCTCTGTAGGATGACTGGTCATAAAAAAATTAAAAAATTCGAGACTAGATTCAATAGTGAGGGAAAAGCCTTGACAAAAAGGATCAAAGAGGAGAATATTGCACACATTAAGCTAGTTTTGGAAGATTCTCAACAAGAAAACAAGGTATATGAACAATATCTAAAAGTTGTAGAAGCATACAAATCAAAGTTCATATCATTTCAAATTAGATTTATTCACCTTAATCAAGTTTTGCTAAAATTTGACAAATAAGGCTTAGCTTCAATTTTATCTTTGTTTTCTTTATTTTTACTGGTTGTGTTGACTAACTTGTTGGAGGAAAAGTACATTGGAAAGGAACGATCACCACTAGGTGAGCATTAAAAATGAAAAAATCAATAAAAAATGCCCCTAGCCTTTGCTAGCTTCGTTTGAAGGTAAGCCTAAACTTAGTCATTTTTTTCTTAAATTGTGGCTTTGTCATTTTCAAAATCTAGTAATTAAAATAGCCTATTATTGTTTGAGGAATTAGACATTAGGCCTATGCTCTTCACTTTCTAAGTGAATCAAAATGCCAAAAGTGTTGAACTCCTTGATTAAAAGAAAGGCTAATTAAATCAAGCACTAAATTTGAACAACCCCTTGTTTGTAGAAAAGAGTAGAAATACTCGATTCTCATTAGTTAGTGGGTTTGGTAATTGAACCTTGTTAAAAGTGTTTGGGAATTGAGAAGTATATAGGGATATGCTCTTCACCTTTTTGGTGAATCAAACTCCCAAAACCTATTTCTTTATTCCACTTTATTGTTTTCAAATGAACATGCTAGATCTATAGTGGGCTCACCTCTCGGGATTTGCCTTAATAAGGCCGGTGAGAGGGACAACCCAAAGTGGGATACAATCACCTTTTCTGCAATCATCCAAACCAATATAAAATGAAATACATGCATCCTTAATGGGGTGTGTGACAAAAGGGTGTTAAATTTTTGAACTTCCTCGAGTAGTCCTTCGGGATTGCGCAAAACTCTAACATACCGGTGGTGGGAAGCCTCTTAATATACTTGGAGGATGAAAGTTTAATATCCATTTTGAATGGAATATTGATTAAAAACCTTGTTAACTTAGCAAAGACTACCTTATAGAGTCATGTTTATGAACCAAATCTTGAGCTAGGTAGATTGCTTGAAGTGTCTCTTTGTGCAAAAACTTGTGATAACATCCTTGAAAATTCAAACACTTTTTGTGTAGAGGGTTAAAAAGAACATGTGTACTTGTGGTTGTTGTGTTTGAAAAATACATAGAACAAGTGAGAGAGATCCATTTGAAAACTCATCTTATATTTTTAAAAATCTCTTCATAAAAATCAACAATTACCAAATTGAGGATCAATTTGAAATCAAACTCTGTTGAATGCCGGTTTCTACAAGTTCTCACAAACTCAAATTATCTTTATGAGAACATGAAACTTGCATTGCAAATGAGGTCCCTGAATTTGAATATCAAGGTCTTTTCAACAATCATGATCAAGGGTATAGTCTCCCAAATCTATTTGAAAAAAGACTTGAATCAATGGATTGAAACTCCGCGTTTCATGATTACCATCATGGTGGAAATAATGATACTATTAACAATGCAAACCAAGAACCTAAAGAAATGCTTGAAGAAAGGGCTAATAGAGTGGCTCAAGATACTAATTTTCTTGAAGTCATGGACAAACTAATAGATAGGGATAGGGAGAAATTTTTCCTATCTCTAGCCCAAGCAGGGGTAAAGTTCCCACATGATTATGATGTGGATCAACTCAAGAAAAACAAAGAAGATGAAAACTCGATGAATGCTATGAATCAACAACTAAAAATGTTCTAAGCACAAATACACTTAATGAAAAAGGCTGTTGAGCCTAAACCTTTCTCTATTGAGGCCTTGTGCCCATTCCCTTTCGACAAAAGCTTAGTCATGGCACCTTTTCCTATCAATACAATCTTTCCTAAATATGATAAATACCTGGGTAAATCAGACCCACAGGATCACCTTAGAGAGTTTTATGCTCTAAGTATTGAATTTATGCATAACACCACATACTTAATGAGACTTTTTCCAAGAAGTTTGGGAGGTAAAGCCATGGAATGGTTCTCCAAACTTCCACAAGGGATAAAGACTTTTGAGGAATTAGGCTCTAAATTTGTAACTCATTACTCCTACAACATTGAACATGAGATTACCATGCTAAAACTATGTGATACAAAACAAAAGGATGGTGAATATTTCTTAGGATTCCTTCAAAGGTGGAGGACCATTTTTGCAAGGTACCCACGAAGTATCCCTGAAAAGGAGAAAATGGAGATATTTATGAATAATTTAAATATGGAGATGAACTATAGGCTCCAACTTCAATGTCCTCCTACATTCAAAAAACTTATTGAGAATGGGATTAAGATTGAAGATGTATTGGTCAAAAGGGGAGAAATAAAATTTTTTAAAGACAATAAACCCTATACCAATACTAATAATAATCATTATATATCTAATTATACCAACAATGAAGGAACCAACAATCACAATGATAAACCTAAACTATGGTTGAAAAATAATAACAAAAATCTTGTGAATGATGGGGTTGTGGAAGCTCACACCTTGAAGGCTACCCCATTTAACTTATCAAGTGGAGTGAATTCAACATACAATGTGAATCAAATGAATAAAGCTCCTTTTAATAATGCCAATTCCAACAAAAATAAAAACAATGCTAATAATAATCCCTTCAATAATGCTAATGGCAACAAGCCTAAACCCTTCTTTTCCACTTATCAAAAGAGAAAATTCACCTTCTTAGGTGAACCATTGGAAAATGCATTAAGGACTTTGTTGGCCAACAAGATCATTACTCTACCCGAGTTAAGGCCCTATGAACCCCAAACTAAGCCAAATTAGGGATAACTTTAAGGAACCCCCCCCTCCCGAAAAGTATAAAAATGTGGTGAATCACATTTGTTTTGGAGGGAAAAATTTTAGTAGTGATGGCGAATTATGTGTCAAAATATGGATATTTGGTGGCGAATTTTTTAATAGTGTATACCATTTTTATAAAATAATGGCGACTATAATTTTTTTTATAGGAAAATTATTAATATTGATGGTGAATTATGTTTCAAAATATGGATATTGGTTGGTGAATATTTTAATAATGGATACTATTTTTATAAAAATATGGCAAAACTATTTTCCAGATATTTGAATTAATTTATTTGTCATGGTGAATTAATTTAGTTGGTATGGCGATTGAATAATTGGAAATTTGAAGAATGACACGTGATGATTCTAGAGAGATTTTTCACTAAAGTTCTTATCTCACCACATTCCCTCTGAAATTTGATGTTGAAGTTGCATTAGGTCCCACTCCCATCACTATGACATCACAAACTCACACGACACACGTCCATTGGATTTACAACATATCAACGGCCAAAGGTGAATTTTGGGCCTATTATTGCTCTTCATAATATTTACGGAAAACTCTCAGTGGAATCATGACACATGGATCATACCACGTGACATACCACGTATCATGATTCCACTGAGAATATTTTGTAAAGATTATGAAGACCAACAATAGGCCTAAAATTCACCTTTGGTCATTGATATGTTGTAATCGAACAGACGTGTGACACTGTGAGTCTGTGACCTCATTTTCTGACACCAAAAAAGTAGAATTCTTTTGGCAATCTTCGGTAATATTAGATAGAAATATTCATTAATGGCGATGAGTAGATGAGTTAAAGTTAAGGCTTAATGGTGATGACATCAATTAAAGTAATGTGAATTAATGGTTTCTTAGATGATGCCTTTCAATTTTCATTGACAGATATGTGTGGTATTATATAACTATTCATTACCTCGATAGAATAATGCCTTGAATGAAAACGTCATCTCATATAAGGACATTGTTTTCTGACCATTCGATGATCTTACATCAATGGTAAAGCTTCATTTCCTGTCACCATTTCACAGCTAATGTACTTTGCTTATTGATTCTACGGAGTGGGCACAAGTTTCAATTTTTTTTTTATAAAGGATTATTATGTCCACCTGCGTGGCATGATCCTTTTGGCCTTCATTATTCCCAAGATAGAAAATGTCTTATCATAAGTGTTGTTTCCATTTTCACCCACAGTTGCATTAAATATGAAAGATTTGGAGATTTTTGGACAGTTACCATTTATATTACGATTTAATTAGATCTTTAGGGGAAATAATTTCAATCAGGAGTCAGGACTTACAAATAGATTGATCTACGCTCATTAATTTATGATTGTGAAAGCATATTTGTGAAAATAGTCTACGAGTGCTAGGTTCTCTTTGATTTTTGTCAGAAATTAGAATACTAATATCAGTTTGATTTTCAATGGACACTCCAATTCTTTTGAGATGCACTGCTTTGGAGGATTAGAAGGCCTTTTTGGGCCTAGTCACAGACCTAATCCCGACATCTATTGCTATGGAGTTGGGAGCCTTCACCAAGGAGGCTATAAGGATGGTGCTCGGACGTGAATTTCTAGAGGGTGAAAATAAGTATAGAGTGAACACTGACATTTCATCTCGGTTCTTGGCATCTTTGTTGGACCTGTGGGGGGAAAAGGTGGATATTATCATGCTTCTAAGGAAAGTTTTCAAAGAAGAGTACCTCGGCGATGATGTGCATGTTGTCATATTTTTAGAAATTGGGGTTGGAATTCCTTGGGCAAATGATTTTCCTAAGATTCTACAACCTGGAGTAAATGTTCCAAGGCAACCATTTCTACTGAACCTTGATGCTGAGCAGCTCACATGTCATCGAAAGTGGGCACAGATTGGGAAAGATTTCCTTTGGAAGTGGTACCTACTAGAGGAACTCAACGACTATCGGTGGCTAGAAGAATTCCTTGACATTATCCTCTCTTCAGACTTCCACACAGAAGGAAGGGAGCCTCAGCCGGATATTCCATGATTCTATGTAGTCTCCCTCTGGTGGTAGTAGCTTACCAGGGTTTTTGAAATGATATAAATTGTAATCACGTATCTTAAAAAATATAATATGAAAATGTTTTAAGAAATTCAAAGTGCTACTGCTTTTCTTTTTTTTTAGATTATAAGAATAGTTAATAGATATGGTCTATGGGCATATTTTAATTGTAATGAAATTTTTCCTTATATAATATAAAAAATTTGCGTTGCACTTTTGTTTCATGTAATATTTTAATTTTTCCAAACTTTATCATTTAATGGTTGGTGACTAGTTCAAATTTCATGGATAAGCTATTCTAAGTGAATATAGTTAATGATTAATACTCATTAGTTTGTATTAAATTATTAATATTTTAAAATCATGACAATCGTTGGATTATGAGAGATGAACAATTGAAGTTGTATTTCAGAAGTACTATGAGTTTCAAATAGCTTTATTGAAAACTCTCTCTGAAAACGTGACATGTTGACGTGTAATTCATCAAAAAGATTACATGGTATGTTTTAGAAAGATTACGTTACACGTAGTATGTTTTAGAAAGATTAAGTGACACGTAGTATGTTTTATAAAGATTACGTTACCATTATAGTATAATTATATACCATTACATTTAACGAAAGGTTTTTAACATTTCCTTTTTAAAAAACTATCGACTCATAGTAGCAGAGCTAAAAAGAACTATTGAACCATTGCCGAAGATTTCAAGACTGTAATTTGTGAGAGCCTTAGCCGTTCTAACTTCTATCTATCTAGATTTCAAAGTTTAATTTCGGGTAACATGTCTAGCATGTACAATTTAGTTTAATTTGATTTTGAAATTTTAATTCTTGCATGTACAATTGGGGTTTTCTTAAATTGGGGTTTTCTTAATTAGTTAGTTATTATCTATGATTTTGTTAGTAAATATCTATGAATCTATTTTTTTTCATTCTTCCAAAGAACAATGGGGAAAGCGAAAACTCAAGGACAAGGGCAAGCAAATGGGAAAACTTTAATAGACTGCAGAAAACTAGTAGAAATCCCTAGTTTCACTGATGAGTATCATGATGTTTATGATCTTGTTATCGACGATGAAAGGAGAGTTATAGAAATTAAACATTCATTGTGCAGTAAGGCAACTGGGCCAAAGAGGCTTGATTTTATAAAATTTAACCCAATGATAGGTGCAAAAACCAATAAAGTTGCTTCGTGGGATGTTGGTTTGGGTTACATGCTGTTACCCAAAGTTTTCCCTTGCCCAAAAATTGTCTTGATTTGTGCAGACAATTATGCTGAAGAAAGAAAAGCAATTGTGAATTAAAAAAATCAAGAAGAAATTTTATCAATAACCCAGGAAGAATTTCTCATTTTGCTAGACCTAGGGTTTGATCGACAAAATTGTAATGTCCATATTGACCTAGGATTGTTGGCAGATCAATATGAGGTAGTCCTGTCAAATGCAAAAGATTCATTTATAAAGGGTCTAATAGTTGTAGAGGCAAAGGCTTCATTGGGTGAGAACCATAAGCCTCCTTATGATTTTAACATTTTTGTGCCATGGGTTTAGGATACTATATCCTCGCTAGCATTTTGCCTGGGATTGGAAAACAATAGGGAAGTGGGTACCAACATTCTTCATTTCATTTGGGATATCCATTGTGTCAATGAACCAGTAAGATATAATTTTTTTGGACACATGGTTCAATCGATGCAAGAACAATTAACATTGATTAAAAGAGGAAATTCTAAGACATTTAGGTCCACAACCTACTTGTGCTATCTTCTGCTAGCCAAGCATGCTGCAATATTAATGAGCAATGACAACAAGCTTCAAATTTAGAGGGCAATAGGTACTCCAATATATAACTGGACACCTCAGATAAGAATGTATGATAACACAAAGAATTACAGTAATTTTGTAGAGTTCTTTTTGGCACCATTGTACCAAAAAATAAGCACTCCAATGCCCTGATTGTCTACTTCATTTAGGGATTGCATCCAACTTGGAAGCACAATTCAATTGGCTGGCTGGTACTTAATGGAAGAATACACTGTGCTAAGGTTTTACGGATCAGAACTGCAACCCCACAAACTTACAATGCATGTGATAGACAGGGTGTTTGTAGTAGAATATGTAGTACAACTAGAGAGCACATATAGACTCTTCACTGGCCAATCAAAGAAGAGCATATTCCCTTCCTTACCTTTCTCAATTGGAGGGTTAACATTTGAGAGAAAGGCATTCAAAGTGGCAATTTTTTTTATAAATATTTTTCAATTTTATTTAGAGTGGTACTGGAAGTGTGATCCACTCAACGTCATTCAAACAATGTTTGTTGCTAATAAGAACTCTGCAAACTTATTTCAACATGAAATTAAACCATTGCTAGAGAAGTTGAAAAACAAGGATAGCTAGGATGACGTTACAAAAGAGATGGAGAAATTTTCCAACGAGGAAAACATTTCAGTTCAACAATTGTCATCACAAATTATGACAACAATAAACCAGGGCATTGTACAACCTAGGATGTCCTACAATTTCTACGAAAAAGTTGCTCATCCATCAAACATAAAAATACCAAAGAGAATAGCAGAAGCTTGTAAGGATAGAAAATGGACTAGAATAAAAATGGATGATTTTTGGAGTATGAGAAAGGATCTTGGTGAACCAAAGACCAATGAAGATATGGATGAAATAGACGAGGATATAGAGTTTAGAAAATTGTGGAATTTGGAGCACCCCAACATGGCATACGACAGTGAGGATGATAATGCAGAAACTGAGGATGATAATCCACCAATTGCATTTACTTTAGGGACTAGTTTTCAGAGTGGAACCAGTGAGGATGGGAAAAATGTATATAGAAAAGGGACAATCATTGTGGAAAAAATGGGTTATAAAGGTGGTAGTTTGGGTCCCATAGGAGAAGGCGTCTGGAATACAATTGACACAGAAAAAACTACTTATGATTATGGTGCAGGCCTTGGGTTTGGTACTGCTACTGGGTCTGGTAGTGGCACTGGTGCTAGTGGGACTGGGCAACTTATACAACAAATTCCCTCTCTAAAGAGGCCACTAGAATCAACACAGAATCCCATAGAAGAAGATTGTGTCAAGAAGCAAAAGCTTTCCATTTCTAGAACAATGAAAACAATGACATTCGATCCTAAAGAATTGTTTGCAGTTTTAGGTTCAGCAAAACCCTCTACAAGTTTAAATCCTCAAAGAGCATTAGTTAGATCAACAGACATTGAAAGCTTTACCTATGGTTCACCTTTCAAACATTCAAATCCTTCTGCAACACCAGATTTTCATTTCAAAGATTTCTATAATAAATTTGTAGAAACAAGAACCAAGAATAAGGAAATAAAGAAGACATTGCAGACTCATGCCCTTAATGTAGCTATAGAGGAACAACCTGCATCCAATAGGGTTTTACCAACATATGACCCAAAAGGAGACATGATGGAGTTCATGGTTGTTATTCCACCAAATAAAGATGGAAACCCACCAAAGAGTCAGATAGATCCGTCTGAATTTCAAGTTAGCACTCTCCAAATGGATTTTTCCAAAGTTAAAAATGTGGACAAAATCAATGTGTCAAAGTCTACAAACCAAGTGGTCTACAGTGCACTGCTAAAGCTGGAAAGAGAGAAAAGAAAGCTCAAGAAAAATATAGAAAAGTTACAGGTGGACATTGGCAATGAAAAAGAAAAGAGGAAAGCTTCAGAGAATAGTTTGAAATAATTACAGAAAAAGATTAAAAAATCAACCTTACATCAGCAGATATAGAGTAGGAACATGCGGAGGTAGTAGTGAAGGAACAGGAGAAGGTAGAGTAGGAGCTGAAGGCACTGAGGGGAAAATTGGTAGAAATTACTAAAAAACTAGAGGAAGAAAGAGTCAGTTCAAAAAATTTATTTAAAACCATGGAGAGTAATGCTGCCTCCAACTGGGAATTGCAAAAGCAATTGGACTCTCAGGTAGATAAAGCCAATCATTGGGAACACAAAGCAATGGAAGAGAAAAAGAATTGTGAAAAAATAGTAGAAGAACTAAAGAAGGCCAATAATACAATTCAAACTTTAACAAATACTAATAATAATTTAGTGAAGATTGCAAAAGAACACATTTGAGGCCAAATATTGGTGATGTCTAATAGCTTGTATGAGTGGTTTGAAATGCTTCAAAGTATGAGAGTATGTTATTTGAAGCTCCATAAGAACATTGAATAAAACATGAATGTTGTCAAGAAAGAAAAAGATATTATGCAACAACTCTACAGTAAGAGTGATAGTTATCTATCAAACAAGGGAATTAGCAACCACCTTGATGCCTCAGTAAAGCTATCAAGTATCATTCAAAAATGTGAGAAGATACAGGAAGCACAGGAATTGGATGACAAAGCTAAGCAGAAGATCACAAAGATGGAACAAAGGAAAGCGAATATGGAAAGTCTTGGTTTGCCTAAGGGATTTGACGCAAATAACTTCATTGGAAGAGAAAATTACAAAATAAGGTTGCAGGACAAAATAAATATCGATTTACACTTTCTTCCTACAAACATATCTCCTGATACATTCATGGATTTCATCAAACTAGTGAGAACTTTGAATGGAGTTTTAGAAGCAACAGTGCTATCAAGTCACACTTCCAAATATGAATTGCTAACGAAGTTGCAGGAGTGTGACTATACTATGAACCAAATTATTTTTCCATCAGAGGATGTTTGGACTGGCCTACAAAGTTTGCTCTAAATTTTGAACTACTATAAATTGTAATATATTGCAAATGAATACAAAAAAAATTGCGCTCTATCTGATTTTCATGTTTTCCAATTCAATGTATGTTGAGTTACTCTATTTTATTCAATTATTCTTAGTTGATCTACTTTGTTATATGCTATTGGAATACAAAATTTCATTCAGGAATTTCAAATTCAAGAATCAAATATGAATGATCATTGATGATATGATACAAACTACACTCTACAGTAATAATACTCTTTGTTCTCAAATTTTAATGATGAAACATAAATTATAATACATTCTTGCTTTTCTAAAATGAATATTGAATGATAGGATATAGTAGTTAATAAGTTCAAAAAATACCTATTGATTGCTACTGCTAATTTAGCAGAAATTTCCTAAATTTCCAATTCATCTCTGCATCATCATCATCATCCAATTCTGGTATTCCACTTCATTGTTCTCTTCATTTTCCTTTGTGTCTTCTTCACTCTGACCTTTGCTTCTATGACTCCCATTGCCACCTGTACTTGTCCCACTCGGAGTCACTATCAGAGATCGGTTAATGGTGTTACCCAACCCTCTTCTTTTGCATCTTTTCTTCCATATTTCCATTTGTTTTTGATAAGGAAGAGTATTGACATCATACCTAGATGTGTAGACCCTCAAGCATGTTTCCAAATTCTTGTCTAGTTTGTTTCTTAGCTTTGATTTTAGGAAGCCCAAAGCATTGAAAACTCTCTCATCCTCCACTGAACCCAATATCATGGTTTGACATAGATCATCAAGCTTGAAGAACTCTAAAATTTCTTCACGCAACTTTGTGCTCTATTTTAGTTCTGTCCAAAGCCTTGTTGCCGAGCCCTCTTCATGTGGGCTATGCATTAATTGATATTGATGCTTCATAGTCTTTGCAAAAGTGCCTGATTGCTGTCTAAGAAGACCCTCATCTAAAATTCCATTGATAGTCACTCCATTAAATTCTACAAATGTGCAAAATTCCTTTATCAAAGTCATCAGCCTATTACGATAATCTTCCTGAGAGTTTAAGGACCAATATTGAGGAAACACAATTTCCATGGCCTCAAGAAGTTGTTCATATGGGAATTAGGATCTTATTTCAGAGGAAACTTTAAAGGCTATGTCCCTTGCATTACCTACTATAGACTTGACAATCTTGGTAAACTCTTCCCTTGTAACTCTTGTAGCTCACTTCTTTGGGGCACTGTAGTACATTGGTATCTAAAATCCCCTTACACAAACACATAAATCCCCATTTTCAATGATCTTTAAATAATTATCAGGATTGTCCAAATCTATTAGTTTCCACGAGTGATTAAATCTTTCATCAGATAAATTAAGATCATTTCGATAGAGACTATCGAGGGCTTGGCATGACATTTTACGCAAGTAAGCATATTCTGCAATATACATGGCTCTTTGCTGGGCTTTTTTCATAATGAACATCATTTCTTCTAGCATGGGAAGAAGAGATGCTAAAGTCAAAAGTGTCTCTATATTTCTTAAGCTCTGAAGTAGGTCGCCACATCTCTGATTTTCTGCATTGTCCTGATTTTTGTACATCAGTCCAATCAAAGATTGATATTTGAAAAAAACTCGATCCACTGGTCCATCTAAAGAGATCCATTTGGTATTAACATCTTTAAGAAGCTTATTGGTAATTCCATCAGCAAAGTGCTGAAATTCCCTAAAATGTTTGGGACTTCAACAAAAATATGAGTGTAACTCTCTTACTAAATCTTCAACCTTGTTTACTAAAGGAAACTTCTTCACAACTCTAAAAGCAAGATTCATCCTGTGGGCCATACAGTGAATGCCAACAACATATGGTGAACAAGAAGCCTGTATCTTTGTGCAAAGACCATTCCTTTGACCTTGCATTAATGAAGCTCCATCCTCTCCAACACAAATCAAAATTTTTTCTATTGTCAATTCATCCATACCTCCATATTCAATTAAATGGCTCTTTACTAATTGAAATAAAGTTTTCGATGTCACATTGTCCCTCAATTTGGCAATAGTTAGTAGATGTGGTTGGCGGACATTATTTTGTATAGTATAAACATGCATGCATACCCATGACATATTATCTATTGTCATAACTTCATCTAAGGACATTGCAATAAAGGTTGACTCTTTTATTTTTCTCTTTACATCCTCTATTTCAACCTGGGAAATACAACTTGCCAATTCCCATCCACTATTTATTGACCAATGAGCGACAGGATAGTTAGGAACTTTCATAAAGTGTAACAAACTACTCATTTCTAGATAGTCATTCATTGGACACCCTTTGCTCAAAATATGGAAAACATTACTTAATTGAACAACTTTTCCGCATTCTTCTACTTCACTTGCTTTTGCAAAAATAGCATTAATAGAACCTTGAACTTCACTAGGATTAGTCTTAAATTTCTGAAACAAATAATATTCCTCAATATTCCTTTTATGTTGACATTGCTCATTTGTTTATATCTTACCACTTTTATTTCCTTTCCATCTATAGTTGATGTTTCGTAAACCTTGCCAACATGTTTCTCTATGGTGTCTAGTTTAAGCTGCAACCGCTTTTCCTTTTTATACTTCCAACTACAAATTGTACATCTACATTCTACTAGCGGCTCACCTACAATTGGATTGTCCACGGGTTCAATGAATGGGTACTTTGCCACCCAATCAAATTTAAATCTCCTTAACATCTCCCATTGACAATCAATTTTTTCTCTTGATTTTCCTCTCCCTTTAGTTTTACTGTTAATTGAAGCATCATCATCACCGAAGTCGATCGATTCATCCTGGTACTAGTTATTTACTTGAAATTATTCTTCAAGGTTATCTTCATCAGAGATATCAGGTTTTGCAACTTCATCACTAGATTGATTAGGCTCCCCAATTTGTTGATTAGACTCCTGTGTAGGTTGAGATTATATAGGTTCCTCTAATTATGTACCTTCCTCACTTTGACCAACACTATTGCGTCTACCGTTGTCAAAGTATGAAGATATATTTCTACATTTCGTTGACCTCTCTTAGACATCTCCACCTTCAATAGTCCTCTTCCTATTTAACTTTGACTGTCACATCTCCAAAAAATTAAGGCTGTAATAAAAATTTACTTGAATAAGATACTATAGACTCGTAGTTGTTCTGGTTTGCTACCGATCGCAATTGTGAGCTTAGAATCAACTAAATTTTTGTACTACTAAATCTCTTGAAGTCTCCTTCTCTCTGACATGTTTCAATAATGAAACTCATATCTCTTCAGTAGACAACTACAAGTAAACCATTTTCATATCAGCCATCAAATTTTGCCTCATAATCTCCATCGTCCATTTTGGTGAAGGGGCCAACAATTGCTTATGATAATAACTAATATTTGGCAAACCCCACGTAATTTCAAATAATTGACTAGGTGAATAGGGCAGGAATTTGGGACACGATTATGTATGATGCATGGTGAATTGGGTCCTAGTGCAAATAAAAATTCCACTTGGGACAATGGACCTTTGGTGAATGCTAATCCTCAATAAATACACCCAATTTAATCTGTGGCAAATAAGAGTAAAATAAAATAGAAATATGGGTGAAGAACCCAACTACAATACTAAAATTATGTAAAAATAGTGGTGAACAATCCAACCACTAAACGTGTCTTTTATAAATTTTGGGTGAACCGGTCAACCAGTATATGAGCATTTTATTCACCAATTTCTATACGCTGATCGGGACATATTCACCAATTGGTGAATAATCGCCACTAAAAAAATCCCTGAGCCAAATTGGTGGAATGATTCTCACCATTGTGAGTATCATCAAAATAAGGGTCATAAGACCAATGAGTGCATGGAGCTAAAAAATTTGGTGCAAGACCTAATTGATGATGGGACAATCAAGGTTGAAGGGCCCCAAAACAATGAAGATCATACTACCTTCAAAAACCCCTTTTTAAACCATGAAAAGGGTGAGTCATCAAATAATAACCAAAATAATAAAAGGGGTAATGAGAAAGTCAACTTTTCTCATACCTATGATGACACAATTAATGCTTTAAGTGGTGATGAAAACACCATAAATGTTATTGTGGTAAAAGAGAAGCCAAGGGAATTAACATCTAATGTTGTAACTAGGGGGAAAGCTTCAAAAATTACTCTACTTGGAAATGCTCCAAGAATTGTTCTACCAAATCAAGCCTTATTTTCATCATCAAAATAATATAATTTGGTAGATCAATTACAACGAACCCCTACTCAAATCTCTATTTTAGAATTACTCAAACTCTCACCAACTCACAAGGAGATTTTAGAAAAATCTTTGGTAGAGACAAATGCACCTCTAAATTTGGAGGCAAACAAATTTAAAAATATCATGGGACATCTTATTGCACATCATTGCCTATCTTTTTCAGAGCAAGATGACATGTCATTAAATCACCCACAAAACTTGCCTTTGCATATAGTGTTAGAATAACTAAGAGGGGGGTGAATCAGTTATCCAGTGTCCCAAAACAAAAAGTATAATTCAAAATAATTTCTTCACTTTCTGCTCATCGGTAAGAAATAATAATTATCATTGTTTGTGCATTTACCAATTACCAGTCTAATACTATAATAGTTTACCGATCAAATCTAACATGAAATATGCAAAGTATGATAACAAACAAATATCACAATCAACACATAACACAAGAGATTTAACATGGAAACCCTGTAAAGGGAAAAACCACCTGGGACCAGCAACCCAAAAATTATTCACTCTTCTGAAGTGAGGTCAATTAAGACCCATCCCTATTAAAAGTTACAAACACATTGTGATCAGGTGTGACCTTGTTAGAGGATTTTAGACTAGAAGTTATCATCCAACCAGCATTCACTATGGGGTTGATAGGATAACAATGTTCATTCTATGAATGATACATCATAAGACTTTCAGAGTCCAGTCAGTTAAGAGATTTAAACTATATACAATGGTTAAATATGTAACAGTAAAATGACCTACCTTAATACAACTTCAATTGTAGATTACAGATCAATATTTAGTCCATACAAATCCTTCTGATCAATATTTCACTTCAGTTTTAGTACTTTATCAACTTGTTGTCCGTCGGTAATAGCTCTTTGTAGCTTGGTAACTATTCTGCAGCTCGGTTCTTACTAACCAGAATGATCAGAATGCATGAAAGCTTGTTCACGCAAAATTCCTACAGCTTTTTCTTCTTCTCGGCTTCTTACTAAAGAAATTATGTTCTCTTATATAGATGAGTAAATCATTTTCTTCTCCACCATCAGATTTTGCCGCTTAACCTCATTCATAGATTTTGCTGCTTAAAACTTTCTCGTTACTTGTGTCAATAACACATTTCAATCTTCTCTATTAGATCTTCCTTGAATTTTGTCAGTCGTTGATCTTTGTAATAAACATTATCTGTTAACTTGATATTATACTCTTGCCAACTCATCATTCCTATCAGCTAAACTGATCATTTAATTCTTTCTATCCTCCTCAGTTAACAAAGAACGCATCGGTGAACACTGCTCGGTTAATACTACGGTTAGTATACACTGCACTTCGTTGGTGTATACTAAAAATGCTTCATTTACCGATAGCACTGCTTTGTGTCTTTCAGCTCTATACTTCATTATAGATGAATGCAACATAATAAAGTCAATATCATCAAGTCATAGACTCATCAACAAGTTACTCAATGTGTTCCTTATCCTCATCTGTCATGTACATCTTTCCTCATGTAGATTTCTCTGTTCTTCATCTCTTTTCACCTTTAAGATGTCTCAGTATAGTAACTTACAAGATAAGTGTTGTCAAACTAGTTGACATCAATGACAACATAATATTGATTTAATCATATTCCATATCTAATCAACAACTTCTCAGTGATCATGTAATCACAGATCCTTCAATCAGATTCTAAATCAGTTGTAGTCCAACAATCTCTCCCTTTGGCATTGATGACAACTCAAGTAATATGAAATGTACCATACACATACCAAACATACATTCTACAACTTTGTGAACAAATGTTGTAAGTTGAATAGACTTAATATGTTTAATCACTACGTTACTAAACCAACATTAAGTAATACAACTTTATGTTTCTGTAGTTATGATCTTTTCAATTCTCCTGTTCCTGCTTCCTGTTCTTTGTAACTGATCTTCAGTACTCTGTCTCATTCAAATTGTCTCTCCCTTAGATAATGTCGATGGTGCTTGTTCCTTTTCATATTGTTTATCTCTCTCTTTTTCATTTCATATAGTTTATCTCTCCCTTTGACAGCAATGCCAAAGAAACAAACAAACAATCAGCTCTGTAGTAGCCTAGTAACTCTCTGTGGTGTTTAGTACTTCCTCTGTATCTCGGTATACTGATATCTCATTGGTTCAAGTTCTCAAACTTAATCACAACCTTGAACATGATTCAAAGTGTGAAGTATGCTACATCAACATGAATGATCTTCTGATAAAACTAGGTTGATGCAACATCCAGATCACCTTAGTGACCGATAGACAGGGGACAGACCCCAAGTCTAGTCCTCAAGTATTCAAATATGTCCTTAGGTAGGGGCTTTGTAAAAATATCTGCAAGTTGTTCTTTGGATGTAACAAATTCTAACTTAATTTTCTTCTCTTGCACTTGTTCTCTCAAGTAATGATACTTAATATATATATGCTTTGTCTTACAGTGCATCACAGGATTCTTTGAAATATTAATAGCACTAGTGTTGTCACAGTATATAATCACCAGGTTAATGATTACCTCATTCATTCCTTCCAACACTTGTTTGATAAATGAAATGTTTGAATAGTTATTAGCAGCAGCAACATACTCTGCTTCAGCTGTAGACTGAGAAATACAAGCCTACTTTTTACTTGTCCAGGTTACTAGTCTTTCACCAAAGAAAAATGCTCCTCCGGTGGTGCTTTTTTCTGTCATCCACATTTCCAGCCCAATCAGCATCAGTATAAACTTTCAATTCAAACTTCCCTTCCTTAGGATACCATAATCCATAATTCTCTATTTTCTTCAGGTATCTTAAGATCCTTTTTGTAGCTATCATGTGTGATTCTCTAGGATTAGCAAAAAATCTTGCAACAATTCCTACAGCATGTTCTATATCTGGCATACTATGAACTATGTACATTAACTTACCAATCATGGATAAGTAAAGTGTCTAGTTTACCTCGGTAGTTTCATCCTCCTTTGTCAATTTTCATCTAGTAGCCATCGGTGTTCCTACAGGTTTAGCATCTTCCATGCCAAATGTCTTCAGTACTTCCTTTATGTATTTAGATTGTGTGATGAATATCCCATCACTCTGTTGAATCACTTGTAGTCCAAGAAAGAACTTAATCTCTCTGGACATAGACATTTCAAATTCCTTTTGCATTTCATCAGTAAATGCCTTGCAGAAAAGATTTGAGCCACCAAAGATGATATCATCAACAAATATTTCAGCAATGATAATGGTGTCATTAGTATCACCTTTCACATACAAATTATTGTTTTCACTTGTTCTAACAAATCCAATACTTAACAAATAAGTATGCAGTCTTTCATACCATGCTCTCGGTGCTTGCTTTAGTCCATATAAAGCTTTAGGTAATCTACATACCATGTCTTTATTGTCGGGATCAACAAATCCTTCAGGTTGTTCAATGTAGACTTCTTCTTCAAGTATACCATTTAAAAATGCTGACTTCACATCCATTTGATAGACTTTGAATTTCTTATGTGCAGCATATGCAAGTAGCATTCTAACTCCTAATCTAGCAACAGGTGCAAATGTCTCACCATAGTCAATGCCTTCTTCCTGTGCATATCCCTTGCATACTAATCTAGCTTTATTTCTTGTTACTTCACCATTTTCATTCAATTTATTCCTGTATATCCACTTAGTACCGATAACATTCTTATCTTTTGGTCAGGGTACTAAGGACCAGGTTTTGTTCTTTTCTATTTTCTCTATTTCCTCCTTCATTGCATTAACCCATTCTTCATTCTCTAATGCAACTTTCATAGTTTTAGGTTCAAATTCACAAATTAGACATGTACCTTGTCTTGTTTTGCTTCTGGTTTGCATTCCAGCATGTCTGTCTCCAATGATTTGCATTTTAGGATGGTGTCTTCTGACAAAACTAGCCAAGACTTGGTTTCTCCTTTCTTGTTCATCCTGCTTAGGTTCATTCTCTTGTTCAACAGCTTCTCCATGTTCATCAGTTTGTGGTGCCTGTTGTACTGCATTATTTCCCTGCTTACCGGTTGACACTGCCTACGGTGTCGGTAGATACTCTGGATATTCAATGTAAGTGAATCTACCATAGTCTTCTGGTTCCTTTGTACTTTCCTCAGTGTACTTATCATCAAACTCATCAACACGAACATTAGTACTTTCAACAATCTTATTTGTAACCTTATTCAAACATTTGTATGTTTTACTTGTAGTGGAATATCCTAGAAATATCCCTTCATCTCCTTTAGAATCAAATTTTCCATTTCTTTCATCTTTCAAGATAAAGCATTTACTTCCAAAAATTCTAAAATAACTTACAATAGGTTTGTTTCCAAACCATAGTTCATAAGGTGTTCAGTTGGAGTCCTTCTTTAGTTGTACTTGGTTAAGAACATATACAGCTATACTGACAGCTTCCCTCCAATATGTGTGAGCAACATTTTTCTGTATCATTAATGTTCTAGCACAGTCAATTATAGACCTATTCCTTCCTTCAAAAATGCCATTTTGCTGAGGTATCCTCGGTGCTAATACCTGCCTCTTGATTCCATGCTCATTGCAAAAGTTAGTAAATTCATCAGAGATAAATTCACCTCCTCTATCAGATCTTAAACATTTTATTTCCTTTCCAGTTTCTTTCTCTACCTTAGCTTTATACCACTTAAACATTTTGAAGGCTTCAAATTTCTCTTTCAGGAACATAACAGTCATCAGTCTGGTGTAATCATCAACACAAAGAATAAAATATCTATCACCATAATAACTCTAAGTTCTCATAGGACCACATAGATCGATATGAACCAACTCAAGTATCTTCTTTGTTGAATAGTCTTTGATTTTAAAACTAGACTTAGTCATCTTACCTCTTTGACATTCATGGCACATGGCATGATCAGGTTTTGCTAAGTTAGGCAATCCTCTAACTCTTTTCTTTCTACTAATCTTGATCATGTTGTCAAAGTTCACATGGCATAACCTTCGGTGCCACAACTAAGCATCTTCATCCTTAATTAACAAACAAGAAGACTGATCCATATCAAGATAGAATAGATTACCTTTGGATTATGTACCAGTTTTGACAAGTCTTCCTCCATCATTATAAATCTTCACCTTTTTTCTCTCGAAAGCCAGTCGGTGGCCTAAGTTGTTCAACTGAGCCACACTTATCAGATTAAAGTTTAGTCCATCTACCCAATATGCATTTTCACATTGTAATATGTCATTGATCATCAGTGAGCCTTTACCTCTTACCATACAAGGTGCATCATTTCCCATTCTCATAGATCCTCCATTATATTCAACAAGATGACCAAACTTCTCTACATTACTGGTCATATGATGTGTGTAGCCACTATCTATGATCCATGTATCATTTCTGCTTACTTTAGAGATCAGTGTTGTCTCTTCATGTTTCTCTTCCTCTTCTGAATCATCTTTCATAGCAACAAATACAACTTCTATATCAGCATCAACATCAGATTCAGTTTCAATATCTTCGGCTATGTAACATACCTTTTTTCCTTTTTCATCTTGGTTGTCTTTGTTGTTGTGTTGGTAACCTCTGTTGACTCTTCTTCCATAGCTTCCATCAGATTGATCTTTGGATCTATCATCATCTTTCTTCTGAGGACATCTAGCAGTGATGTGACCGACTTCTTTATAATTAAAGCATGCTAAAGGTAGCTTGCCTCTATACCTTCCTTTTCCTTTGGGAAATCTTCAAGCCATAAGTGCTTCAAGCTCTTCAAGTTCATCATCACTATTTTCATCACTATCACAGTTCTTACCATTCTTGCTAGACTTTCCAATCTTCAGAGAAGACATGAAAGTGGATTCAACAGAAGGAACAACACTGTTATCAAAGTTGTTTAATTCAAAGGTTGTAAGTTTACCAATCAGAGTGTCAAGAGTAAGGTTGGATGTAGCTCTTGTTTCATGAATTGCAAAAATCCTGATTGCATAAACTAGTAGCAAAGTTCTGAGAATCTTGCTTATCACTGTTTCATCATCAATCACTCCATCAGATGCTCTAATAGCATGTACTACTTCTTTTAGTCTATTAGAATATTGGACAATGTTCTCACCTTCTTTCATTCTCATATCATCAAATCTGCCTCTCAGACTTTCAGCTCAGGCTCTTTTGACATTCAGATCTCCACTGTAGATTTGTGCTAACTTATCCCACATTCCTTTGGCAGTTGTGCATGTCTTGATACCTTCAAATTCAGCATCGGTATAGGCAGCAACAAGTTCCATCATAGTGACATTGTGTTCATGCTTATCCTTCAGTTGATCAATAGTTAGGGGACTAGTGGGTGGTTGCATGTAGCCATTCTCCATCAGTTCTAGTGCTGAGTTCCCAATTCTAGATATGTGCAGCTTCATTCTACTTTGCCATACTGTGAAGTTCTCTTTGTTCAGTTTCAATACTTCCCTCTTATACATCTTGAGACCTTTATGCTTAAGTCCTTAAAACTCTATTCCAAGAAACCAATACTCTGATACCAATTGTTAGAATAACAAAGAGGGGGGTGAATCAGTTATCCAGTGTCCCCAAAAAAATGTATAATTCAAAATAATTTCTTCACTTTCTACTCGTCAGTAAGCAATAATAATTATCACTGTCTGTGCATTTACCAATTACCAGTCTAATACTATAACAGTTTACCAATCAAATCTAACATGAAATATGCAAAGTATGATAACAAACAAATATCACAATCAACACATAACACAAGAGATTTAACGTGGAAACCTTGTAAGGGGAAAAACCACCTGGGACCGGCAACCCAAAAATTATTCACTCTTCTGAAGTGAGGTCGGTTAAGACCCAACCCTGTTAAAGGTTACAAAAACATTGTCAGGTGTGACCTTGTTAGAGGATTTTAGACTAGAAGTTATCATCCAACCAACATTCACTATGGGGTTGACAGGATAACAATGTTCATTCTATGAATGATACATCATAAGACTTTCAGAGTCCAGTCGGTTAAGATATTTAAATTGTATACAATGGTTAAATATGTAATAGTAAAATGATCTACCTTAATACAACTTCAATTGCAGATTACATATCAATATTTAGTCCATACAAATCCTTCTGATCAATATTTCACTTCAGTTTTAGTACTGTATCAACTTACTGTCCATCGGTAATAGCTCTCTATAGCTTGGTAACTATTCTACAGCTCAGTTCTTACTAACCAATATGATCAGAATGCATGAAAGCTTGTTCACGCGAAATTCCTATAGCTTTTTCTTCTTCTCGGCTTCTTACTAAAGAAATTATGTTCTCTTATATAGATGAGTAAATTGTTTTCTTCTCCACCATCAAATTTTGTACCTCATTCATAGATTTTGCCACTTAAAAATTTCTCGGTACTTGTGTCAATAACATGTTTCAATCTTCTCCGTTAGATCTTCCTTGAATTTTGTCAGCCGTTGATCTTTGTAACAAACATTATTTGTTACCTCGATATTATACTCTTGCCAATTCATCATTCCTATCTGCTAAACTGATCATTTAATTAATTATGTCCTCCTCAGTTAACAAAGAATGTGTCGATGAACACTGCTTGATTAATACTACGGTCGGTATACACTGCACTCCGTCGGTGTATACTAAAAATGCTTCATTTATCGACAACATTGCTTTGTGTCTTTCAGCTCTATACTTCATTATAGATGAATGCAACATAATAAAGTCAATATCATCAAGTCATAGACTCATCAATAAGTTACTCAATGTGTTCCTTATCCTCATCTGTCATGTACATCTTTCCTCATGTAGATTTCTCTATTCTTCATCTCTTTTCACCTTTCAGATGTCTCGGTATAGTAACTTACAAGATAAGTGCTGTCAAACTAGTTGACATCAATGACAACATAATACTGATTTAATCATATTCCATATCTAATCAGCAACTTCTCAGTGATCATGTAATCATAGATCCTTCAATCAGATTCTAAATCAGTTGTAGTCCAACATATAGAGGTTCTAATTCACAAGCATAGGGTAAAAAGAGTCCTTATTGATGGAGGGGCCGGCCTAAATATTTGTACCCTAAACTTGGTGAAAGCCTTAGGATTTTTTGAGGAGGCTATTGACCTAAAGAAAAAGATAACTATAAAATCCTACGATGACGAAGAGAGAGCTTCTAAGGGTGTCATAGTACTTCCTATTAGAGTTGGCACAATGCAAAAAGAAACCATTTGTCAAGTCCTAGACCTAAATATGACTTACAATATCTTACTAGGGAGACCGTGGATTCATGAAATGCAAGCCATGCCTTCCACCTATCACCAATGTCTTAAATTCCCTTATCTAGGGCAAGAAATCATGGTACACGGGGACTCAAACCCCTTTCAATATTTTAATAACTTAAAGCTTGTCAATGATTCTCTAGTCCCACATAATGTAGAAGGATCTATTCCTCAAAGAATAGAGCAAGGAAAAAGTTCTAAAGATCTTCCATCTTTAAAGGGAAAAGAAAAAGAAGAAAAATAAGAAGTTGTTGTTGAAAACATCCAAAGTCTTACTAACCTAGCTACATCGAAAAAAGGAAAAGAAAAGGTTAGTGAGGAGGGTATTCTTGAGATAAAGAAAGAAGACCAAGACAGATTCGTTCAAATTTACACTAAGGAGGCTCATTATCAAAAAATGGACCATATGATAAAAAACTTTGAGAAACAATGTAAAATCAAACAAAAGTGAGTAGGTGAATACTCCTTATCCATGATGGACCTACCCTTATCTCCAAAATAATATGGAAAGCCATCTAATTTGCCTCATAAATATAATGATCACTTTGTGCGGGCTAATACATCATCATTCATGGAGGAAGAAGACAATAAAATCCTAAATTGGTTATACAAGGATGAAGAATCAAGTACCCATAAGAAGCGCATACAAAATATAAGCATTCCCACACATCAATATGGGATAGGATTTAAAATTATGCAAAAAATTTGATACAAATGTTAAGGACCTTTAGGAACAAGAAATTAAGGACTCCTTGAACCCATTGAAATGACGTGGGGAGATAGAAATGAAAAGACAGGATTAGGCTACCTAGAAAAAGGGTATACTCAAAAGAACTATCCTAAAGTCTATGATCAATTATTACAATTAGAGTCACACAGTGATGAAGACTCAAATGATTGGGAATGGGATACATTGTCAAATGAATCATGTCAAGATAAAGGTATTGATGTCATTCATACTTACACTCCTAGCAAAGGGAAGGAATCAATTGCAAAATCAAATCAGAGTCAAGACTAAAGCTCAAGCCAAGTGGTCCTAGATAATGTACCAATTCAAGAAATTGAAATAAATCAATGGGTAGGAGAACCCTACGTATCATCATGGAGACCTACTATGGAAGAATCTAACATTAGGTTTAACCCAAAAGATTTTTACCCAATAGAAACCTTAGTAGATTCTAGTGAGGAGGATTTTGACCCTAGTTCTCTAGAACATCTCGAAGAGGCACATGTTATAGACTTAAGTGATACAATGTTCAAACCTTCCAATGAAATTTTTTCCTTAAACCCTATTGGCCTAAACCAAAACATTGATCCTTTGACCCTCATTTATTCAGAATTAATTGAATGGGATTCCACTAAACCTACCATACTAACAACATTTTTGAATGACAAGTTGGTGTCCTAATACCTAAATGCGGTTGAAATTTCTACCATGGAATATTAGGAAGGAGTGGAAAAGGAAGGTATCCAAACTCCTAATTCAATACAAAATGAAAAAAACAAAAAAAACAAAAAATGGAAAGAATCTAATGTTGAAAACCACATTGTGGCAACATTAGATAAAAAAGAGAAAGAAATAAAGAATGATTCCAAAGGTGAAAACCCAATTGAGGTGCCTAAGGAAGGGATTTTGGATACTTTACTTAAGCACTATGAGGAAAGATCTCCTATCTTGATTGAACCAACATAAAAGGTGAACATTGGATCAAAATCAGAACCAAGGATCATACACTTAGCATCATATTTATCTAGTGAGGAAAGAAAAGAATTCATCAAATTTTTTGAGGAAAAGCAAATCAATTTTGCATGGTCTTATGATGATATGATAGGATTAAATCCAAATTTAATTATGCATCACTTGAACATAAAAGAATGAGCAAGACCAGTGAAGCGGAAATTGAGAAAGATGCATCCGCACATAGCTTTTCTTGTAAAAGTGGAGTTACAAAAATTTCTAAAAGTTGGGTTTATAAGAGCCATTGATCATGCCCAATGGATTTCAAACATAATGTCAATTTCAAAAGAAGACAAGTCCATCAGGATTTGCATGGATTTTAGGGATCTAAATCTTGCATGCCCTAAGGATGACTTTCCATTACCAAGCATAGACGCCATAGTGGATTTGACAGCAGGACATTCAATCTTCTCTCTTATGGGTGGGTTTAGTGGCTACAATCAAATAAAAATAGCACTCGAAGATCAAGACAAAACAACATTTACATGCGCATGGGGGACATTCTATTGGAATGTTATGCCCTTTGGTCTAAAGAATGCTAGAGCGACCTATCAAAGAGCCATGACAACAATATTCCATGACATGATGCACAAGTTCATGGAGGACTATGTAGATGATATACTTGCTAAATATCATTCAAGAGAAGAACATCTACCCATATTAGAGAATTTTTTTGAAAGATTGGAGCAATTTAAAGTAAGGATAAATCTAAAGAAGTGTGCATTTGGTGTTCAATCAGGAAAGTTACTAGGGTACATTGTTTCAGAAAAAGGAATAGAGGTAGACCCAGCTAAAGTCAAAGACATCATGGAAATGGAAGAACCTAGAAACATAAGTTAGATGAGATATCTTCAATGTAGGATCCAATCCATATGAAGGTTCATCTCTCAATTGCCAGAAAAGTGCCATAATTTTACTCAACTCCTTCATATGGACATAGTTTTCAAATGGGATGAAAACTGTGAAGAAGCCTTCAACTTGTTGAAGAAATATCTAATGAACCCTCCAACTTTTATGCCACCTATAAGAGGCAAGCCTTTGATTCTATACATTTCGGTGACCTAACATTCACTAGGGGCACTCTTGGCACAAGAAGATGAATCAAGAAAACAAAAGGTTATCTACTACATAACTAGAGCTTTGGTGAAATATGAGTTGAACTAAACCTTCATCGAAAGAGAATGTTTAGCCATAGTTTTTGCTTCCCAAAAACTATGCCACTATATGTTATCCCACAAGATTAGACTCATTGCAAAGATAGATCCCTTGAAATATCTTCTTAGAAAAACAACATTGAATGGAAGACTAGCCAAATGGGTCATGGTGCTAAGTGAATTCGATATAGAATATGTGGATCAAAAATATATCAAGGTCCAAGTCATAGCTGATCAATTAGTAGAATCACTATTGCAAGATGACCACCCAATACAAGTGGAATTTCCAGATTCTAAAATTGTGAATGTTGAAGCAAAAACAGGGCAATTATATTTTGATGGTTCCTACACACAACATGGATCAGGAGCAGGTATACTTTTGATTACGCCTTAAGGATCTACAATTCCTAAATCATAAAAATTGCTATTCCCATGCACAAATAGCATAGCTGAGTATGAAGCATTGGTTATTGGATAAAATTGGTATTAGAATGGAAAGTGGTAGAACTAAAATTCTATGGAGATTCACAACTAATTATCAATCAAATTAATGATGAATATCAGACAAAAGATGACAAGATGATACCTTACAAAAATATGGTTGAGAATCTCAAGAAGTACTTCACTCTTATCACATTTGAGAAAGTACCAAGAGAGAAGAATAAAGTAGCAAATGCAATGGAAACTTTGGCATCACTTCTCCAAATACCATATCAAAGCACCAGATATGAATTCCTAGTAGAATAAGTTGAGCAACCTGCATTTGACCCTACCCATCCTCATACCATTTGTTTGCTAACCAAACATGAATCACCTCGGTATGGAAACATTTACACTTGGTTAAAAGACCAAATCGTACCCATAGACCAAACCAAGAACCAAAAGAAAAGCTTCATTTGACAAGCCGCTTGTTATACCTTAATATCTAACACATTGTATTGTAAGATTCTAGACAGAATGCTTCTTAGATGTCTAGAGAAAGAGGAATTAGATATAGCCTTACAAGAAATTTATGAGGGGATTTGTGGGTCACATTCGAATGGTTTAACCCTAGCTAAGAAACTTCTCAGGATAGGATATTTTTGGCCTACAATGGAGAAAGACGCTTGTCACTTTGCTAAAACTTGTAGAAAGTGTCAATATCATGGAAACTTGATACATGTGCCCACACAAGAGCTTCATCCTATGATGACACCTTGGCCATTTTATCAATGGGGTCCAAACTTAATAGGAATGATTTATCCACCATCTTCAAATGGACATAAATTCATTATCACGAAAATAGAGTACTTTACCAAATGGGTGGAAACTGTACCCTTATCAATTGCAATAGGAAAGTAGATATCCTTGTTTATCCTAAACCAAATAATATGTAGATATGGTGTACCTCATGCCATCATAATGGTTAATACCAAGCACTTCAAAAATAAGGACCTAAAGGAGTTATGCACAAAGTTTCAAATGATCCACCACTCCTCATGAATATATTACCCCCAAGGTAATGGACAAGCCGAAGCAACGAATAAAAACATCTTAAAGATATTGAAGAGAACTGTGGACAATTCAGGTAGAGATTGGCATATAAAAATAAACCCGACCTTATGGTCTTATAGGACAAGTATCAAAACACCAACTGGAGCTACACCATTTTCCTTAGTCTTTGGAATAGAAGTATTTTTACCTTTGGAGGTAGAACTTCCATCCTTAAGAGTATCTCTACATAGTTTGATAAGTGAGGAAGATTATAGAGTTGCTAGGTTGCATGAACTAGAACTGCTAGATGAGAAACAAAAACAAGCATTTGATCACTTAAAAGTATATAAAAACCAAATGGAAAGGACTTATAACAAGCACATCAAGTCAAGAACATTTCAAATAGGTGACTTAGTTTTGTGAGAGAATCCCGAGAATCAAGCAGAAAGAGAAAAGAAAGGAAAATGGGAAGCAAATTGGTTAGGACCTTTTGTGATCACTTCGTCTTTTCGGATAGGCACCTATAAGCTAGCTAATTGTGATGGAGAAGAGATATAAGAACCTATCAATAGAATTCATCTCAAAAGGTTCTACACATGGATCATTCATCCTATTTATTGTACATAGTCAAAAGAGATCTTGAAAATACCAAAAACATTAAAAAGCAGAAAAGAGCAAACACATCAAAAATGCAAAAAAGATCAAAAACAGTGGAAAATTGAGCATGAAGAAAGCTAAAAAAATTCATATATGATCCTCAAATAGATGTTGTCTTGGTGAAAACCTAGCAAATAGGTGCCTTGATGATATGAAAAAGAAAAAAATTAAAAAAAGAGAAAATACAAAAAAATCAAAAAAGAGAAAAAGTGCCTTGGTGAAAACCTAACAAATAGGCGCATTGGTAGCAAAAAAAGGAAAAAGCTTTAAAAACAAAAAATAAGAAGGCAAGATCCATTCAATCAATGAAAACTTGGTAAATAGGTGTCATTGAAAGTCCAAGTCAGTCGCATACCTAGTAGTCATCCTTGTAAATATTGCATTCTCCATCATTTGTATATATTGCATAATAAAACCCCACAGTTGCATTTGCAAGTACCTAAAGATTTTGGTCACCTAATCTAAAAATTGTCCTAAGTCCAACTTTGTAATCATATCAAACTGGGGGCAATCTACTCTAAATGAGGAAGGATTCATCAAAAGCAAACTTCAATCAGTCATCGAATAAATTCATAAAAAACGCAAGCAAAACACTCAATCAAATCCTAATGCCAATCCAATTTGAACCAAATGCAAAATTTGATCCGAGATCTTACATGACCCTATCTTTATCAAGATTAAAAGTATGAAATAGATTGAACTACACTTGAAATATGGATTTGATGAAAGTTTTAAAACTAGACAAGTTATGATGAAAGCATGATATTTTATGGATTTCTGAAAGACTGTCTTAAAATTAAAGTTTTAAAGCATGCATTATTTGTCTAAGGACGTGATCATCAAAGCATAATCGAGGACTTGTACAGAGGATGAAACTAAGATATTTTTTTGTTAACACAAAAAGATACCTTGGATATTTTGATGTTCAATATCATAATACCAAAATCCACTTGCAACATAGAATCTGACAAAATCAGTATTCACACTCTCATGATCGGCTTCAATCAGTGATAGTCTTACCAAAAGAGAGATGGGAAAGCAATGAAAGAGGTGCAAAAAGTATTCATATCATCATGGTTGAACTAGTGATGGTTGTACTAAATCAGGATTCCAAAAAATGCTCAATCATGAATATAAGCTCCAAATTTTTGAATAGTGAAAATTAGTTGCATACATCCTAGATTAAATGCTTTTAAAGTATTTACCTTTCTTAGATTCAAAATTTAATTTGCAAGAGGAAAAGAGAAAGAGGGTGTAGTCAAATCAAAAATCAAATGAGCATAAAAAAACTATATGTGATCGAGTGTGTTGGAAATCAAAAACAATAAAAAACAAAGGTGCATTCCATTAGTTCATGAGCATTTGTTAGATCCATGTTATCTTGCATTAAGTTACATTCATTTTAATCTAAGTTCCTTCCATATAGTTTAAATCATTTTCATAACATTAATTGCATTAGGTTGCATTCATCCTTTAAATCATTTTCATTAAGTTCATTGCATTAGCTTGCATTCATTTTAAAGTTAATCTCACTAAGGGTGCATTCTTTAAGTCATTCATATCAATCCATTAAGTGCATTTACCATTGCATTTATTAGTTAATGTTCATTGCATCCATTAAAACAATTTTAATTCATCATTAGGTGCATATCATTTAGTTCAAAAACATGGCACATTGCATTATTCATTTAAATCCATACATTTAGTATCATCCGGTATTGCATATCATTACACTATCATTGCATTATATTCATTAAACATTTAGAATCAATAATCATTAGATATCCATAATCATTATACATCACATCATATAGGTCCATCACATTTGCATACCATAAATCCATTGCATCCATATATCAAAATAAATATATCCATTATCCATAAATTCATTACATCGCATTAAACATTGCATTATCCATCTAACACATCTATGTATCATTTGCATCCATAAGTATCATTAAACCACATCATCAAGTTCATATTGCATCCATTCATCTATTCTATGTCATACATAAGACAACCATTTAAGCATAAATAGAACATATGCATCCATCATAAAGCTGCATTCTGAAAAGCATAACACAAAGCATATAGGAGATAGAACCATATAAATTTGCATATCATAGTAAAACACCTGAAACATGAGGTCCAACACATGATGACATCACATAAAGTAAATATATCATAATAAAGAATCAAAGTCTATGGTACCATCATCATAAATCAACAAAGTATCAAAGTCTACGATATCATTAATGAAACATATGGAAATCAAAGTCCATCAAAGTATCAACATAAGGAAACATCAACTGATCAAAAGAATACAACAGAGTCCAATGTCTCGATATAAAAAATGAGATCATATACATCATCAATAAATGAAATAATATATCAGATCAAAGGAATCAACTGGCTGAGCCACCAACACCATCAAGACCATGACCACTATCAGGAGGAAGACTCAAACTAGCCTATAGCCCATGTTGACTCATTGCGTCCATGAATGCCTGCATCATACTATTGAGCTTCCTAACCTCCTATCTAATCTCAGAAACATCCAACTGTAAAGCTCAAACCTCTGATGCAGCCGTCGGAGCTTCAGAACTAGGAGCCTATGTCGCAGGAGTCTATGGTGGAGGCATAGAAGAAGAAGAAGGCATGGAAGAAGATCAAACAGATAATGATAAAATGAAAGAAGAAGAAGATGGATGAGATGAAGAGGATGACATAGAAGCAGAAGTAGGTGTTTGTGCTAGAGGAGCCTATGGAACAACCTATGGAACAATTGGAGGAACCTGTGGAGGTGCCTGTGCTGGCCTACCCTATGCTTGATCTAGTAAAGCCTGTGTAACCTGGGCATCCAACTGCCTTTGATGTCTAGCCCTATGACGACCCTATCTACCTGATAGATCCATGGCAACCTCGTGTAAAGCTCTATCCACACCATGACCCCTCACTTGACCACCACCCCTAGGAGGAATGGGAGCAGCAACAATAACTAGCATCATGACTCTCCCTGCTTTGGCTGCTTGACAACCCGGTTGTCCCCGACGTGCTCAAATCCTACCTCCACCCCTACCACCATCATCTCCACCATCATTAGAATCCTCATCGATACCAGGTACCCGCTTAGCTAGATCTGTGAATGTAAGAAATGGGTTTCAAGAAAACTAATCGACGTAATCATCGGTCAGCTTAGCATCAATAACATTCTCTCGCATATCCCATGGTAAATGACCCAGGTCCCAGATCTCCTACTGTGGTGTCCTAAAATCAACAATAGGACCCCATAGTGATCTCTTGGCCTGAAGTCGGGCATACATAGAAACACCCTGTGGCATACCATGAGTGTGCCCATACTGCCATAGTACTCTCTAGAAGCAAAATCTCTCAATAATATGTGGTGTCCGTCTAATCATCCAACGAGGACTCCACATATAGGGGAGCTCAGTCCCATCCTCTGGCCACAACTTACAACCTAGGTAAGGACACCATATAACCTGATCCATATCGTCGATAACACGATGCCAATAATCCAACTTACCCATATGGGTATGCACTACCATGCCCTCGTACATCCAGGCAAATGGCCATCCTGAATCACACTGATGTGTTGTGATAGGTCATGTCACTGGGAGATGTTCCCATGTCCAAAGTTGAAGTAGAATAGCTCCTATAAAAAGTGTAGAAGAACGTCTATATACAATTGTATGCAACTCATGATAGAGCTGCACCAAGACATAGGACCCCCAATCAAAACGTTGAGGCTGAGCCATCAAGTCCTCCAGAATAGGACCGTAGCTGACTGCAAATCCATGACCTTGTCTATCTGGTATGAGGAATCCTCTGATTAAGGCACCCAAAACTACTGGCAGAACTGGAAAAGAATGGAACTGAGACCACTGAATGTGATCATCACCAATCGTAGGACCCTGAAAGACCCGCCGACATGCTACCCCATCATACACTTGATCATAGAAAACCAACTCTCCTTGAGTCAAGATACACAAGATGCAGTAGACGTCCTCAGGGGTGATGGTTATCTCACCCATTGGTAAATGGAAAGTATTATGGTCAGAGTGCCAACGCTCTACCATAGTTGTAAGAACACCTCGATTCACTCAGAATCGAGGAAGAACTAGAAGGAAAGATAAACCACATCGGCCTATATTTCTCCGATTAGGAGCACTTGGTTCATCTATCATGCTAAACGAACAAGGGTACAAACCATGAACGACCAGTGACTTAAGCACTACGTGCAAAAAGAAATTTCAATCATATCAGTTTTGAAATCAATTATCATTTAAATTATCCTAAGTCAATCAAACATTTACAAAAATAAAACCACAATCAATTTTCCTGATTCTATTCAGAGAGGACAAAAAATTTATCATCATCCATCATCTAAATCTAGATTGATGATCCAATATTCAAACTATAACTGACTCAAACTGACATCTTATGACTCACTATCAAAAAAAGTTTATTACCTAAACTGATCAACTGATCAATGACGCTGAACAATTTGAAAAACTGACTAAGGCATTTAAAATTTTTTCCTATCAGGGTAAAAGCGCTAATTCAAGGTTTAAAAGTGCTAAAATCAAAAGTGCTATTTAAAAGATTAAAAGCGCAATCAAAATTATCAAAAGCACTTTTCTAAGTCATACACGCTAAAAAAATTTAAAAGCGCTATTTGATAACTTAAAAGCGTTATTACAAAGCTCAAAAGTGAAAATTCATACAAACACGCTAAACTAAATTTCAAATGCGAATTGTGCCCTAGATCCTACGTGTAAAAGTCTAATTCCGCTTCGCGAAAGCACAATTTAAATGCGCAAAAGTGCTAAAAAGGGATTAAACACGCTATTAAACTACTTAAATGCACTATTTCATTTTCAAAATGCAAAAAAATAAGGTTTTTCCTAGAAAAATTCAAATTTTTGGAAACCTAAAGCATGAAATGAAAAACTAAGAAGTTCAGGCACTTACCGGAGGTCTGTGGGTCGGTGGCCGTAGATATCGTCAACTGTGCTCGAACCTATGCTCTCAAATTGGGATCACCATCGCAAATAGCTCAAAAGGAGTTAGAGCAAAAAGTCAACTAGCCAAGTGAAAATGAATAGTGAAAATGAGTTTTTACCCCTTTATATAGGCCATTTTGACCTAAAAAGGGCATCTTTGACCAGAAAATGCCCAGGGACCCAAATTTTTCACCAACTCTACCAAAATAGGGGCATTTGTAATCACACGAATGCAAGATCATTATCAGAAATGAAATCAAAATTCAATATAAATTAACCTAATCAATGCAAAATGACCTAAATCATCAACTTTTTCAAACATCTATCAAATTTCATTTCATTTTCGAGGGGGCATACACTCGGATAATCAGAAACAACACCAAAATCATTAAATCAGGGGCACGACCATCAAATCAGAGTGTAATCTTTTATCATAAAATTTTTTGCTTATCAATCGAAAGGGGCATCAAACATCATATCAGATCAAATCAGGTACCATATCAGTGAACTATCATCAAATCGACCATCAGGACATCAAAATCAATTGAACTTCATCAGAATCTGCATATTATATTGAACATCAAAATCGACCATCGATGAAATCAGGACCTTAGATCAGTTAAATTAGGACATTCTTTGAATCGACACGCTTCCCATGTCGACTCAAAGAGGGGCATTTGTAATCACCTGAAAATGGACAAGATCATTTAAGTGAGAAATCAAGGCAAGGATCAACATAATTAAATGCAATTAAATCAAATCAAGATCAAATCAAAGACAAATTGCAATCGAACCTTAATCCAAAATTAATTGAAAATCAAAAGCTATAAAATCAATTTAAATCGAATAAATCATGATAAATCAATAAATTGTGTAATTAATCTAATTAATTACATAGTTTAATTTAAATCAAATCAACCCATTCAAGGGGTACACATGGCTAAATAAATAAAATAAAATCAATTGATTAATTCCTATTTTATCTCAACACCACTTGGGAGGAAAAAGCCTCAACCAATAGGAATTGAGAACCAAACTCACATGGATCAAGCCTAAAATGAATCTCAATCACTTGGAGGATGAATCTTGTCCACCCATCTTGTCTTCTTGTCCCAAGCTTTGAGGACAATCCATTTAAATTGTCTCCAAAGGGTGGAACCAATGAATTAACCCCAACTCAATCATGATCAACTCAACTACACCCCCTACCCTTGCCAAAATCTATAAAAGCAAGGCATAATTCACTCACAAATCTGAGAATAGCATCAAACATCTTGCAAATTAGAGCTAGAAAGGCAAATATAGACGCTAATTAGCATTTCTATTTGGAATTAATTATTTTAGCTTGCTTTATCATATCATTCTCATTCTAGGACTGTCACTAATGAGGGCTTGCTGAGAGCTTTATCATTAGCATTCCTAGCTAGAGATCCATAGAGTGCTTAATTGTCAATTTTTAGCTTAAATAAATTGCTATTTGTGGTAATTTAGTGTTTATTTTGAATTATTGATGATACTAACCCTATGAAGATACAAATTCTAGTACACAATTTCGTAAGCATTTGTGTTTAAATAGTTTAAAGTATTTTTAAAAAATTAAATAGAAAAGAAAGTAAATATTTTAAGAATAAATAATGGTGGTGAATATTTCTCTAGAGAATTGGATGTTTATTATATATATGTGAGGATTGTTAACTAGAAAATAATTCTATATACTCAACAACAAAATGTACTAGTAGAATGAATGAACAAGACCTTGATGGATTGAGCTAGAAGCATGCTAAGCAATACTAACCTTGAACAAAGTCTCTAGACTAAAGTTGTACGATTGTATTGACCTCTTCTACAATATGTATATTTTGTATCTTTATGTAAGTTCATATTGCCTTTTTAATCAAGTTGCTCGTATCTTTATGACTATATCCACCTTGCTTACTTTATCAACATTTAATTTAAAAATTAAATTACACACTTTCTAATATTATTCTTATCTACACATTTATAAGTAGTTATTTGTTTACAATATCCATGCTCCATGACATCTTCATATTTTATTTGATGTAATTATAACTTATCATGCTTACCCACCTGATCTCATTAGTATTTTTTATATTTTACTGAATTCAATAATGAAAAGAAGACAGAAACACTCACATCTTTATGACTATATCCATCTTGCTTACTCTATCAACATATAATTTAAAAATTAAATTTCACAATTTCAAATATTATTCTTACCTGTACATTTAAAAGCAATTATTTATTTACAATATCCATGCTCCATGATACCTTTATATTTTATTTGGTGTAATTATAACTTATCAGACTTACCCTCCTGATCTCATTAACATTTTTTAATATTTTACTGAGCTCGATAATAAAAAAAAAGACAAAACCATTATGATAATCTATGCAATATGACATATGAATCCTTCACATGAAAATAGGTTTTAAAAGAGATAAATGAGGCACCACTTATATCTCTCTAATCTCATGAAGTTTTATAATGTAAGGAAAACATCAGGGATGGTAAGTTTTAATCTATATGTGTGATCCTCCTCCTTTCAGGCATGAGAAAAGACTTATCCATAAAAGGCGCATCTTCTCTTTTTTTATATTATTTGTTACATTTCATTGAGAACTATGAAGAGAATAATTCCAATCATAAGAATCATTTTCCACCTTTTAATTTTCTATGACAAAATATATCACCTTATGAAGTCTATGATATAAAGAAAACATGTGATTATAGGGAAAGCGTTGGACTCATGCTATTTGCCTAACACCTCATTTTGTCTTTTGAGAAAGCTAGATTTTCCTTCTTAAGAAATCCAAAACCAAAAAGTGAAAGGATTTGCATGAAATTTTTTTTATTCAACATTATCTGGCGTTTTTTATTTTTGTTTAATTAATAATATAGAGGTTTATATGGAAGAAAGTTTTATTGGATTTATTTTCTTTTGGTGGCTTACAATATAACTATCATTTAGTTTTTATTCCATGATAGGGATTTGTTGATAGAAATTAAATGTAGGTCAAATTTCATGATAGGAAAATGATGTTGGGCTCTGATGTGATTTTTTTTGGTTTATATTAATTTTTAGTTAGGTGTATAATAATATATGATGTAGAAAATTTAATTTTTTAATTTGTGAAAATGAGGTTATACTAAATGAAATCTAAAAGTTTGGTTATAGATTATGAGTTTGATTGATTTATATAGTTTGACAATAATATATTACTGAGTGATTGTCATAATCATTTTATATTTTTCTTAGAATAAGTGGTTTGTGGTTGTGGCAATATAATAGCATGTTTGTATGCAATTATAAGATGATGTATTTTGGGGAATACAACATCGTTTCATTTTTTTGGTGCACATACTATTTTGTTATAAGTTTTTTGGTTTTATTAAGTTCTCAGAGGTTCGCTTCTAACTATTATAAGGACTTGGTTTGTCAAGTAATTTTTCCATTGTGTTTGTAAGACCTCATAAAACACACTCCCAAGTTCTATAGTGTTTGAATTAGTGAAGAATGTGCCCACTCTTATCAATTAGCTTAATATTGTCTATATTTTGAGTATAAATTTATTATATCTATATGTGTATATTTCCCCATTACACTATTGCTAAGAGGGAACTCTAGTTGAAAAAGAGAACCAACCTCTAACTTGTCATTTAGTTAATGGATCTCCTCTTACACTCTAGTTGACAAAACACCCTACAAGGTCTGAATAGGGAGAAGACCATCTATTTCTCATTTTAATTTTTTTGGAAAGAAGGAATATGTTCATGTTTCTAATGAGAAACATTATAAGCTTTATTTTAAGGCTAACAAGTGTGTTATCCTAGGTTAAGTTGAGAAAATACATGGTTATAAGCTTTGGGGCCTTGTATCATTGAACAAGGTATAGTTTAAGGATGTTATTTTAAGATATCTTGTGGGATTTGAAAATTATGAATGAAATCATGAAAATCTTAAATAAATAATACATTTTTATTTGAGAATAACCCATAGGAAGATACATATATAAAAACAACATGGAAAAAATGAGGAGAGAGAAGGTTTAGACTTGATATCCAATTAAGAATGACTAGAACCTCTATTTATATCTCTCATAGGTACATTATATGATGTGATCCAATTAATAGGCATATATCTTTTGATCATAGTTATGTATTTTATTTACCTTGAACTGAAAAATAAATTTGTATTTGTGAGGGAAAGTTTGTCTTTTGATAAGAATGCATCTTGTTTGAAGACCATGAAAGGTGAAATGAAGAATTTAGAAAAATGTAACACATGTGATCTACTTGAGATGCCCAAAAGGAAGGAAAGTTGTATTTAATTTTTATTAGAGAACATGGCAAGTTGGAGCAATACAATGCTTGTTTAGTTTCTAAGGGTTACTCCCAATTTGAAGGAGAGGGTTTTGGTGAGATGCTTTTTCCTAAGGCCAAAATGACCTCTATTAGACTAATTTCATCTATTGCAACTAATTTTGACTCCAATGAAGAGAAAGTAGATTTAAAGCTCACATTTTTACATGAGGATCTTAATGAGTAAATCTTTCTCAAATAGTTTTACAATTTTATGATAGAAGGGTAGGTGAATTTGGTTTGTGGGTTGAGGTGATCTTTATATGATTATAAATAATTATAAAAAATATGGTATTATAAATTATTATTTTTTACATTGAATCATGATTTTATGATAAGTGAAGATTATCACTATGTTTATTTTAAATTAATTAAATATCAACTACTAATCATTATCCTATATGTTGATTGTATTCATTAAAATTGATAAGGGAAATCATAGAACTTAAGGGTTAGTTATCTAGTAATTTGATATGAAAATTTTATGGGTTGAAGAATATATTCTGGGTATGAGAATTTATAGGGATTGATTTGACACTATTTTGTAGTATTTTTTATGCAAGAAATTGCAAACTAATTAGTATTTCCTTTTTGGTTTGCATTAGGCTATCTTTAGAACATTGTTCTAAAATAGAAGGTGAGCTTGAAAAAATGCATTAAATTTTGTATGTCAATGCTATGGGAAGCCCCATGCATGTCATGATCTTTACAAGACCTAATAATGCCCAAGTAGTGGGAGTTATAAGTAGTTTTATGTCAAACATTGGTTAAAAAATACTAGAATTATGTTTAAATGGTTTTTAAATATTCTTATGAAACTTCTAACCATTTCATTTGTTATTATGCAACCAATGTTGTGGTGGGGATAATTGCTTTACATGGATTTGTTAACTTTGATTGGATTAGTGATATAAATAATAGAAGGACTATGAGTGGTTTTTAATTGAAGTTGTAGTTCATTATATGAGTAAATGGCAACCTACAATCATGTTTTCCACAACATAATTAGACTACGTGGATGCAACACATGCTCATAAGGAGGTGGAGTGCATATAGAGATTATGTTTGATATTAGAATTTGATGCAATAGTTAGTGTGATTTGTTTGGCCAAAATCATAATGTATCATTCCTAAGTGAAATACATTTTTAGTATCACTTTGTTTAGGAAATGATTGAGGGTGAAAAAGTCATGTTATAGAAAGTGGTCACCTCATAGAATGTTGTAGATTCTCTCACTAATCTAGTGAGCACAAAGAAGTTTGATTGGTGTAGGGGATCTATGGGCCTCATATCTTCTAGATCTTGATTTTATATTTTATATTAAATTTTTTTTATAGTATTTCCCTTTAAATCTCTTGTAAGTTATTCGAGAAATGGGAGAATGTTGTCAAAAAGTATGTCAAAATTACATTCCCAATATTCATATTTAATAATTTGTTTATATTTACTACTTCATATTTTTTTGTATATGGTGTTGTACACCTTGCATAATGTTTAAAATGTTTATTTTATTGTTATGTGTGTGGTGCACCTAGAGAAACCTAGATGGATATGCAATCACTATGAATTAACATTCTTGGGGCCATTTTATATGATGTATTGTAACTTTGAGAAATATGTTTAATGTAGGTATCATAAATTGGGGAAATGTACATAATTTAATATTGAGTAAATAATAATAAAGTGAAATCTTGGTACTCAAGTATTAAGTATTGGGTCCATGGTTTTGTTAAATCATGTTTTTGAGTCATGTGGTTGTACTTTACCACTTGGTTGTGTAATCTTGATTCTATATAAATAACAACATATTTAGTGGTTAAGGTTGGCTACTTGGATGGGTTGTCATTATTGAGTCTTTCTAAGGAGTGCATATGTGAAGCATGACATGGGATGTGTGGATTCATGCTTAGACACATGGATGATGCATGAGAGAGGCTTGATGTTTCAAAAGTTTTCATTATAACTCTATAAGTTCTTTGTATTGCTTTATTGTTGAATAATAAGATAGATTATGTATGCTTTTAGTGGATGGGTTTTCCCCCACAGGGTATTACTAGGGTATGTCTTGTTTTATCTTGTGGCATGTCAATTTGATGTATGCATAATGGTTATTTTGTAAGCTTGTGTGCATTGTTTTCTCTCATGGGTTATGTAGGAAATGGATTGAATGAAACTAGGTATGATGCATTATTTCCTAATAATATTTAGTGTTTCATTCTTACTTGATAAAATTAATGTTCGCTTTTAAGGTGGCACTACTTTCATCCTTAGCATTTTTTTCCTCACATGATAAATTCAACATATCACATTGAGGTGGCATGTTGGACATGTGTCAACATCTTGGAAGGTGTGTAAGAGTATCTTGACTCATCATTATGGGAGTTCTTTTGACTTTTAAGGACATGTAAGAGCATGTAAGGGGAAGGTTACATTGAAATATTAAACATCATTCCAATAGACTTGAACACATTTCATGGATCATCCTTAAATGAGTTGTATGAAGATAAATTAGAGTACTCAAATTTTGTTGGTCAAATAATATTATTTATGGCATATGATATGTAAGGAATATACTAAAAAAACTAAAACACCTAGACTAAGAGGGTGTTGGGATTCATTCCTTGAACATTTATGTATAATACCTCTCTTAACCTCGCTAATGGTTTGATAAAACTATGATAATTTCTAAGTTTTTGTCCTCCTATAAACTGGTGCTTGGAGTTAGAGGGCACTAATGGTTATTTTATAAGTTATATGATCACCATTGTGTTGTCACAACTTATAGGGATAAATTAATGTATTGGCGTGATTATTTTTAGGATTAACACGAATTAGGTCTCTTTGGGTTTGAATTTTTAACCCAGATAGGTTTCTCCACACAACCAGTTATGGTTCACATTTTCTTTCATGGTTGACTTCATTTTCATTATGATATATTATTCTTAATTTATTGGATGCACTAAATTGAAGATATATATATATATATATATATATATATATATATATATATATATATATATATATATATAGAGAGAGAGAGAGAGAGAGAGATGGTCGAAATGGTGCTACATGTGACAATAATTTTAATATATGTATATTGATAGATTAAGGGGTTACACATATTGGGAATCTACGGATCTTGATTGTTAGTTATGATCATGGTTTCCTATAATATGATGGCATGAAAAATGAATTTATGTAGGAAAATTGAGGGAATTTTATTATATCATGGTTGGTTCCTAAGGATTAAAAGTCAATTAAATAAGAATTATTTAAGAATTTAGTTCTATAAGAATGATTGAAGTGATTTCACATGGATTTTAGTGGTAATTTTATTGGTCATTGAATTTGATTCTTTTTTCATGATTGATAAATATTTTGAAGTTAGTGTGGACCATGCTTTTCTATATAAAAAAATTCATAATATTTTTTATTACATTGTATTGTATATCAAAGGAGTGTTCGTTTTGGTAATTCAAATATTTACAAAAGACATAGATCTTGCAAGTAATATATTTATAATGTTCATTATTGATACTTGATGGGCCATAGAAAAATACTCAAAGGATCCATCTATCAGATGATACCATGACTTGGTATTAAGCTAAAATTAGGGTATTTTAAATTTAAAAATCATAACCAAGCACAAACAAGAATACAAATCAAAAGAATGATCCTTCTCACATATATCCTATGAAGATAAGTATAAAGGATATAAAAATAAAATAGTAAATGAAAAAAATACCTAAAAACATAGTTTAAAATGAAATACAATGTACTACTACCACATAGCTCAGACTATCACCATAATGAAATTAATTTGAAATATGCATAGTTGAAAGGCCATAATAAAAATAATTTGTGCTATTATATAAGCATATCAAGACACTCAAAATATTCAAGGAGAAATTGTAGAAGCTAACTCCAAAACTGACAAAATATAAAAACCAAATATCTTATTTTGGTGTTGTTGGAGCTCAAAACTACGGGTTTTTTTGGACTCTAAGAATAGGCCAAATTCTACAATCAAGTTCAAAAATTAGTCTTGACCATTTAACAAAATAAACCAAGTATGGTTACTATTCTTTTCCCTTCAAGCTCTCCAATGCCTAGGTAGGTCTACCTTGATTTGATTATAGAATATTGGTTGTAATATATGGATACAATTTTGTCCTTCTTAGTAATCTACGAGATTCCTAACCTAAATTAAAATTATAAAAATAAAGTTTAAGGTATTTATATGAGATTGGTGTCTTCTTACTATTAGGTATGGAGTCAAATGATGCATTTGTCAGTTATATGTATCACAATGCTTGAATATTTTAAAACCCACACTTGATATGAATCTATCAATCATCTTTTTCTTGATATCCAAATACTAAGAAACTATTCCTGCGATTTACTCAAATGAACACATATTTCCTTGAAGTAATCATCCAAGAAATCACACAAAGAAAATAAAATTCTTTGATTAACTTGATTCACCCTTGATGAAAAAATTAATTAAATAAAGTGAAGAACTTAATACAAGATACTTGAGATAATTATGGCTACTTTAACCATATAGCAAGTGAACCAAAACTTGAAGCATACACTAGTGTTAAAGTGCACAATAATAAGAAAAGGTCTTTTATATAGATGTAGAAAGTGTAATGGACAATACAAATGTTTTCAAAATACTATATTATGTTTTCTCTCTGATGATTATCCCCTCTTTATTTTACAAACAATTCCTTTTATAAGGAGAACAATTATACTTAAAACTAAGAGTCTTTTGACAAAAAGACCATCCTAATTACATTATGTTCTTAACAATAACAAGTTTTTTTAACTTCTTAATAGAAACAATTTAGCATCTCCTAAGTGCTCGACATAATCCTAATCTTTGTAAGTATCTATGTTGGCAATGAAGTGCTTTATGATGTACTGCATCCTATAGAGCTTTCGTATGATGGTCTTCATCTTGTCTACTATGTTTTCTCAATCATTGATATCCTCTAAAGATTGAGGGAACCCCTGATCTAGCATGTTTCCTTTTGGCCTTGATGATGGATAATCAAAGAGACTTATCAAGATTGTATCGAAGTATGCCCTAGTTTTGAGAAATTGAATTGATATGGGAAATTACTCCTCGATGAGGTTTATTTTCCTTGTGACTCATTACCTCATGGAAACTTTAATTTGGTCTATTGCAAATCCAATTTCTTCTTGATAGGAACCTTTTATCCTTCTATCCTCAGTCAACTTCATCGATAATACAATAAGATTTCATCTATAACTTTATTTTTGATATAATCCCACATTTTGTTGAGATGATTTTGGATCTCTTTGGTCTTTTATTTATCTTTGATGAATGTGATCTCTTTTTCCTTTTATCAATGAGACAAGAGAGTGTCTTTTCAATGCTTTCATTTTAGTGTGACTTAACATTTCAATGAGACATCTTTTTGCTTTCTTCATTCATCATTGTTTCTTTGATATAATTATTTTATCAATGAAAATTTGATATCCCATCTTGATAACATATATTTCATCCTTAGTTCATCAAAGTGAAAAATTATAACTCCCCTTGATGACCATCTTGGATATAATCCATTGTTTTGACTAGTAGGGTCCACTGTATTTTTTGATGAGACATTCCTTTTTGTTGAGACCCCATTTTCCTTTATTAGGTGTGTGATGTTACATCGATCTAAAAATATTTCAAAGAGACCATTCCACATGTATCCTTGACATCCTAATTTTTGGTGTGACATTTCTCTTCACTGAAACATATTTTCATCCCATCAATTATTAATGTCTCTTTGATGAATCTTCCTTATGTCAAGCATAAGTTTATTTTGATAAGACATGAATGTCCCTTGTCAAACATCTTATTCTATTTTGGAAAGATCTTTATCATTGTTGAGACAATAAAAAGGTTTCTCCATAGTTTCATGTCTCTTTTAAATCACTTCAAAACTTAGTTTGTGCATATCCTTCATCGAAGAGACATACACATTTATGAGACAAATTTTTTTCCTCATCAATTATTGATGTTTTATCCATATAGTTCTCTTTGATATGATCGGGAGGAATTCTTGACGAAATGTTACCATTAGTAATGGTCTTCTCCCTTAATGATAATATGTATATTGATTTTTTTAGAGACATGGTAATGTCTACTTGAAACACTAATAATGGATCATTTTGAATTCAAATCTTCCCACCATATCCTTTTTCTTCTAAGAAAAAAAATTGAATCATAATGTGTGAATGAAACAACTAGGGAATGACTATCATGAAGGTTCAATTATCTATATGGACAATAGTGGGGAAATTATGAAATAAAAAAACTAATAGTGGGAAAATTATAGGATTAATATGAACAATAGTGGAAAATTTGTGGGTTTTGGAAAATAATGTAAGGAAATATATTCTCATTTTACAAGGGGCTAATAGTAGCTCCCATTCTGGATGAATAACCCTTGGTTATTGCAAGAATATAGAGAATCTCCAAGGTGTAGAGAAAAAGAAAAGTATTTTAAAAATTTAGAACATGGCATATTACACAGGAATGAAACCTAAACTACTACAAATGGAAAATTATCAAGAGAAGAATCTCTTCAGGAATTTTCCATATGCTAGAAATTCCATATTTTCTCCATCCATCTTTTTTTTAAAATATGAATCTGCTCCATTTTTTCATGTGATGAAAAAAGGACCAATCCATAGAGATTCAAACTTGGCATGCTCCCCTTTATCATGAGCTCTAGCATTCCACATAAGGACCAATTCACCTTCCTAAAATTTTCTACCTTTGGCTCTTTTATCATATAGACAATTCATTTTATATTGTATTTTGATATTCTTCTTTTGTGATTTACTCATTTCATCTAATTCTAAAAATTGTTCCACCCTTGTCTCCATTGGTTCAGGGATATCCAAACCTTCTTCAAATATAAATTTTTTTATTAGTAGAAGTTATTTATAGGCATCTTCACTTGGGTGTCATAAATGAGCTCAAATGGGGACTTGCCAATAGATTTCTTAATTGTGATCCTATCTTCCCAAAGTGCCAAATTTAATTTTGAATCCCAAGCTTTCTTTTTCTTATCTAATATTTTTATTAATTATCTTCAGGATATGTTTTTGTTACTATATTTTGCCTTCCCATTTTCTTGGGTATGATAAGGTGATGCATATGAAATTTGTATACCATAATTGTCACAAAATGAAGTGAATTCATTGGAGTGAAAACACATCCCATTATTAGTGATGATTCTGGTAGGTACTCCAAATCTTGTTATAATGTGATCCATCATAAAAATTTATTACCACTTTTCTAGTAGCCTACTTGTTTGGGATTGCCTCAACCCATTTGGTAAAATAATATATGGCTACAATAATCCACCTATGTCCTCCACTTGACTTCTTTGATATCTCTTTGATGAAATCAATACCACATTGACTAAAAGGTGCATATTTTTGCATATGTCTCATAGGTAACACTCCTTGATACTTTAGATTTCCTAAGAACTTATGATAGGCTTCACATGTTGTGACATAATTGTGAGCATCATTAAAAATACAAGGCCAATAAAATCTTGACCTTAATATTTTATGAGTAGTGGTTTTGGCTAAAAAGTGTCCACCATATACACTCGAATGCATTCCTTTCAAGACTTTCTCAGACCACCATTTATCTAGACATAGTAGTCACACCCCATTTATATTCTTCCAATATATGTCTCCTTCAACTACCACATACTTGGATTCCTGCAACTTCAAAGCTCTTTTTTAATTTTCATCTAGCCCTTCTAGATATTTAATGTGTTTTAGGTAACACATTATAGTAGTATACCAAGAATTTTCTTCAATACTGAAAAATATCATCCCATTCAACTTTATTTACTTGAATAACCTCCAAGTTTGATTCAACCATTAATTTTTCCAATATTTTTCCTCTAGTAATTTTTTTATCTGAATGTCTATACTAAGTTCCTAGATCTGATTTATCCATCTACATCTTCTACCTGTCACTTCTATTTTCCTAATACATCCTTCATTGTTTCATTTGGAACATAAGCTATAATTTTGTTCACACTAAGTATGGCTTGAAATTATTCACTGCTTTAACACAGGCATAGGCATATTTCTCATTAATAGATCATATTTTAACTCAGCTGCTTGAAGTAATTTATTGAAGAAAGCTATGGGTTTTTCATACCCTTCATTTTTCTATAGCATGACTACAACAATGGTGTGACAAGAATTAAAGGAGAAGATCTTAAATGGTTTTGTAAAATATGATTATTTTAATATGGGTGCCTCCTTGATAGATATTTTAATTTGTATAAAGCATCCAAGGCTTCCGCTATCTAATCCATTTTAGCTCCCCTTTTCAAAAAAATATTGGTTTTACTATCTCTACAAAGTTTGATATGAACCTCATGAGATTTTTACTTTTTCCAAAGAAATATTGAATTTCTTTTACCATTTTTGGGATAGGAATATTCTCAATGGATGAAACTCTTTTAGGATCAATTTTCACCCCTTCTTTAGACACTATGTGTCCCAATATTTTTTCTTCTATAACTACAAAGTGACACTTCTTTGGATTAAAAAAAAATCCATATTCAAGTGTCTTAAATAATATATTTTCCAAATGGGCACAGTGATCCTCTTCTTTCTTAGAGTATGGTGTGATGTCATCCTAATAAACCACTACAATGTCATTTATTATCTCTACAAAAGCTACACCCATGGCTTGTTGAAACTTTTGTCCAATATTTGTTAGTTCAAATGGCATATGAACATAAACATATGTTCCCCAAGGTGTAGTAAAGGCTATCTTATATTTCTCTAATTCTTTCATCTTGACTTTATTATATCCCGAGAATCCATCCATCATGGATTGTAACTCACATCTCATAACCCTTTGTAATATAACATCCACATTTTGCAATGGATAATTGTCTTTAAGTGATGAGATATTAAAGTTTCTAAAGTCAACACATAGTTTCATATCTCCATTCTTATTCCTTACTGGTACCAAGTTTGAGATCCAAGTAGAGTGTCTTATGGGTTTGATTATCCCCCCATCCCTTATCTTCATAATCTCTTCTTGCATTTTTGGTGCCAAGGTGTTAAACAAGTTGAATAACTAAGAGGGAGGTGAATCATTTATTCCCACATAATTTAAAACATTTTCTCTATTGGTAAACTATTAAGAAATAGTAATAAAAATAGTTGATCTATCAATTAAGCACATAAAACATCCACAGAATATGTAAACATGTAAACACAGACCCCAACATAGAGAACATCAATATTTACATGGAAAAACCACAAAGAAGCTAATTCTCATTAAATGAAAATATCTATTATAGTGACACCAATTAAGGTGATTTGTACAAAGGATCATTTCCTAAACCGTGCTCACATCCAGTCAGGATAACTACCCTTGAATATGAAAAGGCGCACTGCCAATACAGGAAGGCTCACTTCTAATACAAAGAGGCTCACTGCCAAAGTATATAAAAAGAGATTGAATCCACCACCGAGATCACTATCACCAACACTCTACCACACACATGATCAACAACACATATATCTCCAGAAATATATTTGTAATCACTTTGCATACAAGAAAAATCATAAGCCACATGAGAAACAGAAATTGTCACTCTTCGTATACTGCTTGATGTCATCAACCATGTCATCCAAACACAATTTCAAATAGGTCACACCAAGACGTCCCCACGGTAGTAAGGAGTGAAATTTGGACCACCTCATCCAATACAACTTTCCTCACACATGCCAACACGCAACACCATATCCAAATCCATTAGTTACAATGGATATGAAGAACATGTTACATAAAAATAGTTGGGACTGAAACACAAATGAACACACTCCAGAAAGGATCGACCCCAAACAAATGATCCACCACATGTTTCACACAATTTAGAACCAAAACCAAAAATAATAAGGATAGACATATGAGGCTCATCTTTTGGTGAACACTTCTACCAAGACACATAAGATATCGATCCAACTACCAATTCCATTAAGTTTATCAGTACACATCAACTAATACAACCAAAATATGGAAATGCATAAGATATGTTGACATCAATGACAACCATTAATAACAACAACATGAATAACATCAAATTCACATTCTAAAAATATCCTCCTTTTTCATTGATAGAAAAATTCATCAATAAAAAATAAAATAGCTCCAAATGATATCACAAAAAAGTTCACAACTCTCCAAAATAGCTCTCCAGCTTCTTTGACTTTCTCCCATTTTGACAAAAATGACAAGGGGAAAAAATCCCCCTTAAGAACTCACTATGCTCCCCTTGAGAGGAAGCCTCTAGGCACTAATTCAAAAAAGAATAATCATGCAACATGCTAAACCAATGCACACACTTGTGCATTTAGGAAACACTAGCAAGGGGCAAAACACCCAACTTCTCCCTCGGATACTCAAAAGTATCCTTGCACAAAGGTTTTGTGAATATGTCTAATATCTTATCCTTTGTAGGCACATACTCAAGCTTCACTTCACCATCCAACACCTTCTCTTTGATAAAGTTATACTTGATATATATATTCTTTGTTATGAAATATTGGATTGGATTCTTGGACATACTTATAGCACTGATATTTTCATACATGATAAAAAGTGGCTCTTTAAAAGTAATTCCTATATACTTCAAAAAAAATTTCATCCATAATACCTAAGTACAACACAAGGAAGATACAATATATTTATAGAATCATGCTTCTTTCTTGACCAAGAAACTAACTAAGCCAATAAAGTAAGCTCCAACATTGATACTCCTTCAGTTATCCAAAAATCCTGCCCAATATGCATCGGTATAAGTTGTTAGTGTGAAATCTGGACCTTTTAGATACCAAAAACCAAACTCTTTTGTTCCTTTCAAATATCTAAATATTCTTTTCACCACCATAATATGTGATTCTTTCAGTTTTTGTTGAAATATGGCTTTCAAGGATACTACATACATGATATCTAGTCTAGTAGTAATTAGGTACAAAAAACCACCAATCATTGATCTATGCGTACTTGCATCTACTTTCGATGACTCATCTTCCTTAGTTAACTTACAATTGGTAACAATTGGAGTACATATTAGTTTGGAATTTTCTAATCTAAATTTATTCAACAATTCCCTTACATACATGGATTGAGAAATTAAAATGCCTTTACTTCTCTAGTTTACCTACAATCCAAGAAATAAATTTAACTCACTTATCATGGACATCTCAAATTATTTTTGCATCTCCTCTACAAATATTTTGCATAGATCATCCTTGCCTCTAAAAATAATATCATTCACATACATAAAAATAATCAGGATTTGATCTGAATTATATTTCTTGTAGTACATATTGCTATCCATAGAACCTTTCTAAAACTTTTGTCCAATCAAGTATCTATCTAATATGTTATACCAGGATCTTGGTACCTGCTTCAAACCATACAATTCCTTCTTCAATCTTCATAATACTTCTGGTTCTTCTTATGATTTGAAACCTTCTATTTGCTCAATGTAAACCTCTTCCTTCAGCTCTCCATTCAAAAATGTTGACATTATATCCATCTGATAAACTTTTAAATCCTTATGTGTTGTGAATGCAAAAAATATTCTAATAGCCTCCATCTGAGCAACAGGTGCATAAGTCTCCTCAAATTCAATCCTTCAATATGAGTATAGCCTTTGCAAATGAGTCTTTCCTTATTTCTTATCACTTTAACATTATCATCCAGCTTGTTTTAGTACACCCACTTTATACCAATCACATTATTATCTATCAATCTGGGCACAAGTCCCTAGGTCTGATTCTTCTCAATCTGATCAAGTTCTTCCTTCATTTCATTTACCCAATTCGGATCATTACATTCTTCTTTCATAGATTTAGGTTGAACTTCTGAAAGTAGACACAACAAATTATGATCTTGTGTTGCTCTAGTTCTAGTAACAACTCTAGTCTTATCACCAATAATCTGATTCTCATAATGATTTCTCTGTATATACCTTGGTTTATTAGTTTTTGATGCCATTTTTGGTTGAGTCTCCTCTTATTATTTCTTATTTTCCTTTCTTTTTTCTTTTGTATTAGATTCATAATCAATGTCTCTCAAGAGCCTTCTAAAAGTCTTCATCAATCTTCACTTTGCACTCTTCACAATTTTTTTATCCTTTTGTTGTAACACCAGTAAGCCTTTCTTCTTGTAGAGTATCCCAAAAATATACCTTCATCTACTCTACTATCAAATTTCCTGAGATTATCTCCATCTTTCAAATGTAACATTTGCTTCCAAATATTTTGAAGTAGTTAAATGTAGGTACTTTCCTATGCCATAGCTCATATGATGTATTTCCATTTATTTTGGTACAAAAATTTATTCAAATCATACACACCAGTATGTATTTCCTCTTTCCAATAGATTTCTAATAAACTTTCTTCCTTCAACATTGTTCTTGTTGCCTCCTAAATCGTCTAATTCATTCTTTCCACTACACATGTTTTGTTGTGGTGTTCTAGTTGCTTAAAATTATCTCTTAATCCCATGCTTTTTACAATAACTCTCAAAAACATCAAAAGTAAACTCCCATCCTTTATAATATATTAAGAATTTAATCCTTTTACCACAAGTCAATCTTGAATAGTCATCAACAACAAAAGTATAAAGTATCTCTCACCTTGAAATATTATTGTTCTTGTAGGACCATAAATATCATTGTGCACTAACTCTTGTAAACCACTAGATGAATAGTATTTCTCTTTGAATGATTCTCTTCTCTATTTTCCTTCTTGACATCCTTTATAAATTACATTATCTGGCTTACACAATCTAGTTAAATATATCACTGCTCAAGATGAAATTATTCTTACCAAATTATCAAAGTTCCAGTGTGACATATCCTCCAGTGCCAAAGCCAAATTTCATTGGTCTATGATAGAAAATAACATCCTTCTGAATCACCTTCAAGATTGTACATATTCTTTCATGTCCTTTTTGCAGCTGCAATCACATCTCTAGTTCTCTTCTGAATCTCACATCCTTCATTCTTTAAAATAACATCATATCCATTCTCACACATCTTTCCAACACTCAATAGATTGTGATATAAAACCTTTACATAATAGAAATTGTCATTTTTATTATTTCCATTAAAAGCAATAAATCCTCTACTGACAATGTAAGAAGCCTTATCATCACCAAATCTAACAGTACTACCATCATATTTGTCAAGTGAAACAAACTTACTATGATCTCTAGTCATATGATGAGAACAAAAACTATCAATTAACCATTCATTTTTCTTCCTTCTAACATATAATGCAGTTGCAACATCATCATCAGCCTCAACACAAATGTTAGAAATATCAATTTCCTATTTCTTATCTTCTTCAACATAAAACAAACAATCTTCCACTTTGAACTCATCATCTAAAATACTAGCATCTTCATTCACATAGTAAGACTTCTTATTAAACTTCTTAAATTTATGTCTAGGACCCTTCTCTAGACATATAGTAGCTAAATGACCAATTTTACCACATCTAAAACATATCAAAGGTAACATACCTTTCTACTTATGGGTACCTTTCTTAAACCTTCTTGCAAAGTTTACTTCAAATTCTTCTTCTTCTTCATCATCAGGATCTTCATCTGATTTAGTTTCCTTGAAAGTTTTCTCTGAGATACTCTTCTCTCTCCCAAATTTCCTTAGCTCAAATGGGATCAAGGTGCCAAATAACTATTGTTTGGTGAACTTCTTTGGATCATACACCTCCTTGATTTCCAAGATCTTATTTTTACTATAATTTCACTCATGGTTCAATTCAGGTAAAGTCATGTTTATTTCAAAGAAAAAGGTGCACTCTCTAGATCCCATTTATTACATTCAAGTGAATAACTCAAGAGATCACAAATCATCCAAAAGGAGTAAAATAGATGCATGAAATGAAAATAAAGTTTACACAAATCTATTTTCATCAAAAGTATTCTTTATTGAATATAAAATGTACATTTATCTCACACAAGCCATGAGATTGACCTTTCTTGTTCAATGCAAAATAAGAAGATGAAATATACATGAACAAGGAAATAAACATGAGAGAAGGTGACTAGTCATTGCCTGAGTGATTGGTACATGGTGATGAGTCCCTATCCAAATGAGTTTCCTCTCATGTCCTTAGTTTCTCCTAGTACCTTCTACTCTTGCATTCATGATAACAATGTGTTAGATCCAAGGATATAAGTAATGAAAAGGAAAAATCACGCCTTTTCATTTACTTATGCATGTACATTTGAGTCCTAATGTGCATCAAAGAAGAAAATAAACTATAATATCACATGTATCTAATATAAGCATCTTTTTTTCTAACATGTTTGCTTCTTGTGAAGTTATAGGTGTCTCTTGTTAGCAAGTGGAGTAAATGTGACTCCCACGAGGGTTGAGCCTAGCTCTGCTAAAGAGAGACAAATATATAAATAGATTATCTAGTCAAAAGGATAAATGTGGGACAACAATATCATTGTAACAATAGGATCTTTTAGATAGACAAAGAGAAAATTTCTATGATCAAATTTCAATCAGTAAAGACTACAGATCAATTATTAGTGAAATACATAGCTAAGATCCAAGTGATAAAACCAAATAATACTCCAAAGACACAAGACAAGTGAAGTCACTAAAAAATGAAGAGCATACATTATTATGTAAACTTGTGATCATTTTGAGGTATATCATGAAGTATAAAATGCATCATAGAGACAGTCACAGTGGTCATGTACATTAAGATTGTTATGATAGTGATCTAAATTAACAATATCAAGTGCTCCAACCAATGAGAAAGGAAGTATAGGGAAAGAAAATAATGAAAAGTATAAAATCCCTTACAATGCCTTCATCAGAAGATAAGTGCAATATGCTAATAAAGGAAAGCTACCTAGATGATTTCATGTTATAAGATGAAAAGTGTAGTACAAATTCTTGTCAAGGCCCAAAGGCATTTGTCCCACTCATATTTTTCCATTACAAATGGAGTAATGTTTTACATTGGAGAAATAATCAATAGTCAAGTTGAAGACATGAGCTCATAGTGAGGAAAAATTCCTTGACAGTAAAGATACATAAATGATTTGTTGATAAAAAGTCAACGTCTTATCTTGAAATGCAGCATTGCATCCTAGTAATGCTACAAGAAGCACAAATATTGATCAAACAACTAAATATGAGAGGCATAATATTTATATAATCAATATTTAGAGCAACATCATATCAATAATAAATGAATTGTTGTTTCTATGACAACCACGGTAGTCAGACATAGGAATTGAGATCATTATCATTTTTTGCAAGATCTTCACATAATAGCATACCATATTCAGCTATAGCAATGGCAATAAGCATAAATAGAACAACAAGCAATAATGAAATAGAATGTGACATGACAATCTTTTCTAGAGCTCAAAGTGTGACTTATGTTATATGATACAATGTTGATAACTTTAAGCATAAATCAAATAGAATGTCACAAAACAATTTTTAGATTTAGCGCCATGCCTATGAGAAATAGTAATGATTAAAAAGATATGGAAGGTGTTGGTATACAGATTTTCCTTAATAAAACTATAACAAATTACAAATACTCTGGCCCAAGATGAAGGAAAAACTCATACAACAGTTCAGTTAGTCACTCATGACTAAACTCTCTGCAATCAAAGGAGCAGCTACCTTATATAAAGATCAATCTTGACAATTCACTTATTTGAAAAGAATGAAAACTGTAAAAGAAATGTATACTTTTGACCTAAAAGTACAAAAAGGCTTTTCAAAACTCATATAAAATAATTACTGAGAGATTTATGCTCTAAGATAGAATCCACATTTATCTAAGCCAACTGACTGAGATTATAAAGAAAATTCCCAGAAAGATCGATTCAACATGTACTGAAACAACACTGAAAAGGAATGTATGAATGATCTTGAAACACATACACAGATTGCAGCAACATGAAATTAATTCCAACTGAAATCAACACACATGCATTAACCAGACACACTGATCTAATAGAAATACTGCTATTTGTTATATATATATATATATATATATATATATATATATATATATATATATATATATATATCCACTGATACTATATTATAAGTTTCAAATCAAAACATCCACCATTTCATGAAAGTATTTCCAGTAAATGGGTAAACATTGGGAGTTGGGGGCCAATTCCGCGGAAGTCCGCGGGGTTGGAAAATCCTCAAACGAAACGGGCGCCCGTTTAGGTTCGAGTGCCCGACCCTTTTTCAAAAATTGGGCGCCCGTTTAGGATCGGGCACCCAAAGTGAAATTGGCGCCCGATTTGTTCAAAACGGGCACCCATTTTGAAAATGTATATATTTTTCTTTTTAAACGAAAAACTTGTCATTTTCATCAGCGCAAAAATGGGTTCCTGTTTAGGAGAGCTTGGGTGCCCGATTTAGTTTCCCTTTCCGACCCCATTTGCCATTTTTTTTGTCTCTCAGGTATGTACTATTCTTTTTTATTTTATTTTTATGATTTTTTTCATTAAAAAATATAGTTTCAATTGTTTTTAATTTAAAAATGTATAGTTTAATATTATTTTCAACATTATTGCATTTAAATTTAATTATATTTTATCGTTCTTGCTTGTAATTTTTTTTATTTCAATTTAATTTCTAAATTACCGTACTAGTGTAGAAAAATGATAAAATTTCTAGGTATATGTACATTTCATACATTAGAAAACCCTGCATAGAAAAACAAAACCCTAGGTAACAAAACAAAAACGTAAACCTACATACAAAACTAATTTACAAAACCCTCAACTTAGAAAATCAAAATATAAATTTAGAAAATGAAAACATAAATTTAGTTCTTGAACCACAACATAAACTTAAAAATGTGCTCTCTCTCTCTCTCTCTCTCTCTCTCTCTCTCTCTTATTGTTAAAGTATGCTAATTGTAAATTATTCATGTTTTTATTTGTATGCAGATTTACTTGATATGGATGATTTTCAAATAGATGATCTTATAGGTCAGGATGCACCACCACCACCACCTCCTCCACCTCCCCCTCCCCCTCCACCTCCACCCAAAGAACTTAGAGATAATATCAGGCGCAATGTTGAGCAGATTGTGGCAGACAAATATTATTAGGAATGATCCATATCTGTCTGTCCACCTACTACGCCTTGCAGATAGCATGCAAGGCGTAGTAGATTCCATACATACATTAGACTATGAGATTGATAGTTTTGAGTCATGGAGAGAGAATATGCGTGCATATTATTCTGATGGCCTCTCTTATAAAGAGATTAATAAGTTAAAAATTACAAAACATGATATGGCACGCTATTTTGAGAACCCTAAAATGGGTGAGCAGATACTTGGTAGGAAGCCACGTATCTCGATTAGATGGTGTAGACACCCCACCATAGCGGCACATTTTTGGGAGCGGTGGTGGATGGTTTTTGACACTCCACCACACGCTAATCATGAGGTCCCACTTTATTTTTTGAAGAAATTGTGGGCTAAGTTTGAATTGGGTAAGAAACCCAATGATTTTGACATGAGAGCATTTCAGGGGGTTGGCTGGGGCATGCCACAGGATAGGCCAAGGGCCAAATTGAGTGACAGAACTAGAAACCATGTGCGCACTGAGCCCCTTGTTCCTCTCCCATCTCTTGTACTTCCTCAACCCGTCTATCATCGAGCAGTGCAGTCATCTCTTGGGTCTTTGAGTGCCCTTACGGGTAATTTGTTACAACACATGACCCAGGTGAGGACTGCCCCCAGCATGGCACATGTTTGCACCAGTTGTGGGGGTATATGTAGGGGTCCCTAGCCTAAACCTGATGCTATCAATGCTGCCCATGGTGCATATGCTGATGATGCTAGTGGTGCGCATGGTGGATACGCCAATGATGATGTTGATGGTGCACATGGTGGATACGCTGATGATGATGATGGCACACATGGTGATGTCGGATATGATATCTCATCATATGTTGATTTGCTCAATGCAGATGATGAGCATCCCACATAGGTAAATTTAATTATAATTTAAATATATAGTGCAATAAATTAAATTTCTTATTTATATACAATTATGAGCCATAATACATGTGGATTTTTTGGTGAACAGAGGAGGGTTGACCCTCAAATATTCATTAGCTATCATCATATGACATCGACACCTCGACATCTCAATGCTCCATTCAAGGTATGCACTTTGATCTTGATACATTTAAACTTTAAACAAAATAAACTTTAATTGATAATGTGTTTGACATATTTTTTTGATTTTGTAGGGTCTGTCATGTACCACTTAGTTTGACAATCCTTCATCCTCTACCCCAGCAGTCACTGAGAGTCAGCCACATATACCTGACTCATCGGTGACATTAGCTATGTGTCACACAGAGGTAATGTGTACACATGTTTTTATTTCATATTTATATATAATCAAGTTATATATATACTTTATAATTTATGTATATATATGTACTATAAGTTTATTTAATTCATGCTTTAAATATATATATTGTTCAGGTCGACACCACCATGACTCTTGGCATGGCTACAGGATTAAGCCAAATGCATCCATCGACACTATCCTTTGAGGTGATAATTAATTTATGTAAATTTTCAATTTCCTGTGTGTATCTAGATATTTTTTAATGTCCTATGTGTATCTAGATCTTAGATGATTAATTTAAGTAATTTTTAATTTGTACTTGAAATGTTTTTACAGGATTTGGCTTCATCCACTTTTCATGTAGTTGAGGATGTGGGTACTCGAGACCACACAGAGCAGGATGGGGGTACTCAGGACCAGACAGAGTAGGATGAGGGCAATCGGGACCAGACAGAGCATGTTGATGCATCACAGTCCTCTCCACGTGGAGTGAAGAGGACTGTAGATCAGCTAGATGAGTAGAGACTTTAGATTATGATGGTCTTATTTAGACAGGACTTATTTTATGCTGACTATTTGGACTTGTTCATGTTATTTTTTCTGATTATTTGGACTTGTTTAGACTTGTTTAGACTTGTTCTGACTATTTGGGCTTGTTTAGACTTGTTCATATTATGTTTACTTGTTGTTAGATTAGGACTTGCATTATATACTAGTGTACTTGTTATCATATATTCTACTTGGACTTATTTTTAGAGTACGACTTTGTTTTGTGATATTTATGATGGACATTTCAGGACTTGTTATGTTATTTATCTTAATCATGAGTTTTTATATAATTTATCAATTTATCTTAATCAAGACTTGTTAAGTAATTTATCAATTTAAATCCTTGAAAAAACTTCTATCTAACAATGAGTTGATATGATGGACATTATGATACATGTAAATTATTTCAAGACAATGTTATGTTATTTATCTTAATCATGAGTTGTTATGTAATTTATCAATTTATCTTAATCAGGACTTGTTATGTTATTTATCTTAATCATGAGTTGTTATATAATTTATCAATTTATCTTAATCAAGACTTGTTAAGTAATTTATCAATTTAAATCCTTGAAAAAACATCTATCTAACAATGAGTTGATATGATGGACATTATGATACATGTAAATTATTTCAAGACAATGTTATGTTATTTATCTTAATTATGAGTTGTTATGTAATTTATCAATTTATCTTAATCAGGACTTGTTATGTAATTTATCAATTTATCCTTAAAAAAATAGCTAGATCTAACAATGAGTTGATATTCAATGGACATTATTCAATACAAGTAAATTATTTCAAGACTTGTAATATGTTATTTATCTTAATCATGAGTTGTTATGTGTAATTGATCTAAGTACAATATCTAGATACGTGTTACAAGTAATATGAACACTTTGATTAACTATAAAAAAAATCATCTAGATCTAACAATGACATCTATTAATACATGTAATTGACAAGAACAATATGGATGTTACAAACTTAATAACTAAATTAAGTAATGAGATCAATTAAGTGAACATAATCTAGAACCAATGTGCATAGTTTAATATCTACAACAAAATTAGGTGAATACAAAGTTATGAATTTACAACAAGAGTGCATTGTACTACATAAATAGTTCATGTAGATATGTTCTTCTAGGTCCATCCTGCATCACAAAAATAAACATGTTGAAATTATGTTAGAATTTATAAAAATTCATTTAAAGTTAAATTTAATTTTAATTTCAAATCTATATCTCTAAATTATAAATTATGTCACTTGAAAGAAGACATATAGAAAACATATATATACAAATATGACAATTGAACAAAAACTTACATCACATAAAATTGATTCAACCTAATATTTTCTGCAATGCAGATCTATGTTCTTCCTGACAATTTGCATCATAAAAATAAACAAGTTAAAATGTTAGAATTTTTGTACTCAAGTTCATTTATTAAAGTTAATTTTAATTTGAAAGTTAATAAGACAATTGAATAAAAACTTACACTTCATTCAACCTAATGTACCATCAGCATCCTCTCTTTTCTGCAATGCGTCTATGATTGCCTCATGCTCTTCCATTGAAAGTGTCCATAAAATCTTATTAGCAGGTCTCCCTTTGTATCTTTCCAATTTGATATTTGTTGCCACTACCAAATGGGAATAGTGTATAATCTTCTTTTCTGATTGGTAGTCTTCAAAAGCTAGTAAACCATTCCTTCTTGTTAGGTATTTGCGTAGCTATGTACCAACTACCACAGTAGACCCAATTGGATACTGAAAATTATCATCATCTACTTGATGACATATCAACTTTTTCTTGGGTTCTACACATTGAGCTAACCAATACTCTGTCTGCTCTTCATTATCCTCAGGTGCAACAACAACATACACATGTCCTGCAAAACAAAATTTTAAGTACATGTGCACTGTAAATAAAACTTGTTTAAAAGTTTATAATTCAAATATATATAATCATAAATTCCTCTACATACAAATGTAACTAATGTATAATTTAAAGTTTTACATTAAATTGTATTAAATTACCAGGTTGTATGAGATCTGAAACACGATCATAATCTTCTGATGCAAAGGCATGATCCAGGTCTTCATTTATTATAACATCTTCATCTTGTCTCTCACTAGGTGTTAAGGATTTTTGTTGCCATTCTTCAACCCATTATGTATTCTCTCATTCTTCCCATTCACCTGCAACACAAAATTGACAAAAACTTGCAAGCTCCCTAGTCCATATAGTCCAAGTGTTAGAATTAGAACTCCTAAATGAATGCCATTTAGCCAATCTGCTAATTTTATTACAATCATATCTTGAAAGGATATACTTCTCTTCAACTAGCCAGAAAAAATGTCTGATTGTAGAGTTCTGACTTGATCCTGTAGACAAACTTGTTTTACACCATTCAACAATTGCACATGCATCTTTAAATTTTGATTTTTCCTCAAATTTGAGTTGCTCTCTACAAAGGGCTCTCTTAACACATGCACCGGCACCATCATGCTCTCCCTTCCCATGTCCAGCCTCAAAAAAACTCCAGATATGTTGGATATTTGTTTTCTTGTGCATCCTACTCAACCAATAAAACATTCTAGCATTCTTGAATTGTCCTGTGCAATTATCTGACCATATTAGATGTTGTGTTATATAAATTTCTCTCTCCATTAAATTTTCATAAAAGGTATTAAAGCAATATTGGACAAACTCCGATGAGTGTAACTTATTATCACTCATATAGAAATGATACTCTCTCAATATTTTCCAATCCTCTTCTATACTATCGGGTGCATGTCTATAGACAATATGAACAAAAATTGTCACTTGCACTAAATTATAATATTGTGGTTGGATCTCATCTTGTGGTGCAAGCGTGTAGTTTTCTGCAAAGTCAACAACTGACAGTATACTACCAATTGGAAATGTATTCTTTCATATCTGAAATTGTCCATCAAGCCATCTAGAATTGTGAGAGTGTTTCACATATTTAGGTATGACCTTACTCTTGAATTCATTCATAAAAGCATTAACACTAAGTTTTTCAGTTATTAGGTCACACCGTTTTCCAACTTTTCCATCCTTCAATGGATACTCAATAGTTTTAAATCTTCGTACATCAACTAATTGTTGTCCAAAATCAAATGAAATATTCTCATGCAAACATTCATCTAATAATGTAAGATTGCCACATAAATCACATACACCAGAAACACATGCATTCAAAAGATAAAATTTCTCATTAGGTGGGTTACAAAATAAATTTGATATAAACTCTTTTACAGTTTCAAGTGGTATATTTATACCACATTCATGCAACATTTCATTAGTATGCATACTAGAACGTATAGATCGAAAAAAATCATAATGATAAAAAAATTGAACATGAGTTTTACAACAACGGGTGATTCTTTCTTTGTTAATCCTTACATACCATGGTTTACATTTTTCAAAAGATCTTTGACGAATACTAATAGTTAACACCTTATCATCCAAATTTTTTTTATACAATTCTGTTTGAGTCATATCTAAAAGGTGTTTTGGATGTGGATCACGAACTTTTGAACTGACTCTTAATTTAAAAACATCTCTTGCATTAGGGGATACTCTTGTATTATCGTGCCAAAGTTTTTCAATCAAAGTTTTGACTTCACCAGTAAGTTTCATGTCAGACCTTGGGAGTCTACCACTGAAGGTCCGTAAATGGTTTTCCGGATCACTCTCAAAGTTAACTCTTCTCTTTACAGCTCTTGCTAAAGTTTTATGATTAATATTAAGATATCCACTTATGTTTGAAATCATTCTTTTATCAGTAGTAGTTTTGTTTACTAAAGCTATTGTTATTGCTCGTCGTGCCGCATTACTATCTTTAGAATGACTTTTCTTTCCAATTGTGTCAAAGGCACTAGCAACAGTTGATACAACTTGTTTTAGAGACTCATCCTTCTTTTTAGTTTTCACATAAATGCCTAACCTCTTCATTACTTTTTGCATTTTAGACATTTTAATTAATTGTAACATTAATTGACATTGAAACCCAAATTTCTTATTATAAAAAAATTGTCTAAACAATCTACTTGTGTGTGTCCTAATCTGTCTCAATGAAACCAAACCACATAGATTGTCTAACACATCAGTTTTTAATTGAAATTGTTCATTTATTTCATTATCATTTAAATGAGTTTCTTTTTCAATCGATGTTTCTATGTCTACATTTTCATTGTTGATTTCAATCTGAATTGGTCTTTCATTTTCAGTTTCAATTGGGGTTTGACTTTTAGTTCCTTTATCATTATGATAAACATTACTAATTTCTAAAATTAAACGTGTTAATCTATTTTCAGGAATAAAATTTAAATCATTTCTATTGTAACCCGCTTTTAGCAAATCATGAATATCTTTATCAGAATAAGTTGTAACAGTTGGATCTGAAGACATACCCGTATCCAATACTGGATTCGAAGATGCACCTAATTTTGCTTCTTCAACCTCTACATCCATTATGATGTCTTCATTATCCTCCTTTTCTGAAACAATTGTTGAACTCGATGCTCCAACATTATTTGCATTTCAAAGTCTCTCTCTTCTTTCTCGTTGTCATTTTGCCTCCTCTCTATTTTGTGCAATCTCCTAGGGTGTCAGAACCTTCATTGACCTCTTTCTACGTCGGTTTGATCCCATTTTTGCACCAAAATTTGAATTCAAACAATCTTTTATGAATGTGAGATCCAATGTAAGACAAAAAAAAGGAATGATGGTAGAAATATTATGTTTGTCTGCTGCAAATCAATAGAATACAACATCAAACGTCACCAATGATTAGATCAGGCCCATAGTCTGGGTTTTTTTTGCTGCAACAGTTATTTAAGAAATAGGCGCCCGTTCTTAATTTACAAAACGGGCGCCCATTCTTAATTTACAAAATGGGCGCCCGTTCTTAATTTACAAAACGGGCACCCGTTCTTAATTTACAAAATGGGCGCCCATTTTTTGAATCTAATAACGAGCGCCCAATTTGTAAATCTACGGGACCGTTCTTAGATTTACAAAACGGGTGCTCATTTTTTAAATTTAAATAACGGGCGCCTGATTTGTAAATCTATAGGTGGGAACCTTACCTCCTACCTTGGGTTTTGGTTTGGGACAGGCTTGGTGGGACCAAGCTTGTGCTTCAACCTGCAAAAAAATGGCTAAGACATTACATAGAAAAATTTCCGCCTTGCCATAATTTTTAGAACAACTTCTCAAGTGAATTTTTTTATCAAATGAAAACCCATTTTAGCTCTTATTATGCAAATTATAAAAATATAAATTTTATAGTGATATGATAAAATTTAATATTTATACAATATTTATTAAGCCAAAGTGGTACCTAAGCTTGAAATACCAAGGTTAACTAAAACTTTAATAACTTTTTTAATTTTTGGTTTTTTGAAAAATGAGTTATATGTGACCAAACTAGATAGAATTCTTTTCAATTTTAAAAAAAGAAATTTGAAAAAAGGTGAAGTTATCATCAAATTATGGTGTCCGTACACCAGAGGTTTAAAAAATGTACTTTATAGTCAATTAAAAATTAATTTAAAAAAAATATTCAATAAAAAAATAAGAAAAAATATCCTGACCAACCTTCAGTGTTTTAGGTACCTTTTCCCAAAAGGATTCCCCAAAATACATTCATTTACTTCAAAAAAGGGTGTCCGTACACGCATAAGGTGTGGTCCTGAAACAAGCATTTTGAAAAAGTGGTTTTTAGACATGCATACTAAAATTCAATTTATACCATGTGGGTATTAAAAAAAATTACATATTTGAAAACTAGATTCCGAACACTAAATTTGATATTAATGAAGTTTTTCAAGATTCAATCTTTAAGTGCTTCAAATTTGGACATCAATTGATAGAAATTTTGAAAAATAGGAAAACCACTTCCACTTTTTGGCCAAAAGTGGGACTCAACTTCTTGCAGCCACCCAAATATCAAACTATATGTTTTTCTGCTACCCGAGAACTGACCCTTGCAAGGTCTTTCAAAAATTAACTTATAGCTACGCAGGGCATAAACAGTTTCATAACTAAAGTCTATTTTAGGAAAAGAACTAACACCCTATAACTACTTGGAACCATCCTTTTCAAAACTAATCAAAATAGATTAGCTTTTCTCAGCCTCACCATTAACGGTGGCCTCAGTTGCTTTGTGCTCATCTGACCACTCCTTGAAAGCCGCCATGAATCTCTCCAGCATCTCCTTGTTTGGCGAAGAAATGAGGTTCAGCCTTTGTTCCCAAATATCTTTGTAGTTTTGTAACTACTCCAGCTTAGTATTCAGCATTTTCACCTGTTCTTCACTGAGCATTATCAGTGATTGTACCCTAGCGATGACTAAGCAGTCTCAGGCTACCATTTCTTTGGCATCTTTTAAACCTTGTGCTTTTGTGGTGAAGGATTCTTTCATCCTAGCCTCACATATTCCCGTCTTCTTCTCCTATGGATAGATTGTAGACACAGTTTATATGATTGCTGACAACCTCCTCAACACAGGCTACTATCTTTAGAATTTGCTCTGATTCTTCAATACCTTGATCAATTAAGGTACATCACCATTCCTCATTTACTTTTGCCACAAAGAGGATACTAGTATTAGCATCAGGAATTGTCTTCTCAGACAGGAACTTTTCTATGCCATAACTGAAAGCTTCCTTTGTATTAGCTATTGCTATCTCCAGACTATCTCTCTTTCCTTCCCAAAGTTTGACTTTAGCCTCTAAGGCAAATACCAATTCAGAAGACCAATTGGTTGAGCTCTCATGAGCTTGAGTGAAGCGATTAACCATCTCCCCAACTTCTCCCATCCAATTATAGAATGCCTTAGAGAGGGATCTCTCTTTATGTACCTGATCAAGAAATTTTTGATTTTCTGGAGACTTGACATCCAGACTTAGGGGTACCATTGCCAAAGGTTGAGGAATGGGATTCTGCAACTAATGGATGTACTTTTCCATTTCGCATAAAGCTTGCTTCAGCTTTACTTTTTCTTCAGCATCTTTCAACACTCTATGATTGATTTTCTTGTTTGTTGAATTCAAAATCTTCATATCAGCAACTCGGGAGGACACTCCTAAATCCACCTTGTCCATAGTGAAATCTTGCTCAGTGACTTTGGCACTAGTCTTGTTGGAATTGGGCTTGAAAATCTCTGCAACCCAATGACCTGTGATTGGATCCACATCCACCATAGATTTTGTTTTAGGCTTCTTTGTTCTGGGAGACTTTCCAAGGTATTTATTGACCAAATCACCAACACGGACTGAGGTAGACACAATGTTCCTCTTCTTATTCACAGTTAGATCCATCCAATTTGGTGAACTAGGAGTCACATTTTGTAGGGAAATAGTGGTACTGGGATTGCTCAGGGTAATAGGCTCTTGTTGACTTGAAATCCCATCACCTTCAGCTGATATTGAATCCATATTGGATGTTTTACCTCTTCTTAACCTTTTGAACTACTTTATGCTAGGCTCCTCAGTGTCAGAATCTAGGACAATACAAAAAGGAGAATCTACCTTCTCACTTCTTCTGCTCCTCTATCTTGTAAACTTCACAACACCATTAGAAATCAACTCTGAATCTTCAGGAACATTTGGAGAATATGAAACACCTGTAGAAAGTAATGATTCAGTCTTATTAGTCAAAATAGGGGAGGATTCAATTTTATGAGCCCTTGGACTCTTTCTGGTTCCCAACACAGGGGTAGTTGAGATCTTCTTCTTCTGAGCCTTGAGCCATTTTTCTATCTTTCGGAAAACCTCCTTAGTTAGAGACTTCACATTTTCTTCTTCTTCCGCCAGCCAGTTCTTCTAATTACCATTTCAGCTCTTGATACTGCATTTTCTGTCTCTGATGTATTTTCATCTTCCTCCTTAATATTTTTGATGCTAAAAGGTAGCTTGAAGGCAATGATTTGTTTAAGGGAAAACCTAGAACACAATCTCTTAGTAACCTCAACCTCATCTATGCAATCATCCCAGTAATCTTCCAAAGCTGGTTGATGAAGGAACATTGCATTGACTCTAAAATGACTCTCAACAAAACCTTTTCTATCAAAGCAGTTCCTAGCCTAATATGGCTAGAGATTCATTTCTTTCAATTCATTGATCAAAAAGGCAAAGTCATGCATCAACTAGAATTTGTAATGTCCTAGTTCAAGTGGGAAGAAGGCACCAATACCTCTCTTGACCTTGTACTTCTTCTCAACCATTAATAATTGTTTGCTTACTTCAAGAAGAATGCACTTGTCTGGGCAATACCTGGGAAGTTTTAATGGAGCATCACTAAAACTTCCTACTCTTAAATAGGTAAAAGTAGGGAACTGAATATAAAAACTTCCATAGATTTTCACAAATTCCATAGCCTCCTCTGATATCCTGCAATTAGGTTTTCCTCTTAATTCAAAGACCAATTTGGAGGAAAACATATCATGCACCTTCTTAAAACCCATGGGATGTTTTCCTTTTTGTAATAAGGGGTGATATTCATAGATGGGCATACTGCTATTCCATTCTTGATGAGGCAAACCATCCTAGATTCTACAGATGGTGAGAATATAAAAGAGGTATGAAGACATATAAAAACTAGAAATTAAAGCTGGTTGAGATAAACTTTCATGTAATTGTTTAGCTATTATTTCAGCTCAGTCAACAGCATTACCAACGTCTAGGATAGCCTGTACAAAAATGTAAATCTAGTCTTCCCATTTGGTATCTATGGGATTACCTTTGACCCTGTTCAACATTACCATTATATCCCTAACCTCCCTGAACAAGTGATCCTTTCTAAGTGGTCTAGGCAAACAGGAACCACCCTTCTCTAGGTTTAATAGCCAATCCCTTGCTATGTTGTTTCTATATTCCCTCTTGTTCTTCTCCGAGTCCACTATAGCTTTACTGATACTCCAATCTCCATAGACTTCAACTACTGGAATCCTGAGAGTGGCCATTATTACTGTTCTATCAATGTTTACTAGAACTTCACCACTTTCTATTTTAATGCACCTCTCAACCTTGCTATACCTGTTACGGCATTCTATTACTAACTCCGAGCATGGAATCACTTCGGGAAAACCAGCAGCTTCTAACAAACCACTTTCTGCAATCCTAACAGATATGGCTTCATCTACCATTTTCCTCAGCCTTGAAATGATTTCTCCGATATCATAATCTACTATAGATGTATCCCTCATTTCAGGTAAACAACAACTAACTGGAGAAAATCTATTTTCCTTCATGAATTTTACTTTGGAAGAAGACATTCTGAAATACAATCTTGTAAACTTCTTACAAAGACAGCTCTTTTAAAATGCAGAAGCTCAAATGAATTATAGGGCCAAGGATGTTGTGAAACTCACCGTGTTCCTACCTTTCGAGAAAGTTACCTTGTAGCTCCCAAAATGCCTCCAGAAGATAGCAGAACAAAATGAAGAAATGTAAAGAGAGGGCAAAATAAATACACATTTGCTTCACTTCCCATCACTTCACAAAAAACTGCCATCAATTCACTTTCACGCCGCAATAAATGATAACAACTTGTTTCACACACTTTCATTTAGTAAGAAAATCTCCTGAGCTGAGGTGGCACCACTCTTCCCATCATATCAATCATTTTATTGTCAAAAAATAAAGATTTGGCTCATGGCTGATATCCGGGTATTATTACACCTCGAGAATCGATCCTTGAACCATAAAATTTGGGTTCAAAGTATGCGATTCATGACGTGTTAATTTTTATGCACATAAAATGACTATGGTGGACCCCAAAAACTTTGAGAAAAAGCTCAGGAAAAATATAAAATATGATTTTAAAACCATTACTTGGGAGACTTTTAGTGTAAAATTGTAGAAGTGCATATTCTAACTTGAACTTTGAGCTGAGGAACTGAGGTTCAAAGTTCAAGATTAAATTCAACATTTACACACTAAAATGTGAACACGGCTAGAAGAGGCTTTTACAAGACACAACATACACACAACGCTTTTGGCAGAAAATATATTGAACTTTGAACTTTGAACCGGCCGGTTCAAGTTCAAAGTTCACAGTTCAATTTGCAACCTAACATTGACACAACTTCGCAAATTGCCGCATATAAATGAGGTAAAAAATTTATTTGATGGGTAACAGAAGGAAATGAAAGTGACTACCAAAATCAAGCCAAAATGGACTGCATACAACTACTTTCCATAAAGGATAGCACATTCCAACATTGCTAATTGAATTAAGAGAAAACATCATATTCAGAAACCTTGTTGTTATAGAGAAATCAAATATGACTTCAGAAGCTTTATGAAGGACTTTTCTTTCAAAATATATAGATTTTTCCCTCAAGTTGCTCTGGTAGGAAATAATGACACAACATAGATCAGTATTGTTGAAGATTAACTTCTTACAAAAGATATTTGAGTTTGTAAAGAAAAACAAGGTAAAGTGATTAGGATAACTAAAGTAACAAGAAATGATATCAAGGGAGAAAGGATGGAAATGGATAATTACAAGCATCAAATTGGGAAAAGTATAGTTATATATAGCTTTTAATCTCTTTCTTTCCTCAGAGAATGATATGGGAGTGTTTACAACCAAGGTTAGTGCTGGTCCTTTACAAGAAAATATTAGTGCAATATAACCCTGGATCTTATACCTATCAATGTCTTTCCTAGGGAAAAGATATCAACTCAAAATGATTATAAATCCTATACTAAGATATATGCCCCTGAATAGATCCAATAACAGAGTATAGAAGAAGTGACAAGTGTTAATATGATTTAGAACAATAGAGAGGGGGGGGGTGAATCAGTTGTTCTCAGGTCTGGATGTATCAATTAAACTTTTAAACACTTCAACAACTCAGATCTAATAACCAACAACTACTCGGTCATTACTAAATGTATACCAGAAACATAAAATAGTGCAATCCACTATCCAACAGTATTTAACTTGCAAAACATAGAAATGTTCAAACCAAAACATTCACACAAGTATTAACACCAGGATTTATAGTGGGAACCCAATTTGGGAAAAACCACTTTGTAACATGCTACTGATATATTCACTCTTCTGAAGTGAGCTCTATGAAAAGCCAACCCTGTCAAAGGTTTACAAACACACTGCTAGGTGTGACCCTGTTAAAGGATTTCAACCACCCTGTTAGGAGTGCGCCTTGTTAGAGGACTTAAGTACATTTCATTAGAATGCAACCTTGATTAAAGGATTTCTACAATGATTGTTAGGTCAGCCTTGATTAAAGGATTTTAACTTATACAATGATTAGAAAGTAGCAGTAATATTTGATCTGAAAACATACAACTCACTTTGCAAATAACAGATCCAATTCTTACATATATGTTGGCTTACTGATTGAGTTCCATTTCCATCTCCGTCACTAATATTCTTGGAAATCCCTTGAAGCAATCACAACTCTGATCAACTCCTTCTCCTTTAGCCTTTCTACTTATTCAATCAATAACAAAAACAACTCCAGCATCTCTCCTTCAACCTCACACTTAGGTTTCCTTAAATACCTCTTCGATAGATAGATCCATCTTTTGCCGCTTAATCTCCTCTGTAGATCTTAGGTTTAGGTCAGATTCATCGAATCCTTCCAACATTATGTTCTTCATCCATCCTTCTAGAAACATCTTTAATCTCTTCATTGGAATCACAATAAAATGGTTTACTATGCATTAAATGCTCCATATAGTCAATAAATAAAGTCAACACGATTTACATAATCCAAGAATTCAAACATGTCGGCTAGGAATCTGAATTCTTCCTCAAATGTAAATTACTGACGCTCGGTTAATACTATGTTCAACTCCTCGATCGCCACTTGAAACTGTTTCCCTTGGCTAATGCTATCTCCCTCGGCAATATACTGATGTTCGGTCAACACTGAATTTACTCGGCATATACTGGCTCGGTCGACACTAACATCACTCGGCTTAAACTAGATTTCCTTACTTTTGCTCAATTAAGCCTACTTGTTCAGTCTTGCTTATTACTTAGATAAACAATATATTATCTTATCATTGTGCCACATAATCAAGTACTCATTGAAGTATCAAATAACTCAACCTTTCTCTAGGTTCTATTGTTATCACCCTTTCCCTAATCCTTCTCAACAATCAAATAGATATAGTACTTTTTTAGATAGCAACAGTCTTACCCGTTAAGGTTTGACATCAATGACAATACAACAATTGCTTCAATTGCAGTTTCCAACAACAAGAACCATAAATTTTCAAACAATGGTGTGAAATGTCAAAGAACCCAAATGCCAAAAAAAAATATTGTGGCCCTTAGAATCACAAAAATATGAAATGAATACTTAGAGCGCCAAAAAGAAAGTATCAGATGAGAAAAAGATCGATGGTTTAGTATTTCAGACCCATGAGGATAAATACATCAAGAAAAAGTATAGAGCATGTAAAATGGTGGCCAGTTGACAAATAAGTGGTAGTTGAAATACCTACAAAAGATTATGATCTGTAATTAAAGTCTTCAAATCCACCTTTTAGCACACTAGAGAACCACTAGAAACCCTCAAGGTTTCAAAGAACATGCATAGGAAATATTTCACCATATTTTTAATAAAGAGAGGAACCCCGGTAGCAGAGCTTCAAAAATACAAACAGGAGCATAAATCCAAATGCCCTGACTACATAGATACAAGGGTTTTTGTCACAAAATGTGCCAATATCTCAATCCATAAGAAGTATGGCCTACCCAGTTGAGAGCCTGTGATCACAAAGAGGAAGGAAATACACAAAATTACCAAACGATTCCACTATTTTTTGTATAATGGATAGATAGAAGTTGCACATTATATTTGCAGGTAAAGGATGCTTACCAAAATGTCAGGAATCTGCACAAAAAATGGCTCCATAATCCTAAAAAATCTCCAGCATCAAACCTTCACAAACCCTTCAATGGTAGGGCCAGAGAAGAGCACCTGGGAGAAAGATGAAATGAAAATGGAAAAATGTTTTTTAGGTTAGGGTTTTAGCCCTAAAGACTCACAAAGGAAGGCATTTTTACCTTAATTTTTCATTTTTTATTTCTTTGAACTAATTGCCCGTGAGATTTTATAAAAGGTGTCTATACCTTTTTTTAAAATGCTTTGAGTAATTTAAAATAACATTTACATAGCACAATATTTTTTATATAATAAATATTGATTTTTAATTAATATTTGTTAACTAACAAATCTAGTATTATTTAGTAGATATTGATTTAAATGTAAATCTTTTTTTTGTTTGCATTGATTTTTTTTAAAATGTATCATTTAGGAGGCGAATTGTAAACCCCTTAATGAATATTGCAAATGTAGCAAAAATGTATTTTTTCTAAGTCATGGAAGGAGATAAGAAGAGAATTAATTATTTGACCAAGTTTGTGGGGGGGGTTGGATTCGGTTTTCAAACATGTGGAAGAAATTTAGGGGATTTTTGACCAAGTTTGGAGGTTTTTTTAGCATTTTAATATCCTTTATGGTTGAAGATGAGGTGGAGTGACTTTTTCTTCACATTGGACCTTTTTTGGAGCTTTTTGAGGGCCTAAAAAATAAGAATTCTTGTTTAATATGACCCAGTTGGTTTTAGAGTTCAACTTTTGGTGGCTTTGGAAAAAATATGGATTTATTCAACTTTTGTAACTATTTTCATAGAGTTCTCATTATGCAAATTTCTACTTTAGTGACTTGGTTGAGTCCTTTAGCAACTTATGGGAATTTTTTTGTAATTCATCTTGGAGTATGAATAACAGTGACAACTATTGGAGTTAAATTTCAGAGTTATTGTGCCCTCTTATTCATCTATTTTTAGTGTATAATTTTGATGATTTGATAAAAAATTATTAGTGAATTCATTATGTTCCTTGTGATTTTTGTCTCACTTTCAATACCTTTTGCAAAGAAATGCAAAACTTGCATGTTATAATTTGTGTTTTAAGTGCTTAAGGTGTGAAATCTCTCTTTTCCTCCTAAAGGTCTAGCACCAAAATATTTTTATGAAATATTTATGTAGGGATATATAGGAGTGAGTAGTGTAGATCTATAACTCGGTTTTTCTCTTGTCAAGAGCCTAATTATCTAAATTTCATTATTTCCTATCAAGTTCGTTGCATCACCCTTTAAGTTATATTTTAGTTTCATGCTTCTTTCTAACCCCTTTCTCATCAATGTTTAGTTTAGGTGAGGTACTAGATAGGAAGTTGGCTTTCTCTGGAGGTTATTTTCAAGTTTAGGTGACCCACTACCTAGGAAAGTTCCCATGTTTCTCCAGAAAGCCAAGTTCTGCAACTTGGCATAGGGTGCAATTTCTGAGAGCTAACACTTATCACTGTAACTATTTGGTAATGTCATCAAGGTATTTTCCATAAAATATTCCTTAGTAATAGTGCCTTTGTTGTTATTTGCATCATTAACATCATTCTCAACTCTTTGAAAATGGCTTTCAAAATCCTCACCATCTTCCATTCTCAATTCTCACAGTGTATCTTAGTCATAAGCTTCTTAGATAACTTAACCCTATTATTTCCTCCATAGATCTCTTTCAGATTTTCCCAAACTTCATAAGTTTTCTTTAAATAAATAACTTTAGATAATTCATTCTTTGATAAAGCACTAGTGATAACATACCTCGATTTATCATTCTCCTCATATGCCTCTATTTCATTATGAGTGTTTAGGTCATTCTAAGGAAACACATACGTTGTCTCCACATGCTTCCAAGTCTTGTAACCAACTGAAACAAAATAACCTTTCATCTAATATTTCCATGAACTGTAGTATGATCCATCAAACATGGGAATGTTTAATTTATGTACCATTAGATCTACCTCAAGCGGTTAATCTCTTCATCGAGGAACCAAGCTCTGATACCAATTGTTAAACAGGTTGAATAAATAAGTGGGGGGTGAATCAATTATTCTCACACAATTTAAAACTTTTTCTCTATCAGTAAACTACTAAGAAATAGTAATAACAACTTATGATCTATCAGTTAATCACATAAAACATCCATAGAAAATGTAAACATGTAAACACGGGAACACCAACATAGAGAACACCAAGATTTACATCAAAAACCCAAACTGGGAAACCACAAAGAAGATAATTCTCATGAAATGAAACACCTATTAAGCTAACATCGGTTAAGATGATTTATACAAAGACTCACTGCCACTTGTGCTCACTACAAGTAAGGCTCACTTGCAGTCGGGCTAACTACCCTTGAATATGAAAATGTTCACTACCAATATAGAAAGACTCGCTACCAATACAAAGAGGCTTGCTACCAAAATATATGAAAAGAGATTGAATCCACCACTGAGATCATTTTCACCAACACTCTACCATACACATGATAAACAAAACATAGATCTCCATAAATAGATTCATAATCACTTCACATACAAGAAAAATCATAAGCCAGATGAGCAACAAAAGACTTCTCTTCTTATATTGCTTGATACCATAAACCATGTTGGCCAAACACAATTTGAAATAGGTCACACCAAGACATCCCCATAGTGGTAAGGAATAAAATTTGGACCACCTCAACTAATACAACTTTCCTTGTGCATGCTAACATGCAACACCATCTCTAAAGAAATTGGTTCCAATGGATATGAAGAAGACATTACATTGCAACAACTAGGATTGAAACACAAATGAACACGTTCCAAAAAGGATCAACCCCAAACAACTGATCCACCATATGTTGTACACAATGTAGAACCAACACCAAAAAGAATAAGGATAAATATTTGAGGCTCATCTTTCAATGAACACTTCTATCGAGACACACAAGCTATTAGTACAGCTACCAATACTGCCAAGTTTATCGATACATATCAACTGATACAACCAAAACATGACAATGCATAGTATATTTTGACATTAATGACAACAACATGAATAGCATCAATTTCACATTCTACCACAAGGTTGGTTTTATACATCTTTATTTTTGCCTAAAAGGTTTAGCATATAGTTTGAGTGGAATTTCATGATGGAAAAAATCCTCTCTATATGCCTTAAGATCATCATAGGACCAAGAAAATACATGTCCATATTTCCTTAATAGAGATATCAACATTTATCCTATTTTAGGAGAGATTATTTTCCCAATATATATCTTTTTTGGTGCATTTTTTTATGTTCCCAATTTGATTTCCTCTAAGTCTTCATTTCATAGGGGTTGGCCTAAGAGTATGTTCATTATTTTTATTAAACACCCTTTCTAAAGCCACCATACCTTTGGGTATTTTATTCATTTTAAGTTCCACTATCACCTTTCCTAAAATAGTTTCTTTCCCATCTTTGGTCCCAACAAAGGCATTGAAATCTATCTCTTGGGTTTCATACTGATCAAAAAAATGTAGAAATTTTAACAAATCAGAGTCATCTTCAAACACTTGCCAATTGTATATGTTATTAGGAATAGATGGCCTAGTCTTGATTTCAAATTTTGAGATGCTAGTTAGAGAGATGTCATTTTGTTTCAAGGCAACATTTTCCAAGAAATATGTTATCATGTTCTTTGATCTATCTACCTAGTCAATTGAAAAGGGATTCATATAGGTATAGTTAGTATTGCTTGGGATAATCTAATGGTAGTTTTTACTTAGACCTTACAAACTTCTCTATTAAATCTTCAAATTTTTTCCTTTATCTTGGCATGGAATGGATCATGCAATATCTCTAACCCTGGATCCCTACTATGTCACCAAGTTAATGATATCCTTCCATTTTATCATTGATTAGACGATATCCTTAAACCTCAATCTCTACCAACACTTTGACATGTGTTGGGAATCAAGTCTAATCCTTGAACGTTAAAAAATATGTATCATGTGTCCAATAGAAGGTCCAATATGTGACCTCTTATGACTCCCTAACATGCATCTAATAGTAAGTTTGATCTCCAACAAAGAACAACTCACTAGCATGCATTCACTAATACATTTGGGGGCATTTTGCGACGGCTATGTGTCGCAATTGCGACAGCTATGTGTCGCAATAGCAACACCTATAGACGTCGCTATTTTTTAGTCACAAATTGCGACGTCTATGGGTAGCCGTCGCAATTGCGACACATATCCCGTCGCAATGTGACTAAGATTTGTTAGCGGCATGGGCGTCGCCCCCTCGTCGCATGGCTTCGGAGGGCCGTCGCAATCACGACGGACCTCCCAAGAAATTGCGACGGGCGCCTGCATCGCATTGCGACGGGTTGCCGTCGCAATTGCGACGCCCGTGGGTGGATTAAAAAAAAAAAATTTATTTAATACATTGCTAATGAACCACATTAATGCTTTTTTCTTTCAACAAATGAGGACAGCCACTGTAAAGACAACATGATAATGTACACTCACTGTAAGGACAGTCATAAATGAGGACATCTCACAGTGACTGTCCCTAGTGTAATTGCCACTTGAATGTATTGCTATTCAGCCACATTAATGCTTTTATTCTTCAACAAATGAGGATAGTCACTCTAAAGACAACATGATAATGTACACTCACTGTGAGTGTACATTATCATGTTGTCTTTAGAGTGACTATCCTCATTTGTTGAAGAATAAAAGCATTAATGTGGCTGAATAGCAATACATTCAAGTGGCAATTACACTAGGGACAGTCACTGTGAGATGTCCTCATTTGTGACTGTCCTTACAGTGAGTGTACATTATCATGTTGTCTTTACAGTGAGTGTACATTATCATGTTGTCTTTACAGTGTCAATATATGCATTATTACTTAAACTGAAGAGTACTCTAAATAATATGTCATTGTGGAGTTCTGATTGCTTCCAATTTGATATACGCTTGTTCTACTTATGTATCCAGCATCATGTAAGAAAAGTTGATGCTTTTAAAATAGATTCATTTAGCCATGAAATGCCTGTGCATGTTACATACAAGATTCCAAGGCCCAAAACTGATTACTCATTATAATTCATGTACAGAATGATAATCAACCACAACGAGGCATGCGTAGGCGCTGCTTAGATTTTGAGGCATCAGAAGCTCGTAGAAGAAACTTGACCAATGGCTCATGGAATGCAACAAACTTATTGCCTAAAACAGGAGCATTGGTAACCACAGATGATGGTTTTGAAAAGAACACTTCACCATCAATGTCACGTGAGGGAACTGCAATTTCTGATGGCAAGCAACTTGTAGTATATAAGAGAGATGCAGGTACAGATGCTGGGAATACATTGCTAATGAACCACATTAATGCTTTTTTCCTTCAACAAATGAGGACAGTCACTTTAAAGACAACATGATAATGTACACTCACTGTAAGGATAGTCACAAATGAGGACATCTCACAGTGACTGTCCCTTGTGTAATTGCCACTTGAATGTATTGCTATTCAGCCACATTAATGCTTTTCTTCTTCAACAAATGAGGATAGTCACTCTAAAGACAACATGATAATGTACACGGGCTGTAAGTGTACATTATCATGTTGTCTTTACAGTGACTGTCCTCCTTCAAGTGGCAATTACACAAGGGACAGTCACTGTAAAGGCAACATGATAATGTAGAGAAACGTTGTCATTTGTATTTTCAACAGTGCCGAGAGAGATTCCCTCCACAAAATCACAGCTACAATTTCTGAGTACGTTGGGTTTATTTTTCTTTTGTCATTATTATGTAATCTGGTATTCAGCTGTTACAGAGCTAAAATACCCAGAAATGAGGACATATCTGTGTTGAATTTATTGTTAGCGGCTTTGGTTATTTAGAAGTTTAATTTTATTTGTTCATCTTTCAAGCACAAACATTTTGTGGACCGTAACATCTTCATTGTTTCGGGTATGCAATGAAACAGCCGTAACTTGCAACTACCTTCACGGTACTTGTGTACATTATCATGTTGTCTTTACAGTGACTGTCCTCATTCAAGTGGCAATTACACAAGGGACAGTCGCTGTGAGATGTCCTCATTTGTGACAAGGACAGTCACACATGAGGACATCTCACAGTGACTGTCCCTTGTGTAATTTCCACTTGAATGTATTGCTATTCAACCACATTTATGGGCCCGTTTGGACCACAGCACACAGTAGCATCTACAGAGAAGAATATCCCAGGTGTAACAAGTTGTAAGAATATACCAACAGTTCTAAGAAGTTCCCTAGCACATAGTAGCATCTACAGAGAAGAATATACAACATGAGGGAAGCCACTGTAAAGACAACATGATAATGTACACTCATTGTATGTGTACATTATCATGTTGTCTTTACAGTGACTGTCCTCATTCAAGTGGAAATTACACAAGGGACAGTCACTGTGAGATGTCCTCATTTGTGACAAGGACAGTCACACATGAGGACATCTCACAGTGACTGTCCCTTGTGTAATTTCCACTTGAATGTATTGCTATTCAACCACATTTATGGGCCCGTTTGGACCGCGGCACATAGTAGCATCTACAGAGAAGAATATCCCAGGTGTAACAAGTTGTAAGAATATACCAACAGTTCTAAGAAGTTCCCTAGCACATAGTAGCATCTACAGAGAAGAATATGGGTCAACGAGGTTGACTTCAAAGCCATGCAATCTAATGGTAATAGTAATATCATAATTTGACATACTATCAGAAATACTTCCTAAATAGACTATTCAATCTTATAAGAGATGGATTCATGAGAACTATTATTTATGAAATATGAGTCAATGACTTTAATTAAAAAAATTACACAATCTAATTCTTGTAAAAATATCAAAATTTGACACATTGAAAATACCTTCCAAAAGTATCGTTAATTGATTAATATGAATCACTACTCATGAAATATAATTTTATAAACCTAATCTAAAAACTACACAATAAAAATCTTAATAGCAATATTGTAAGAAACTATTCCCAAAAGCAAGCCTAACAAAATTTGATGAAAATAATTTTTGTTTCACTCAACTTTGACATTCACAACTTCCTCTTTTATTATAATAAGAAAAAAAATGTCTTTTTAGATATACCTCATGAACCATACTCGAATAATCTATCATTTTTCTTCTCAAAAACATATTTGCAGAGCCTGCTTCTTTTACTTGTTTGTACTTTTATCTCTCTGATGGAAAGGGTTCCTTCAGGACACATTTTTCCAAGTTCACTGCTTGAGATATTTGAGGAGGGTTCCCCTACTTGAGTATCCATCCAACCCATATTCGAGTAGTTCTACAATTGCACAGTCTAAATTAATAATACTGACAATTGAATGACGAATGATGATACATAGAATTGATATAAACTAATCCTAAAAACACTAAAACATTATTAATATATTTATATTTCATAAATAAAATTGATATAAAAGATTTGGAAAGATACATTAAAAAATAGAAAAACAGTAATTTATAATAGAAGGAAACTTAAATTGCTATTTTTAAAAAAAACAAGAGTCTTAAATCTTATCATTTTGTTTCATTATCATCCATAAGTACACACCTCTAGCATAATAATTATATTTTACCACCCATAAAATGAAAAAAAGATTTTCACAAGAGAAATTGAAGCTAGATTATAAAAATGAACCATCTTATTGGAAACTGGAACTGTTATCATACCCAAAAGGACTACAAAATTTCACCTTATCATACCCAGATTGTTGCTTTGCCTGGCGGAGGGAAATTTGATCAGTAAAATTGACACAGAGTATGTTGTCTCCATTGTCATGCTGGATAACAAAACACCAACTTTAATGGGCATGTACTGTCCCTTGTGTAATTGCCACTTGAATGCATTGCTATTTGATGCAGGGGCATCCCTAATGCAAGCCAAAGACACCATGATTGAAGGAAGTTGCCATGAAGCCAAGGAGTCAAATCCTATCAATTGGAACATAAGATTTTCACCTTGGAGCTTTGAAGGATTGACTGGTGAAAGGTCCTTTTGATTGACAAATCAGAGTCTTTTTGAATGACAAATCAGAGTCTTTTTGAATGACAATAAATTAGAATAGGAGTTTTAGATGTTTTCTTGGTTTGTAATAAATATTAAGGATTGATTTTATCTCCTTATAAACATCCACTTGTTGGACACAAGACCCCTTGGTGACTTATAAACCTTGGGCATCTTTTGAGTCCTTGGATGAAATGAGCATAGTAAGTGTTTATTAGGTGTCTTTTAGATGTTGTTAAGAAGTTTGAAGGTCCAAAATAACTTTAATAAGGTTCCTAAAGTTTCACAACACATTTTTAACCTTCTCGGCAAAGTTGTTTGCAAAGTTGTAATGCAACTTTAAAAGTTGCTTAGCAAAGTTGACATTTGTTGGATAAACTGTTCTAACCACCTAGATGGTTGAACCAACATTTGGAGAGCCTATTTTAGGCTTCAAATGGTCGAAGACAGACAGAGAACTAGTATTGTAATCATTTTGCTTTCATAAAAAATAAAAATAACCCTGTTTTAGTGCATTTCTGGTGAAAAATGAACTCTGTACGGTTGTACGGATGGTGGTTGGATGATAAAATTTGCCTGGAAGTTGTAATAGTGACATCTGATGCTTTGGAAGTTGGTTTGATTGATTCTCTTTGTTTTATATCTAAGTTATTTCAAATTTTATGTGCATTGTTTACAAACCCTCATTTTCAGGGTTTGACTGATGTAAAGACCTTAACTCACGTTTCAACCATTGGAATTCCTTCTTCCTTGGTGGAATGAGAGTTAAGGATGTATATTTGTATATTCTAAAAGCCCTGACTACTCTGCATCACTATTGAACCACATTAATGCTTTTTTCCTTCAACAAATGAGGACAGTCACTGTAAAGACAACATGATAATGTACACTCACTGTAAGGATAGTCACAAATGAGGAAATCTCAGAGTGATTATCCCTTGTGTAATTGCCGCTTGAATACATTGCTATTGAACCACATTAATGCTTTTTTCCTTCAAGTGGCAATTACACAAGGGACAGTCACTGTGAGATGTCCTCATTTGTGACAAGGACAGTCACACATGAGGACATCTCACAGTGACTGTCCCTTGTGTAATTGCCACTTGAATGTATTGCTATTCAACCACATTTATGGGCCTGTTTGGACCACGACACACAATAGCATCTACAGAGAAGAATATCCCAGGTGTAACAAGTTGTAAGAATATACCAACAGTTCTAATAAGTTCCCTAGCACATAGTAGCATCTACAGAGAAGAATATACAACATGAGGGCAGCCACTGTAAAGACAACATGATAATGTACACTCATTGTATGTGTACATTATCATGTTGTCTTTACAGTGACTATCCTCATTCAAGTGGCAATTACAGAAGGGACAGTCATTGTGAGATGTCCTCATTTGTGACAAGGATAGTCACACATGAGGACATCTCACAGTGATCGATTGTCCCTTGTGTAATTGCCACTTGAATGTATTGCTATTGAACCACATTAATGCTTTTCTTCTTCAACAAATGAGGACAGACACTCTAAAGACAACATGATAATGTACACTCATTGTAAGGACAGTCACAAATGAGGACATCTCACAGTGACTGTCCCTTGTGTAATTGCCACTTGAATTACACAAGGGACAGTCATTGTGAGATGTCCTCATTTGTGACAAGGATAGTCACACATGAGGACATCTCACAGTGATCGATTGTCCCTTGTGTAATTGCCACTTGAATGTATTGCTATTGAACCACATTAATGCTTTTCTTCTTCAACAAATGAGGACAGTCACTCTAAAGACAACATGATAATGTACACTCACTGTAAGGACAGTCACAAATGAGGACATCTCACAGTGACTGTCCCTTGTGTGATTGCCACTTGAATGTATTGCTATTCAGCCACATTAATGCTTTTCTTCTTCAACAAATGAGGATAGTCACTCTAAAGACAACATGATAATGTACACTCACTGTAAGTGTACATTATCATGTTGTCTTTACAGTGACTGTCCTCCTTCAAGTGGCAATTACACAAGGGATTTGTGTTTTCATTTGTGTTTTCAACAGCGCCATAACCCTCTGCGAAATCACATCGGGATATAAGGGCAAAACAAACAAGAACGTTGTCATTTGTATTTTCAACAGCGCCGAGAGAGATAAACAAACTTAAAACTCAGACTTAAGAAAGATGAAGGCAATGCTTCAAAAGGCCGATGCCCTAAATACGGGAAAACACAATACCACCATTAAACGATGCCCTAGTCACCGTATCAATGCTGCCAGCTCCGTACCAGTATGCTGACTGCTCACTTTCATCCTGTGATAAAGGTAACTTCATTAATCATACTTGAAATGGCAGCATACGAACTAAAGCTGATGAACATTTATAAACTAAAAGTTTAAAACTACAGATTACAAATGTAGTAGTTTCATACGAAAAGAACTTGATGTCTGAAATTTACCATTAGAAGTATCCAAAGGAATACCACAGTACTGTTGAACTTGGAGAATCGGAGATGATCTACACAGCAAGGTTCAACAGCTGTAAGGACTGTTACACCATCTTTAGCATTTAAATACATTTTCTCCTTGGCTTCTGGTGGATCCTCAAAGACCCCCAATGACGTTTTCCCTACAATTATCAATTGTTTGTCAGTATGAGATATTAATAAATAAACATTAATCACAATATTAGGCAAACAATGTTCTTGATGTCTGAATCTAAATCACAGAAAGCTCTAATAAAGCAGTTCTCAGTTTCACATTAAACTAAGTTTCAATTTCAAATGGTTATAATAATTTTTGCAAGTTATAAGTAGCTGGTTACAGTATATGACATAAAAAGAAAAAAAATCATTTCTATTCTTTTCTTCTTTTTCTCTTTCAACGAAGCTTTTGCACCACACAAATGCATACCAAGAATTTCTCAGGAGGTTTCAAGACCATTGCATACCAAACTTCTTCTCTGTAGATGCTACTGTGTGTCGTGGTCCAAACGGGTCCAAATAGACCTAGTGACTCTAGTAGGTCTCCAAAACCTGTTCTGCAGCAATAACTCTTCAATTTGACAAAGGACCTTATGAACTTATATGTTTTTTGAGTACCCTTTTTGATGTTCTAACAATCCTCCAACTCCCAGACCCTGACTCCACTCCAGCATATCAATGTCCTTATTGAGTCCGCAGACCTAATGCATGCCTTTGGGTGTGGGTTCCAAAACAAGGCATTGAAAATGGGTGCATGAAACCAAGATCAGAGTTTGAAGATGTCCACCATGCTCTAAAGATCTAGATTCAACAAGGTTTGAGGTCCTTTACTTGCCGCTACCCTCTGATCTTGCATAATCCATTAACTCCTAGTCAAGAACATTGAGATTCTTGACCTAGGGCTTGCTCTTGAAATTCTCTGGCTTAGTATCCTGTTCCAAAGCTTTTAAAATATGAAAATAAACCCCCTTAACTTGCATTTTACAAAGAACAGAGGATATCCTATGGTTTATTTGCAAGTTAAGGCCATTTGAATGCAATAACCCAAAAAATGAGGGTTTGACAGAACAACAGATAAGAAAAAGGAATAACTTTGATATAAGGTGTCTTGAATCTACCAAATAAACTCTCAAAGCATAAGATATAAATACTCTAACTTCCACACTGGTCTGCCCTCCCTTTCACATCCGTACACTGTATAGTGCTTGAAGGAAATGCACAGAAAAGGCTCTGAAATAGTGGCTCTATCTGACAGAGAGTCCATGCTAGGCTTCATGACTAACCTAGAGCACATTCCTTGTTATGGAGGAAGTTTGAATGGTGAAGAACTTATGGAATGGATAGAGGACCTAGATAACCATTTTGACTACAAGTATCTTATTAATAACCATTTTGACTACAAGTATCTTATGGATAGAGGACCTTGATAACCATTTTGACTCATTTAGTATCTTATTGAGCTTCACTTTGTTTCGAGAATATAGTTTAATATTCTCTACTAAACAGGGCCAACCACGTGAAGGTGGAAGCTCATTTGGCCCCACCCCCCTCCCCCTAACATCACTCTACATTCCCCGTTAACATCTAACATTCATTCATTCTTTCAATTATTAATAAAATGTAACATTCAATCAATATCACATGATAACATTCATTAACACATTAGATTCGTTAACACGCAACATTCATCAATATGAAAATAAACACATAATTCATGAACATTCATTAGCACATAATTAAAATCATTGAGACATAAAATTCAGTCATTATCAATTAAGGTATTTAGATGACAATCATTTCTTTTTTCTCTTTCTAATTTTTTTTTCTATGTAAGCTCTAAGAGGAGCATCAGTGTTATCATCAATACCCCCCTCATCAGTTGTTTTGTTCTTTGTTCTTGATGATCTCAAATTCCTATGCTGCTGCAAAGGGGGGTCCTCTACAATAACAAATAAAAGAGTTAAATTTAAAATATTTAATTATAATTGTTACAAGTATTTAATTATTTTAAAGAACATAACTGTGGCGCTCTTTAATTACCTGATCTGGCCACATCATTTTGTCTAGACTCAACCTCAACATGCTCATGAGCACCGACCCCTCGATCCTCTACAGTTGCTATACAAAATGTTACATTAATCCAAACACCAATTGTAATTACATATAAAAATTTTAATAGCAAATGTATACCTCCACCACTAGGATGCACATCATGCGAACCTTCATTATGCATAGATTGTGTAGAAGGATTGTCAGGCTGCATTCCAATATCCTACACATTGTTATCATTGCTTTCTTAAAACAGATATACTCACTTTATATTAGAACTTAACATCAAATAGACTAATTGGTAAAGTATTCAATTTGAAATAAATTTCATTTAGCTTATTTACCTGTGGCTCAGATGCATCATTATTTGAACCTTGCACACTGATTTCAGCTCGTAGCCGTTCAGCCACGGCTCTATAGCCTTGTTGGAAGCCAATTCTCTTGTCCTCTTCTGTGAGGCATCTATTGAACTCTGACCCCTACATTTTTTCTTGGTATGGTGAATTTTACTTGCATTGTTTGATCAAAAAAAATTTCCTTGCAATATATAAAAAAATTGATACAAGTTTTCATTTACTAATACTTACAACTCGTGCTTGAAGTTTGGAAAAACCACCAGAGCCGAGCTTGTGTGTCCCGTGCTTTTCTAATCTTGCCTTTGTTGCCTTTGATGTGTTAGGCAATCTATGAAAAGTTTGAAATATGTTAGAGACCAGTATAGGAAAAATTTAGAGGTTAATTAGTACATAATTACATTCTCAAAAGTATCACATACCTTGCTCTACTCTCTACTGGCGTAATTCCTTTTTTCATGTCGGCTTTATACTTTCCATCCAAAATCAAACCCTGCCACTCAGCCTCAAGAACACAGGGCGGACGCTCGTGCCTTGGGTTAACCTCTAAATATTTCCTGTACTGGTCCCTAATATACTTCAAACATAAACCAGCTCTTTCAAGGAGCTTGTTTCTCTCGAATGCACGAGGTCCAAAAAGATGGGTCATACTATGTACAAGATCATCCTTCAACTTTTTATCTTGGTTATTCCACCTTTTAAGTAAAAAAAAACATGTTAGACTCATAAATGAAGAGAAGCTACCTTTAATATAGTTCAAGAAATTGATGAAAAGGAAAACTATTCTAGCAATGATATGAAATCAAAATAGTGGTTTGGGGTTTTAGTTAGGATATGATGTTCCACCATGTACGTATGGTGGGCTCGAATATCCGCAAACACTCGTCACCAAGTTTTCGCCAAAAAATATCATTCCCTACAAAATAATCATGGGATCATTAGTCGATGAAGAGTGATCAAAAACTAAATTACTATTATATCACTATAGAATAATAATAACTTTAAAGTACCTGGAAGTTTGGATACTTTTAAGGGAACGCCTTCATCGTCGCTGATGATCAATACGCAATCCTTCACCATTCCCGTACTAGGAACACGGGAACATCCAGGAAATGATGTTGCATCGGGACTTGTTGCATCTCCTATTGCAAAAAATGAAAACCATTATCAAATGCCTCCAAGAAATAATACTTCAAGGGAAATAAATTGGTGCAGAGCACCCATGGCACAAACACAATCAAGGGATCTACATCGTAAACACATAACACTTAAACACATAACAAAAGAGAGAAAAAGAGGGATTTGTGTACCAGTAGATGGTGCAACAGTTGGTGCATTTAGGCTGTGTGTTGTTGACATGGCAGTCAGCAAGACATTTGTGGCTGTCCTGGATGGAGGCGGCGTTGTCATATCATCATGGAAAGGAGCTGAAGAATAAAATTGTTAGAGCATGCATAAATATAGAACGCGTGGACTAGCATGGACAAGATTGTTAGAGCATTAAAAAAAAAGATTGTTCGAGCATGTATTGTCAATGATTATGATCATTCCTATATATATTCAGTGGAAAACACAAGTGGGGAATGGAACATGTGATCTACCTGAACCACTTGCAATACCGGCCTCATCATGGGAATGGGGTTCAAAATTACGCAAATAACTCTGTAAAGACAATGCATCCATATTTTAATTAATGTCATAAAAGAGCATAACATAAAAACCATTATTGAACTCTTGTAATAATTAAAAATGTCATTAATACTTACTTTAAAGTTTTCAGAAGTGCGCAACAACTCAGCTGCCCTGTCTTTTATTTCCTGAGTCTGAGGATGTATGGATACCAAACGTAGAAGTTCTTTCCCAATTTTCTTTAGCAGCTTTTTAATGGAACCGATCGGGTCATCGGTCTCTGCTAAATCAATAAAAAAAGGGTCCACAAGGGGAGACTCCTGAGGGACTGCAGGTTGCTTTCCCTCTCTCCGACCACCGGCCCTCTGTGACAACAATAGTATTAGTATTATCAAAATTACTCCAAAACAATGAAGAAAATAACATTAAAAAAAATAACATTTTGCTTCTATCTAGTTTGCACAATTACAATGAGTTTTACCTGCTCATGTGTAGATGAGCTAGGAATATCGTCACCATCAGCTTCGGGCGGTTGCTCCATATTGTGCCCCTGTGTCAAAGATCAAGTATAAAAATGTTAGCCAAAAATTTAATAACTAAATGGTATGTTGGAGTCATTGATTAGAAGTTGGTTTAATAGTATGTACCACCCCCATGATAGTAGCCTCGTTTGTATCTATGCAGTTCAAATTGTAATCAATAAGCATCTCTTCCCCTGCACGTATTGATTTTATCGCACAGATGAATACACGATTTCCCTCGCGCGCCTCAAATATGCAATTGGGTTGCTTTATAGTTGACCCAGGTCGTGTACTATTTATAAAACCCGCAATATTCCCTGTTGCTTTTGGCCTTCCATCAATGTATATAGCCACACTTTTACTTTGATTATTGTCTTGCTGTTGTATATAATTTGCCGAGAGTGCATACCTACGCATACTTTTTTTATATTGAACAATATGCATCCAACTTTTGTAATCGTAACATGGTCCAACATACTCCATCAATTCAGAAACTTTGTTGTAAGACACCTTTATGCCATCCATAGAAAATAGGCCCAAACCATGTAATGATGATGGTGCTATGCGATATATCCTCTCATTAACACAAAAATCAGTGTTTATTGGAGGAAGTTCCTTGGGTACCCAATGTTTCTGTAGATATTGGTACCTCAAGGGCACCTCGATGTCGCCTTTTGTCTCATCATCATAAGAACATGACCCCCCTTGAGCAAGGAAAAATTTCATGTGTTTATTGAATTTCCTTCTAGTCCTTTGACCTCTAGTTAATCTCCCTATTCTAGATAAACTGCATGTCTCACTTTCCTCTTCTATTCCTATATTTCCCTCACTCGAGGAAGATACTTCTGACAAATACCTATTTGCTGGTACCTGCAAATGGGAGAGATCTTAGAAGACATCAATCTTACTATTGATAAGTGTATTAAATAGACTTTCTATAAGGTGTATTGACTTATACCTGTCGATCCATGAGACTGTGCGGGATGCTCTTGAAAGGGGTTCAATTTCCTGCAAATGTAATTCAATTATCGTGAGCATAATCACATCATAATCATAATCACATCCATCATAAGCATCACATAAAAATTAAAAACATTAAAACGTACACATTATAACACTTATAGCTTTTAAATAGATAATGAATAAACTATGTAACCATTTAAGACAAATATATTTCTATCAAGAAATGAATATTAAATACATTAAGGATTGATGGCATACCTTTAAATTTCATCATCATCATCCTCATCATCATCATCATCATCCTCGTCATCATCATCATCATCGTCGTCATCGTCATCGTCGTTGTCGTCATTGTCGTCATCATCAACATCATCATCATCAACATCAACATCATCTTCATCATCATCATCAGTAGCAGCATCATCTTCTTCTTCTTCTTCATGAAAATTTGTCTCAGGAACATCATCCAATAATTGTCAATCGTGATCATCATCTACATCATCTTCTACTTCTTCGGTATCTTCTTCTTCCATCGCATTATACTTTATCGGCCTTCCTCTCGGTTCATGTCTAACAACAAATGACCAACCCGGTTTATGTGAAACCTCTGAGTAAAATACCTGCTCACATTGGCTTGGAAGAACATAGGGCTCATCCCCAACTGGCTCAAACGACCTTGTATTAACCATTGTAAATCCATTATCATGTTCAATAACAGTTCTATTAGGATCATTTGGATTAAGTCGTAGCCTGTACCATTTGACAATGAAGAGTACTAATTTGAAGGAACTAAAGTCGCACTCAAGTATATCATCCAAAATGCCATAGTATTGATTTTTAGACTCTTGAGGATCTAAGTCATTTCTAGATGAAATATTAGTCACTTGAAAGACTGCAGTTATTCCAGAATCACAAGTTTTCTTCGTGTCATCCAACACTTTGACGCGAAATTTTTGACCATTACAGAACATACCCTTGTGGTGTTTAACCTGCAATAATATGTGAAACATGTCAAAATTATTATATCATGAGTTGATAAACATACGGGTGATTAATAATTTTGTACGTACCTGGAAATCTCTTAAACCATATGCTAAATCTATTTCCCTTTGCGTAACATTAGAATCTCCATTACGATGAGCTTCTTTAACCAATGAAGATACACCTTCCCATGTTAATGTGTGACCAGAATGTTGACATCGTTCAATCCATACCGTCATCCAATCAAGATTGTTTGCAATATACAAATGTAGTGCATCCCACTCTCGAGCAACTGTACAAAAAAAAAATAGACGACTTACAACCGATTTATTTTGAAGATTAAGAAATAATTTATTACAATAACATCTTATAATTTATTACCTGTCACTTTCCTCAATCTACCTTTCCCCATCAAGTACTCCCCTTTGAATTTTTTAAAAGGGTCGAGATCCCAAATGCGATCTACATGGATATTTGAAGCAAACTTAGGAAGATATTCAGTAATGTACACCATAGTCTGGTATACCATGTATCCCTCTACCATAGAACCCTCAGGATGTGCTCTTTGTCGAACCAAAGCCTTCAAAGATTTCAAGTGCCTCTCAACCATCCACATTGACCTAGTGTGTGCAGGTCCACACAATTCAATCTCCTCAACTTGGTGTATGAGGTAGTGTTCTTGTGCATTGAAAAAAGTTGGAGGTAGACACTTTTGCATTTCACACAATAAATGAGGAATTCTTCTCTTCCAATAGTTTATATCTTCTTTATGGATTTCTTTAGATGACAACCACCTACATTAAGAGATTCAAGTCACAAAAAATATATAAATACGAGACTTTACAAAATAATATACAATAGATTACATAGCAAGAAAAACAAATCGCGAATATAATAAATATATACAACAAATTGAACAGATATTACTACTTACCTCATGTATTTTCCAAGATCATATATCACTTGTTTGATGTTATTGTTGAAGTGCTTTGGGAGAGATAGAGGTAGCACGTACTGCAGTAATTATAAACCAATCATTTCATTATTTTCTAACATAACATAATGAATAGTACACGTAGTTTATGAATATATTGTAAATACAGAAGAACATAACTTACCTTGATGAAAGTATGCCAATCATGCGTTTTGAGCCCTGGCCCAAATTCACTTTTCTTTGATATGAGATTGCTTATGTTCCCAGCAAATCCTGTGGGAAATCAAATTTTTTGTATGACTTCTTTTATGGCATCACTTTGCTGCTCCGTTAATAACCAAGGAAGGGCACTTATATTAATCTGATCTCTATTGCTATTTGAGTGAATGAAATTCTTCAGTGCATGATTGGATTCATGAATGTCATTACAAATTTTGACAATTTTTTCTTTGTCACGCCTTCCATCCAGTATTTTCCACAATGTCTCTGTTATATTCTTTCCAACATGCATAAGATCAAACAAATGCACAATTTGTAGGTCCTCGTAGTAGGGCAACCTACTAAATTGTCTGGGATAGCTTTTTAGTCCCTTTGGAAGGTTGTCAGTAGTGCCTTGACGACCTTCACGATCATCAATTACATAATTAGTAAACAAAAATCACAATAGAAATATATAAATTACAAACATAAACCATTAAGTGGAATGACATTACCTCGACGATTAATTCTATTATATTCCAACTTCCATAGGCGAGGTGTCATTCTTTGTGGCTTTGATGTAGTCTCTTCTTTCCCATTGAAAAGATGTTTTTCCATACTTCAATACTTATGATTCCTGTGGAGGAAGTGTCTGTACTCATCAAACACATGCTTTCCTAAACTTTTTGAATGACGAGATTTCATCTTTGGACCACAAACTGGACATGCAAATTTTCCCTTTGTTTGAAGACCTACAAGATAATGATATAATTGGATTATTAAATATGTTGATTTTTATAATTAGAATTATCATGCGCAACTTGAATTCACTATAACATACCACAAAAATGTGTTAGCCCTGGGGCATCATGTATTGTCCATACAAGTATTGCATGGAATTGAAATTGTCTTTGTCCTATTGGTCTAGACACGTCATACATAGTGACACCGTTCCATAACTCCACCAACTCGTCAATAAGAGGCTCTATATATACATTCATATCTTTAACTTGATGTTTACCTACTTGAATGAACAGTAACATTACATAATTATTGTGACCATTTTACTGTAAGATTTGTAAGTACATGTAAATTAATAACTATCAAATGATAAAATACCTGGAACAATCATTGCCAACATAATGTGCTCCCTCTTTATTGACATCCACGGAGGAATGTTATTGTTGATAACAAAAATAGGCCACACCGAGCAAACAGATCTCATCTCTCCAAATGGATTGACACCATCCGCTGCCAATGAAAGCCTGAGATTACGAGGTTCTTCTTTGAAGTGTTGCCACTTTTCCTCTATGTGCATAAATGCCAAACCATCCGCAGGGATTCGAATAATGTCATCTCGACTTCTATTGCGTGCATGGTAATCCATAAATTGTGCCAAGCTAGTACACCTGAATAATTGTCACATCCGTGGAATAATGGGGATGTAACGAAGAACCTTGTGAGGCACCTTTTTTGTTATTCGATCTGTTCGATATCTACTCGTATGACATACAGGGCATTGTGTTGCAAATTCATGTTCTTTATAATATATAATATGATCATTGGGACAAGCATGTATTGCTTGATACTCCATTCCAATATCTTTCATAATAGCAGATAATTCTCGATATGAGCAAGGTAGAATATTTGATGGTGGTAACAAAAACTCGCCTATCAATCTACAGCAAAAAATATAAGTTGTTAATATAAACAATATTAGTGGTACATTATTCACCCTTTGTTAACTATAAAGACATATATGACATACCTTAACATACGTGACATTGTTATGTTGGATAAACCATTCATAACCTTCAAGTTCAACAACAACAATACAGCAGAGAGAAGAGTTGTTTGGGAGTCTTTGTATAGGGGCTCGTATGCCTTCTCAAGTAAAGGTACATCAAGGCTATCATCATCATCATGATCAGATCCGCTTGGACTAAATGTGTCATGGATCAATGTATTTATACCATCATCTTCAATTGTTTTTTCTAGCGCATGATCGTCATCTTCCATGGGATCATTATCTTCACCTTGGATATTCGCACCCCCATGTTCCTCCATATCATGTACTTCCCTGGGGAGATCAACCTATATAAAATTGATTAACATAAATAAACCATGATCTTCAACTCATCATCAAGTGATTTCATATGTATATAAATTGTTAAAATGATATAATGAACAACTTACCAGTGGATGATAGTCATGCCCCCCTTCAATGTGACCATTCTCCCTACAATGTCTCTTAACTGTTTTGATTAGCAATCTTCTACGGTTTAAGCCCTTACAAATTTTGCAGGGACAATAACATTTTCCATCACCTTTTCTTTTCAAGTTAGACCACAATCTAGCGATTGTCTCCCTATTTTGTTCTTCACTTATATTATCTGACATGATCGTTCTTCGCAGGAAGCAAAAATTGGGCTATGAAAACTTCGGTCTACAACTTTCAGTGACTAAGCAAAATTGTCAAAAGTACACAAATCTTCTTAGACCTAGTTAAATCCTTTAATATTTTAAAAGTCTAGTTAAAATATACATTAGATTAAAAAATATACAATTTTCATGCCTGAGCGCGCGGCTACGACTAGTGCAATGGTCTTCTTGCTTAGCTCTAGAAGCTCTCTAGCAATCAAAACATATAAGCTACAAGGCCTAACAGCAATTTCAAAACATATAAGCTACAAGGCAAGACATATTACATGACATGGAAAAAGGATTAAAATATACATTAGATTAAAATATATACAATTTTCAAACCTGAGCGCGCGGCTATAACTCGTGCAATAGTCTTCTTGCTTAGCTCTAGAAGCTCTCCAGCAATCAAAACATATAAGCTATTAGAATTCATTAACTTTCTGTAATTGGAAAACTCTATTTGATATTAGACCGTAAACTACTACTATTCTCTCCATAAGAACTAAGTACAAAATTCTTTCAAGTTCACATCCATGATTCCCTTTAGATTAAAATATACAGCAAAAATAAGCTAAAAGTCTAGTTAAAATATACATTAGATTAAAAAATATACAATTTTCAAACCTGAGCGCGCGGCTATAACTCGTGCAATGGTCTTCTTGCTTAGCTTTAGAAGCTCTCTAGTAATCAAAACATATAAGCTACAAGGCCTAATAGCAATTTCAAAACAAGGGTCATCAAAAGAACCAAAAACAATGTGTGCAAACAATACCTTGTGAAGTGGTATAGACAATTAGAAGATGCTACTATGTGCTAGGGAACTTCTTAGAACTGTTGGTATATTCTTACAACTTGTTACACCTGGGATATTCTTCTCTGTAGATGCTACTGTGTGTCGTGGTCCAAACGGGCCCATAAATGTGGTTGAATAGCAATACATTCAAGTGGCTTACACAAGGGACAGTCACTGTGAGATATCCTCATGTGTGACTGTCCTTGTCACAAATGAGGACATCTCACAGTGACTGTCCCTTGTGTAATTGCCACTTGAATGAGGTCAGTCACTATAAAGACAACATGATAATGTACACATACAATGAGTGTACATTATCATGTTGTCTTTACAGTGGCTGCCCTCATGTTGTATATTCTTCTCTGTAGATGCTACTACGTGCTAGGGAACTTCTTAGAACTGTTGGTATATTCTTACAACTTGTTACACCTGGGATATTCTTCTCTGTAGATGCTACTGTGTGTCGTGGTCCAAACGGGCCCATAAATGTGGTTGAATAGCAATACATTCAAGTGGCAATTATACAAGGGACAGTCACTGTGAGATGTCCTCATGTGTGACTGTCCTTGTCACAAATGAGGACATCTCACAGTGACTGTCCCTTGTGTAATTAAGTATTGTGGGGAATCATTCTAAATAACCAAAGCCGCTAACAATAAATTCAACACAGATATGTCCTCATTTCTGGGTATTTTAGCTCTCTAACAGCTGAATACCAGATTAAATAATAATGACAAAAGAAAAATAAACCCAACGTACTCAGAAATTGTAGCTGTGATTTTGCGGAGGGAATCTCTCTCGGCGCTGTTGAAAACACAAATGACAACCCGCTTGATTTCGCGGAGGGAATCTCTCTCGGTGCTGTTCAAAACACAAATGACAACCCACTTTGTTCAAAACACAAATGATAACCCGCTTGATTTCGCGGAGGGAATCTCTCTCGGCGCTGTTGAAAACACAAATGACAACGTTCCTTTTTTTTTTTGCACTTATATCCCGACCAACATAAGGTCCATTTGTAATACAACATGATAATGTACACTTACAGTGAGTGTACATTATCATGTTGTCCTTAGAGTGACTATCCTCATTTGTTGAAGAAGAAAAGCATTAATGTGGCTGAATAGCAATACATTCAAGTGGCAATTACACAAGGGACAGTCACTATGAGATGTCCTCATTTGTGACTGTCCTTACAGTGAGTGTACATTATCATGGTGTCTTTAGAGTGACTGTCCTCATTTGTTGAAGAAGAAAAGCATTAATGTGGTTCAATAGCAATACATTCAAGTGGCAATTACACAAGGGACAATCACTGTGAGATGTCCTCATGTGTGACTGTCCTTGTCACAAATGAGGACATCTCACAATGACTGTCCCTTGTGTAATTCAAGTGGCAATTACACAAGGGACAGTCACTGTGAGATGTCCTCATTTGTGACTGTCCTTACAATGAGTGTACATTATCATGTTGTCTTTAGAGTGACTGTCCTCATTTGTTGAAGAAGAAAAGCATTAATGTGGTTCAATAGCAATACATTCAAGTGGCAATTACACAAGGGACAATGTCATGAGCCGTGACATATTGAACTTAGTATAATAATAAAATGATTAGATGATATAAAATAATCTATTATTAACGGTATATAACAATAATATATAATTATTATCAAAAGATAATAATAATATATAGTTAGCATAATAAGTAATATGTTAATTAAATAATATTAAAATATTAATAAATAATATAATTATGATTATAATTATAATATAAATTAATAATAAATAATTATTAATAAATTATATATATTATATTATAATAATATATTAAGTAATAATATTAAATCAATTATTGATATAATAATTTTAATATATAAATAATATTAATAAACCTCTCAATATAAAACAATATGTTATCACTATAATAATATTTATTATAATATTATTAATATTACTAACATCATTAATTATAATATTTAATAATAACAATAACATTAATAATAATAATAATAATAATAACGTTTAAAGCAATATCGAATATCTGTAATCGATATACATCTACATTAAACATCTGCATTATCTATCACGATGAGGAATGAAGAAGTGATACAACAATCACTAGTCATTACACATCGATACCATGAGAGGATGATTAATGAACCAAATACTATGAAGTCAAGATCAACATGATATGAATAAGGGATAGGTCGCTATGTGTTTCAGAAGATGTATTGATAAGCAAGAAGAATAACCATTCATATATTATAAATAATCATTAATTGCACAAGTTTAGACAATGACATATCCGATAAAGCAATATCAAACATGAAGACCCGCTAGCAAATATGCACCATCACTTCCTATGTTATCATGACAATAACATAAACTAGATTGAATTCTACTATCTATATCAATAGACATCACATAGGAGGATATCGACTAAAGGATTGAAAGATTATCGATTGTCTGAGATAAACCACATCTTGTAGAAACACAAAAGCATCAGTGATTATATCACAAGCTATTGATGAATGAGGCATCAGTCATGGATAATAAGTACAATGTATCCTTAAGTATTAACAGGAATGGAAGTCAATTTGAAGATCAAACTCCATTACCAGCAATCAACCAATAAATGGACAATTATCAGAAAATGATATCGACTTATATCAGAGTAGAAAGATTGGATATCATCATAACAATATGGGATAAGGCAAGAGTTAATATCGATTGACTAAATACTAATGATAGTTAGACCAAACTAATACAAACACAATGGATGTTAACTACTGGTTGCACTACCAATTAGGGAAGATTACCTTCATAAAAAGATTTGATATTGAGTCAATCTGGGAGTTATCTATGATCAGAAAATAATGAAATAATATTATGTGAACTGTCGGATTATGGAAAGGTGTGATTAACAAAGGGACATGGAGGAAGAAACAAGACACGTCTCATTCATAGCATCTCTTCATTTGTTAAAGACAATATAAGAATGCATTCTCGTCAGTCACTCAAGGCATCATTAGAACTTTATTTACTTATCCATATTTGGATATACTCAATAGAGCATCTGCCTTTGGCAGTTTGGTTTCAAGTTTATCATTGCAGATCAGAGACAACACCATGATTGCATAGATAGAAAGGATAGTCAGAAACAGCATCAATATTTGAAGTTGCAAGCATATAATTCAGAATCTGAAATAGTAACATATCACTCATAGCGATATTACACATTTGCATAATTACATCATCATATCAGACACAGCAAATACATTGCTGTAAGCAATACTTATTGATTGTATATCGATATTGTTTATATCAGACATACCATCATTATACTATCACTATAAGTGATAGGAAACATCATATTCATAGCATATTTCATATCATTATATCCGACAGTGCTATTAAACATATTGGTATCAATATCATCTTGCACACATATTGTGATTGAATCTGAAATAGCGGTTGATATCTTAAGTAACCTCCATTACTTAGTTTAATTGTAAGTATCTGATAGAGTAAGTCTGAGAAGTGGAGTAATTGTTCCTGTTTTCCAAGTTAGCCAAAAAGGGGACATTACAGACAATCACTGTGAGATGTCCTCATGTGTGACTGTCCTTGTCACAAATGAGGACATCTCACAATGACTGTCCCTTGTGTAATTCAAGCGGCAATTACACAAGGGACAGTCACTGTGAGATGTCCTCATTTGTGACTGTCCTTACAGTGAGTGTACATTATCATGTTGTCTTTAGAGTGACTTTCCTCATTTGTTGACGAAGAAAAGCATTAATGTGGTTCAATAGCAATACATTCAAGTGACAATTACACAAGGGACAATCACTGTGAGATGTCCTCATGTGTGACTATCCTTGTCACAAATGAGGACATCTCACAATGACTGTCCCTTATGTAATTCAAGCGGAAATTACACAAGGGACAGTCACTGTGAGATGTCCTCATTTGTGACTGTCCTTACAATGAGTGTACATTATCATGTTGTCTTTAGAGTGACTGTCCTCATTTGTTGAAGAAGAAAAGCATTAATGTGGTTCAATAGCAATACATTCAAGTGGCAATTACACAAGGGAAAATCACTGTGAGATGTCCTCATGTGTGACTATCCTTGTCACAAATGAGGACATCTCACAATGACTGTCCCTTGTGTAATTCAAGCAGCAATTACACAAGGGACAGTCACTGTGAGATGTCCTCATTTGTGACTATCCTTATAGTGAGTGTACATTATCATGTTGTCTTTAGAGTGACTGTCCTCATTTGTTGAAGAAGAAAAGCATTAATGTGGTTCAATAGCAATACATTCAAGTGGCAATTACACAAGGGACAGTCACTGTGAGATGTCCTCATTTGTGACTGTCCTTACAGTGAGTGTACATTATCATGTTGTCTTTAGAGTGACTGTCCTCATTTGTTGAAGAAGAAAAGCATTAATGTGGTTCAATAGCAATACATTCAAGTGGCAATTACACAAGGGACAATTGATCACTGTGAGATGTCCTCATGTGTGACCTTTGTGAAGGCAAGTGCCAATTTGTACCCAAGTTACCAATATTGTGGCAAAAGTGGGAATGAAGCATTTAGGGGTCAAATTGGGCAAAGAAGTGTAGAAGTGGCCTATGTGAGGTCTAAATAGCCTAACTAAGTCATGGTTAGGGTCTTATGGTGTTTGAACAATAAGTTTTGAACCAAAATCCCAAAGGTTGTAACAAGTTGTCAATGTTGTCATTCACAACATTGACAACATTTGTGCAAGGGAGCATTTTCGAGTAAGATGGTTATGTAACTATATGAAACCATTGAATTAGGCATCAGATCAACTATAAGAGGCCTCCATCGATCTGTGCAAAAGGTTGGGGGGAAAAACATTTGGAATTAAGAAGATTTGTAGAGTTACACGGTTTTAGTGAATTCTTGAGTTTTTTTGTTTCTTTGTTTTCAGTTGATTAATGGATTAGATAGCTCGCAGTGTCTATTGGAAAAGTTAGTACAAGTTGTTTTTTTATTCTGTGTTGTGTTTTTTTTGAGTTTTGAAGCATTCCAACTAGTTTGTTAATTCTTTTGTTAAGTACCCTATCATTGGTTTGAACCAGGCAGGTTGAACAAATGGAGTCTTAGCTCATCATTCCATTGTCAATTTTGTACGGGCTCTTGGAATGGGTGAGGAGACTCCATGTACTATATGTTTGGAAGGAGGGGCCCTGGGAAGCTCATTTTCTATGTTTGCAATGATGTCCTAGGTGAGTCAGTTGAGCACAGTTAGGGATGACAAATCATTACAAGAAGATTACAACAAGTTGAATGCATTGGTTGCTTCAACTAAAATCTCATGGAGAGGTAGACACACATCTAAAGAAGCCCCAAGTCAAATTAGAAGATTGGGTGAGTTTCTTTGGCTGCTAAGAAAACAAACTCTTAGTCAGACTGTCCAAGTTGTGTCAAAATACTTGTTTTCAGGCATGGCTGTAGCAGTTGGTGTACAAAAAATCTAGGAGGAGAAGACCTTAGATATCTTGGAGTTCTCAATAAAGGGCATCTGAATCCTAAGCCCTTTAGGTGGCTTAATATAAACAAAAAGGCTTGACAAAGGCCTAATTGCTAGCAGCCTATTTTTGGGTGCAATTGGCATGGTTTGATGAACCGGATTGAAGTACTGATGAAAAGTATAGGTGAAGGAGTAATATTGAAACCAATAGAGGTCCTAGTGGCCAGCCTCTCCATGGAGTAAAGTTCTAGTTGAATGTGTTTCAATTTGTGAAGACAAGACTAGGAGTGTCCTAGTAGCTAGATTGGTATTGAGCAGAGTTCGTTGTATTTCTTGTTGGTGTGCACTAGTTAAGGAGTGGGATCTTGGGTAGAGATACCTAAAGAGTGTAGGGATAGTTAAGTACCCTATCAAGTCAAAACATTGGCCTAAAGAGACCCTAGTGAAGGATAGGGAGTGAGCAAGACAAAGTGTTACATCAATTAACAAGATCATTTTTTGGTAATTGTGTACATTATCATGTTGTCTTTACAGTGACTGTCCTCATTTGTTGAAGAAGAAAAGCATTAATGTGGTTCAATAGCAATACATTCAAGTGGAAATTACACAAGGGAATATCACTATGAGATGTCCTAAGTGTGACTGTCCTTGTCACAAATGAGGACATCTCACAGTGACTGTCCCTTGTGTAATTGCCACTTGAATGAGGACAGTCATTGTAAAGACAACATGATAATGTACACAAGTACCGTGAAGGTAGTCGCAAGTTAGGGCTGTTTCATTGCATACCCGAAACAATGAAGACATTATAGTCCACAAAACGTTTGTGCTTGAAAGATGAACAAATAAAATTAAACTTCTAAATAACCAAAGCCGCTAACAATAAATTCAACACAGATATGTCCTCATTTCTGGGTATTTTAGCTCTCTAACAGCTGAATACCAGATTACATAATAATGACAAAAGAAAAATAAACCCAACGTACTCAAAAATTGTAGCTGTGATTTCGCGGAGGGAATCTCTCTCGGCGCTGTTGAAAACACAAATGACAACGTTCTTGTTTTTTTTGCCCTTATATCCCGATGTGATTTCGCGGAGGGTTACGGTGCTGTTGAAAACACAAATGACAACGTTCCTTTTTTTTTTTGCCCTTATATCCCGACAACATCGCAATTGCAAGTTAGGGTTGTTTCACTGCATACCCAAAATAATGAAGACGTTAAGGTCCACAAAATGTTTGTGCTTGAAAGATGAACAAATAAAATTAAACTTCTAAATAACCAAAGCCGCTAACAATAAATTCAACATAGATATGTCCTCATTTCTGGGTATTTTAGCTCTCTAACAGCTGAATACCAGATTACATAATAATGACAAAAGAAAAATAAACCCAACGTACTCAGAAATTGTAGCTGTGATTTCACGGAGGGTTACGGCGCTGTTGAAAACACAAATGACAACGTTCTTGTTTTTTTTGCCCTTATATCCCGATGTGATTTCGCGGAGGGTTACGGCGCTGTTGAAAACACAAATGACAACGTTCTTATTTTTTTTGCCCTTATATCCTGATGTGATTTCACGGAGGGTTACGACGCTGTTGAAAACACACATGACAACGTTCCTTTTTAATTTTGCGCTTATATCCCGACAACGTCGCAATTGCGACAGTGCCAAATGTATTGTCATCGCAAATTGCGACGGTGTCGGGCTATATTTGAAAAAAAAAGGGCCAAAACCGCATGACATTTGCCTGCCGTCGCAAATTGCCGTCGCAATTTCACCCCAAATGTATTAGTGATTGTTCAACAAGTTTGATCCTCAACAATCGATGACTCCTTGTCATGAATTGAGAAACAAATCTGATTCTAAACCTCCAATCTCTATCATGTCTTAGGAAACAAGTCTCATCCTCAACCCTTTAAAAATCTCTAGCATGGGATAGGAAAAATCCTTGACTCGTGATTTTTGAATTTGACATGACTAGTCCTCCCTCATCAAGATTACTTGTTCTTAAGGAATGCAAACTAGGATTCTCAAGAATATAAAACCCTTCCCATGTGACATCTTCAATTAGTAGGTTTCTCCACTTCATACTATGTGATGCTCATATCCTTAGGTTTTCTACACAAGTATCCATACCTCTTTTGCAATCGAAATTAACTTACTTTCATTATCTAAGGGTGGCAACTCCTTTCAACATGTAATATATTGACATAGGAATTTCTTCAAACAAGGCACATGAAAAACATTATGAATCATGTTGGTTGGTGGAAGCTCCAATCCATAGGCCACTTCTATTTGCTTCATGATTTTGTATGACAATAGTATCGAAGTTTGAGTTTTTCATTTCCACACTTCTAAATAGAATTCTACTTATATGGTTGAAATCTCAATAAAACCAAATCTCCCACCTCAAAAAGACATCTTTAATCTCTTAAGATAGTATGAAGTCTATTGATTTTTTGGTTACTATATATTATCATTTAATTCCCTTAATATCTCTTGATTGTAAACCATCAAGCCACTATTGTCGATGCCATGTTGTCTAAAAGTAATAGATCGGTAAAATATAGTGTGTTGTAAACATTTAGATCTCTATAGGTTATAATTCCAATGGACATATGGTGTGAGGTATTGTAGCAGTATTCACCTAGATCCAACCATCTAATCCATGTATTCTAGTGGCATAAAACATGATTCCTCAAGTACCCCTTGATCCACTTACTATCTTGGTTTGTCCAAAATCCATCATTTTGGAGATTGTAGTTGGTACTAGGTGTGAGATTTGTACTTGTTAAGAAAAATAGTTCTTTCAAAAAATTGAGAAATATATTGTCCTTGTTAGTAACAATGTTCTTGGGCAAGATGTGTAGTCTAAATATCTCCTTCAATCATAAATTTGCTAATCGAGGTGCCTTGAAATATAAAGAAACAAAAATAAAATATGCAATACTTTTTCAATCTATCATTTAAAACGTAAATACAATATGTACATCCTCCTACAATCCCTTCAATTAGAACTTCTCACAAATCTACATGTATATCTTATAATGTCATTGTTGTCCATTTGTTGGAGTAGCATCAAAGACTCCCAAAATATTCTCCTTGATCTTACTCAAGAACAAAAAAAATCTATTTTTGTAGAGGAATAGCCCCTCCCTAGAAATGTACTTATCATCTTGCATAGCCTCATAAATGATGTCAGCAAAAGACTTATTCCTAACATATTTAACACTATGGAAACCATAGTTACACTGGCTTAGGGGATGGGGAGACAAGTTTTCAGGTAGGGGGGGTAGAGGGGACACAATTTCAGGATGGAGGGGGGACGGTTGTGGGGGACAGGAGAGGGTGGGGTCTATATACTATATACTATGCATGTGGTACTTAAAATGCTATTTATGAAAAGATGTATAACAATATGATTATATAAGACATAAAGATGTAAACAGTAAAATAGTAACTGTAAAATAGTAAGTTAGAATTTCTAAATTAGTAAATAGTTGAACATTGAACAATAAAATTTTAAATAATAGATATCGAATCAAAAAATGGAAGAGTTCTAATATAATAGAAATCAAAAGTATGAGTATCTAATCATAAAGATGTCTAATAATTACATTGAGTAGCATGATATAAAGATTCAAACCAAGTACAAACTACAAGAGATGGGCCCCACATACCCCTAGGGCAAGAATAGAACCCATAAAACAAATTAAAAATGTGTTTTCAATGCACTTTATATATTTGTCATGACAGGGGACTCCTCGGTGTCCTCTAGAGGGGTTAGGGGACGTGTTTCCTTCCCCATGTTCCCTCTGGGGATGTCAGGACGTCCCTAGATCTCTGCTAGAATGGTAGCTGATGGGTGGCACCGCCAGAAATGCAGGAACATCATCCCCATGTCCCCAGTGCATCCCTATCTTGGAGACGTTGAAGATTTTGGGGGGGGAGGACGTGTCCCCATGGTACACTAATGGAAACCATCCAATCAATAGAAAGAAGAGATAATGAGCATAGGATAGGTCTCTTGGAAAGTGATTCAACTACCATGTTCCTCTTTCCCTTCATGTACTCTATTTAGAAATCATAAAGTTGGTGTAATCTTACCCATTTTTGTTGGTGATCATTCAATTTTTTTATCCAAGAAGAATTTTAAACTATTATGATCATTCTTCACAATGAATTTTTCACAAACTTGATATTTCTATACTTATCTCATGTATGAATTATGTCTAACATTTGCTTATCATAAATGGAATATCCTTTCTCTAATCTACTCAAATTCCTACTCTCAAAAGCCATTGGATATCATCTTTGACTTAGGATAGCTCTAATGCCTTCTCCAAAAGTATTGTATTCAACAACAAAGGGAATAAAAAAATCAAGAATGGAAAACACACAGCATGAACTCATTACCACCTTCAAATTTCCAAAATTATTTTAAGCATATTAAAAAAATCTAGGGCTCCATTCTTTGTCAAAACAATCAAAGGTGTAGCCAATTGAGAGAAAAATGCCACAAATTTTCTTCAATGACAACATAATATAAGAAACTTTTTCAATTTGGAGGCCAATCAAGGATTTCCAAATCTTTTTTTCATCTACCTAAACACCCTTGTAATTTATTACATGACCTAGTTACATAATCTCAATTAATTTAAACTCGCATTCAGAGAACTTAGCATAGAAGGATTCTTTCTCTAAGATGCCCATAAATGTGTCTAGGTGTTCTAAGTTTTTATTCTACATCTTTTTGTACATTAATATGTGACCAAATAAGTACTAGATTCATACATTATTGGAATATAGTTGGGACATTATGAATTCTAAAATGCATGAACAAAAACTCAAAATGTACATAAAGGTTTTAAATCTCAACATCTTTTCCCATCATGTGGGCTTGATGCTATCCTAATCTCAAAATAACTTTCAAGTACATAGTTCCATATAATTCATCTATGATTTCATCTATCATTGAAATAAAATATCTATTCTTGTTGATCTTCTTATTACATGCTCTATATTCAATATGCATCCACATATTTCCATCCTCCTTCACAAGTTCTATCGAAGATGCAAAGAAGTTGAAGCTAGGTCTTACAAATCCCTTGTCAAGAAGTTATTTGATAGCTTTCTCTCTCTCTCCTCTTTATACCTCTTGGATGGTATTATGGTGTAATAATAATAGTTGTATCCCCTCCTAATTATATATCATGGTGGAATCCTCTATCTAGTGGGAGTTTGAGAGGTGGGTCATTAAAAACTACACAATGTTTGTCTAGAATATTTGAATATCCATGTGATGCATACCTTCTTTCCTAAGGGAGACTTCGTGGGAAGAATCAAGTAATTTTTTGCACATGCAAATTGACCTCTATGGAAGATGCTATCCATCCTCTTTTTTGTCACCAACCATGGAGCTCTATTTGAGATCCCTCTAAGGACAATCTTCTTTCCATCTACAATGAACTTAAGTTCCATAGTTTGGTGGTTTAATGGATACTCTCCTAGAGAATGCAACCATTGTAATCTCAAACATCATATCAATGTCTCCAACCAATCACATAAAATTCATCACACACCTTATGGTGTCCTAAAGTTATATTAAGTTGTTAGATTACTTGGTTGCACAAAATAGTGAATCCATTCACTACTACAAAATTAAAAACTTTGAATTCTTTTTCCTTCAATCTTCTCTTCATCACCAAACCTTTGTTGATTAAGCTTCATGTGGCCCTACAATTGATAAGAGTTGTCATCTTTTGTCCTACTAGCACTCAACGAACCTTGAAGACAAGGTATTTTGAGGCTCGTAAGAGAGCATCTAGTGTACTTTCCCTTGTGGTTGTGTGCTTTTCAACAATATAATTGACAAAGTTTTCAAATACCTTTGATTCATCTTCTAACTCTAAATTTTTATTTCACGCTACTTTTATGTAGTGTACTTTTTGTTTACACAAGCATTCGTGACTAGGAGTCCACAACTCTCTACAAGAGAAACACAACCTCTTCCTCCCAAGTTCATTCTTCATCTTATCCACATTTCTCAATTTGGGGGTAATGTCCATTGGGAAAAAAGGTGGTGTACACCATGCATAATATTTATAATGTTATATTTTATTATTATGTTTGCTACACATAGCAGTACCTATTGGAAATATGAGTTAGTGTTGTCATTGATGTCAGCCTGGTGTGAGTAGATTAATGGAAATATGTGTTTATATTTCTTTATGTTCTCTAGTGTTGCTCCTAAGTGAGTAGTTAGTGTTTCTGGAATTTTATAGTGTTAGTAGATGGAATATGTAGGAAAGAGTATTTGAAGTATGCATGTGTAACGTGGGGAAATGGAGTTCACTAGCTTGTATGAAAAAAGTAGGAAGCTAGGTATGTTTTCACTTTAATTACCTTGAGATGGGAGTGATCCAATTGGCTCAAGATGTTGGGCACAAAATAAATTCAAACGTCCCTCATTATGAGTTGAAAATGCTTATGTAATTATGAAAGAGCAATGTAAAAGCTAGGAAAAAAGATAGTAAAATGATAGCTTTTAGCATATACAATAGAATGGAAATCAGATATGAAAACTTTAGTAGTAGATCTAGAGAATATGAATAGAGAGGAATCTACAGTTGAGAATAAGGAGAAAAACATAGGGACATTGGTGAGTGGGGCAGCATAGTTGTGGACTCTGGTGAGTGGGGCAACATAATCTCAACCTTTTTAGATCTACAAAATGGGGTTTTATAAGTATTCATATGCTCAATTGCAACCTAGATCTTCACATCTATAACCTTCCTCCTACACACAAAAAGAAGTAATTTTGTTGGGTTGATGGAGGTTTGCCAAGGTCAAACCCTAGTTTAGGAATTAACCTTCAAATTGAAATAGAAATTAAAGTTTGTTAGTATGTAGCAAAGGCTCAATCATAGAATTTAAATACCTTATTCCTTGTTGATGTATTGCTCTTTGAATGTGATCACAAGTTTTGATGCAATAACATGACTCCAAAAGACCTAAGAGGAAAATTATGAACACATGCTTACATGAAGGTTGTTGAAGCTTGTCAAAATACTATATTTGAAGAAGAGTGCCTTGAATGCTTGATTCTTGATGCTTAAATTATTGATATTGATATGATGTGTTGACTTGATTCATGTGTGTTAAAGTGAGGGAGAGTAAGCTTTCTTTTATACCTCTCCCTAGCATTTCAAATTTTTTATTTGAAGAGAGCTTACACAAAATAAAAATTTCCCACTCTCGTAAACATTTGAATTTTTGCCCCATTCAATGGGATTAAGTCGCCCTAGACGACATAGTCCTCTAGACAATGGCTAAAATCAATAATTGAGGTCTAGAATCTTGTGGTGATGTTTTAATTTTATCCAGTACGAGCCAAAATGAACATGATTGGGCATGGGAGGCTATACATTCTAAAATAGGGTCTTGGTGAGAAAGAAATTGTATATACATTCTAAAATAGGGTCTAGGTGAGAAAGAAATTATATAGGGAGTCAATTTACAACTCTACAATATGGAAGAATGCTCTACATTTGGTGATGAGTGCTTGCGGTTCTAGATATAATTTTTATGTTTTGCGGATGTTGCACTACTATGATTTTAGGTCCTCAACATTAAAAATGATGTGATTGGTAATTGAAGTTTTATGATAGTCCTGTTGTCTATTAGGATTGGTTTAGAAAATGTCGTGTAGTGATGTTTTTGGTATTACAGTTTAGAGGATATGTATGAATACTTGTGCAATGTCTTAGTTCAATTTTCAATTGGCAGTTTGATCTACAAAAATAGTTATGATTTTATGTTTCTTAGGAGTGTAGCATTTTTTAGCTCTCTAGTCAATTGTGTTGGTTTTCCTATTTGGATCATATTCTTTTGGTCTGGACTTGTGTTGGAAGTTGAGTTAAGATGTTGTTTTGGGTCTTAATGTGGCATGTAAAGATCCACATTGAATTATCTATGGTTTAATTATCTTTTTGGGCCAACTGGTTTCAGCTACATTGTTTATCTACATGTTACATTTGTTTCCAACTTTGGAGGATGTGTTCTTCATGAAAATCATTTGGAGCTACTTAAAGAATTGTGTTATGATGTTTCTAAGTCCCTTTATCTCCTGGAGTGAACTTTAATTGTTTTTAGTGGCCAACTCAATAGGACTTATGTTTTTTCTATTTTGACCAACCTAATTAAGGGTTTTGATGAAGAAGTTGATATATATTGAAGATCATTCTAATTTGTTGATTTGTGGTTGAAGTATGGAGAAGTGTGTGGGATAAGTTGTGTGAATATCTGTTGAAGATGAGTGTGAAAATAAGTTTGGATTGTGCACCTTCATGATCATATCAATCAGATTACCCATGTTGAGTCAATGGATGTGTGTGCAATGTTTTTCATGAAGCTGGTCACTTGAGACAATTATTGAAGGATGACTTCTTTCTTGAAGAATTGCTAGAGGAATTTTGTTGAAGGCTTGTTCTTTTGATTCATAATATTCATGTATCCTACTAGAGGACAATAAGCCCTTGGTAGTTTTTCATCTTTCCCTAAGGCGGTGTGTCTTAGTTTGCAAGTCCTTTGTATATTTCCCTAAGTTTGTGTGTCTTATCCTGCAAGTCTGGAGAAATGAGCTTCCTTGGTAGTGAGCCTAAAATAATCATTAAAATATTATTTTATATAGTATGAGTTGGATATCACCATGGTTTTTTCCTTCTTGGTTTTTCCATGTAAATCGATGTTCTCATGTGTATGATGTTCATTTATTTATCTTTATTTATTGTTAATTTGGTTAAATTTAATTGATATGGAGCTGTGATTGAAAAAAATTTATGCATATGATCAAAGATTGATTCACCCCCTTTCAGACTTGGGGTATGTTCAACAATCGGTATCAAATCGAGGTTCCTCTAGGAGAAACTTCATTGATTAAGGAAGGTTTAGAATAGCACAAGGAGGAGGTTACAAGGTATCAATCTTTGATGGCACAAACTACATCTTTTGGTTCAGATAAGGATGGAATCATAGTTGAACTCTCTAGCTTTTGGAATATGGGACACTATTGTAAAAGGATATACTACTCTTGCTACTCCTACTACTCTGAATGAGATCAAATTGAATGATAACAATGGAAGGCAAAGGAAAGAAATCATAATTGGTTTGGGAGATTCAGAACTTTTGGAGATCATGAACTACAAGTCTGCTAATGATGTTTTGGAAAAGCTTTGCAGTAATTATGAAGGAGATGTGAAAATCAAGAAAGTCAAGATGCAAAACCTCAAGTACAAATTTAAGAACATAAAGATATCTGAAGAAGAAAACATTGATAGTTACACCATGTAACATAAGTAGTAAATGGAATTAGAGATGTTGATGGAACTATGGAAGAAAGTGAAGTCATGAGAAAAGTGCTTAGAACATTTCTCATGTCCTATAGTCATAAGGTATATGCTATTGAGGAGAGTCATGGCATAGACAAGTACACATTGGATCAACTCTATGGAGTGATCTCTACTTTTGAGATGTGGGAAATTAAATTTTATAATGTCATAAAGGAAGTTGCATTCAAAGTTAGTAAGAAAGTGGAAGATGAACCTAATACAACCAATGACCCTAATGATGTAGAAGCAAACTTTGGGATAAGAATAAGGAAAGACACCAGAAAATACAAAGGTAACTTACCCTTTAAATGTTTCAATTGTGGAAGAATTGGTCATTATGCATCTAGATGTACTTTCAAAAAAGATAAATATAGAAGGAAAGATGATGAAAACAAAAGAAAATATAATTATAGAAGAACAAAAAGAAAAAGAGAAAATGACAGAGACAAAGCTAAGAGACACCTTTATGCAAAGGAAAGCAGCCACTCATCTAAAGATGAAGATGGTGATGATTCAAATGATGAAACATTGTTTATGGTTGTGAAAGTGGATGATAGTGAGATATCTAGTACTACACATACTAATAAAAATAGTGAAAGATCATTGATTGTGTGAACTTATCTTCAAGGAAAAGAACCAAAATCTTTAGAGATTGAAAGTGGATGCTCAAATCATATGAGAAGTGATAGTAGAACGTTTCTTGATATTGAAAATTGTAATGGTGGACCTGTTAAGTTTGGTGGTGAAGATGCTACTTCGATCTGTGGCAAAGGAGCTATATCCATTTATGGTAATAACAAGATAGAGGATGTTTACTATGTTAAGGGATCAAGAAATAATCTTCTCAATGTTAGTCAGATGTGCAATAAAGAATACAAACTTACTTCTCATGATTCCAGATGTGAAATTAGAAAAGGTGATTCAATAAGATTTCTTGTAGAAGGAAAAAGGATTGATGGAAATGTCTATTACCTAAAAGAAAATAAAGGAAGAAGTTGTATGATATCACAAAGTTGTGAATGTTGGTTATATCATAAAAGGATGGGACATATTAACTTTGACAACATGGCAAAGGCCAGTTTTAGACATGGAGTGAGAGATTTTCCAAAGATCATTAAGCATGTTAATGCAATGTGCAAATAGTGTTGGATGGGGAAGAAAACAAGGACTAGATTCAAAAACAAGGATTATTCTACTACAAAACCTCTAGAGCTTAAACATACTAACCTATGCAGACCTACCAAAAAAAGAGGACTAAATGGTGAAAGGTGTTTTATGTGTTACTTAGTGATGATTGTTCGAGAATGACATAGGTCACCTTCTTAAAAGAAAAATTAGAAGCCCTAGATAGATTTAAAGTATTCAAATCTATGGTTGAGAATAAAATAGATGCTAAGATCAAGTGTTTAAGTTTTGATAGATGTGGAGAATTCATATCAAATGATTTTGAAAGATTTTGTAAAGAACATAGCATTAGGAGACATGTCTAGACCTATGAATCCATAGAAAAATGGAGTGACAAAAGGATAGAATAGTTCAAGAAATGACTAGGAGAATGTTGAAAGATGCTAACCTACCTAATATGTATTGGAAAGAAGCTATGCATCCTTCTATTTATATTCTTAATAGGGTACAAGTGAGGTTCAATCATTCTAAGACCTCTTATGAGCTATGGCATGGAATGCCTACTACTACCAAATATTTAAGAATTTTTGGAAGCAAATGTTATATTAGAAGAGATGAAGATCTTGGAAAGTTTGACCAAAGATCTAATGATTTTCTTGGATATTCTACAAGAAGCAAGGCATATAAATGTTACAACAAGAGACTCAAAAGGATTGTGGAAATATCAAAGGTTAAAGTGAATAAATAATGGAATCAAGTTGCTCCAAAACCTGAGAATTGTGAAATAGAAGATCTCCCCTACACTATGGAAGAGAAAAAAGATGAAGATAAGGAAGAAATAGATGTAGAAGAAAAGGAATTATAAAAGGCACCAAGGACACCAGCAAAGTATGTTCATAAAAATCATTCGAAAGAATGGATCATTGGAGATAAGAATAAAGGAGTTCAGAATTGGAGAAGACTTGCCAAGGTAAGTGAACAAGAAAACATTTGTTTCTTATCTAAGGTTGAACCTAAGATCTTTGTAGAAGCTAGCAAACATGATGGGTGGTTTAAATGGAAGAAGAACATGATCAAATTAAAAAGAATCAAACATGGGAATTAGTACCTAGACCCATAGACAAGAATGTTATAAGAATAAAATATGTGTTCTAAAATAAGTTGAATGAAGAAGGAGAAGTAACAAGAAACAAAGCTAGATTGATTTATAAAGGCTACTCACAAGTTGAAGGTATATATTTTGAGGAGACTTTTTCTTCAGTGACTAGGATGGAAGCTATTATGATGTTTCTTGCATTTGTTTCTTACAAGAACTTTAAGGTGTATCAAATGGATTTCGAGTCAATCTTTTTGAATAGAGATCTTGAAGAAGTTTACATTGAGAAACCAAATGGTTTTCAGTTGGTACAAGATTTGGACATGGTTTGTAGACTTAAGAAGGCTTTATATGGTCTCAAGAAAGCTCCTAGAACTTGGTATGCAAGATTAGACAAATATTTACTACAACAAGACTTCAAGAAAGGTACAATAAATAGTAATCTTCATTTTAAGGTTGAAGGAGACAAACTCTTAATAGTAGTGGTGCATGTTCATAATATCATTTTTGGTGGAGATGGTGATGTATGTAAGAGGTTTGTAGAAGAGATGCAAAATGAGTTTGAGATGTCGATGATTGGTAAGCTGTCATTCTTTCTTGGTCTTCAAGTAACTCAATTAGATGATGGTATTTTCATTTCTTGGACTAAGTATATTAAAGAGATGTTGAAGAAATTTGGTATGGAAAAATCTAAACCAATTAGTACCCCTATGGTTATTGGTTATCATTTAAGGATAATGAATCTTTGAAAGTGGATTAGACTCTTTGCAAGTCTAAGATTGGAGGACTATTGCATTTAACTACTTCAAGACCTAGCATTATGCATGTAGTATGTTTGGTTGCAAGATATCATGCTAATCGTAAGCAAAGTCATAGCAAGGCGATAAAAACATATTCATATATTTGAAAGGAACTTTGGATTTTGGTCTATTGTATAAGAAATATAATGGTTTCTCTCTAAAGGCTGAAATTGATGCTAATTGGGCTGACTGTGTGGATGATAGAAGAAGTGCCAACGGTGGACCATTTTTCTAAGGAGATGGATTGGTTTCTTAGCTAAGTAAAAACAAGATTCAATATATTTATCAACATCAGAGGTTGGGTACATTGTGGAAACATCTTGTTGCACTCAGGTGATGTGGATGAAGAAAACTCTAAGAGATATCAAGGTGATGTATGATGAACCTATTCCTGGGTATATGCATAAAGATGGGGGACCAAAAAGATGCCACTTTTCTTTTTGGTCCCAAATCACACATAGTGCATACACACTAAAGGGCATGCGCCCTATAGCACGCACGCCCTATGGTTTGGGTTGCCCAAGCCTTAGGCTTGGGCAATCCAAAATAAAGCTCGTGCACCAAATAGGGTGCACGCACTTTGTAAAACCCCAAAATTTCCACCCCTGTGCACCTTATGCAAAGCCACAAAAGTGGAATCCATAGTCTTACATAGTGCGTGCGCACTATGAAAAACTAGAAACAGAGAGAGATAAGGGAGAGAGAGAGAGAGAGGGGGGGGGAACTAGAAACAAAGAGAGATAAGGGATAGAGAGGGGGTGATAAGGGGGGGGGAGAGAGAGAGAGAGAGAGAGAGGGAGAGAGAGGGGGGGTAATTTATACAAATATAACATTTAAGTATAAGTTTGATTTATTTAATTTCTTATACTTTAAGTTATATTTGTATAAATTATAAAATATAATACTTCCAGGATGTTTGGGATATGTTCCAGCTTCATAGGAGTTAAGATGCAGATTCTAGATTCGAAAAATTTCAAACTTAGCCAAATTTCAAGATTCAGCAAGCCTTCAGCAAGGTTACCTCCCACAATCCATCATGGATTTCTAAGGTCAAACTGAAGATAGAAAAAGGATTCCCAAAGGGTTTTAACTCATTTTATCACAAATCACTTGGTTTCGACCCCATCTCTATGATAGACTTAGCTTAGCTCTCACCCAAATCTCTCTCTCTCTTCTCACATCACCCTCTCTCTCCCCCTTATCTACTCTCTCTCTCTCTCACACACACATCACCCTCTCTCTCTCCACCTTATCTACTCTCTCTCTTTCATTACCCTCTCTCTCTCTCTATCTTAGAGAGAGAGAGAGAGAAAGTGGGGGAGAGAGAGAGGGTGGAGAGAGAGTAGATAAGGGGGAGAGAGAGAGAGGGTGATGTGAGAAGAGAGAGAGAGAGAGAGAGAGAGAGAGAGAGAGAGAGAGAGAGAGAGAAGGGATGTCTAGAGAGAGAGTGAGAGAGAGTGAGAGAGAGATAAGGGATGGAGAGAGAGAGAGAGAGAGAGAGAGAGAGAGAGAGAGAGAGAGAGATTTGGGTGAGAGCTAACCTAAGTTTGTCATAGAGATGGGGTCAAAACCAAGTGATTTGTGATAAAACGAGTTAAAACCCTTTGGGAATCCTTTTGCCAGCTTTAGTTTGACCTTAGAAATCCATGATGGATTGTTGGAGGTAACCCTGTTGAAGGCTTGCTGAATCCTGAAATTTGGCAAAGTCTAGAATTTTTTGAATCTAGAATCTATAGCTTAACTCCTATGAAGCTGGAACCTATCGCAAACATCCTGGAAGCATTATATTTTATAATTTATACAAAAATAACTTAAAGTATAAGAAATTAAATAAATCAAACTTATACTTAAATGTTATATTTGTATAAATTGCCTTCTCTCTCTCTCTCTCTCTCTCTCTCTCTCTCTCTCTCTCTCTCTCTCTATATATATATATATATCTATGTCTATAGGGTGTGCACCCTTTGTAAAGCATTTAAATTTACCAATCCTAAGGCTTGGATTTGCCTTGGAGATCCAACCCAAAGGCTTGGACGATTGAAATAGGCCTGAGACGTGTTTTCCACTAGACATACAAAAAAATGACATATTTTTTTGTGTGCTCCTCGTCGGGTTTACTCGTGGCTCAAGAACGTAAAAATCAGATGATGTGATATTGCAGATCTCTCTATTAGCTATCTAAGCATATAATTTATTTTGAATTCTGATTATGTTAAGTTTTTCAACTCTAATTTCTTTTGTGTGTATGTCCATTTTTTGTAAAAAACCAACATGCAGTATTTTGGGCATAGATTTTGGCTTGTTCATCGAATTTTGCAACAAGTTACATTTTTAGAAACTAGACTCCATTCTACACACTTTTAAAAAAAGAAAATTTAATTTTTGAGTAGTTTTAAATGATTTCTAGGGGAAGCACACAAAAATTTCATGTTTTCAGGATGTGTGCACTTCGTAAATTCATCAAAAATTATACGTTCATCAAAAAATTACCAAAAAAATCTGGGATAAACTATGTGGTGTTAGCTAACTTCTCACTGGAGTGATTAAAAAAATTCAAAAAAAAAGTTAACATTTTAGGGGGAGCACACTAGACGCTATGTTATGTTTTTGGACAAAAAATAAGACCACTTTTTGTGCTCCCCCTTTTTGAGGGCCTTAATCTGCACCGTTTTCAAAATAAGTTAGTAGTTTAGGAACTAGATTCAAAGTATTACAACTCTTGTTTTTGTCGCATCTTAAAATTTTGAGTCTAACTATCTTCAATTTCTTGTTGAAGTTCAGAGTTTGCTGGTTTCAGGAAAAAAGTGGCATCTTATACCCACTTTTTGGTCCCCCATCTTTGTACACTTACCCTCCTATTATGTGTGATAATACAAGTGCAATTAAAATTTCAAATAATCTAGTAATGCATTCAAGGACCAAACACATTTATATAAGTTATCAATTTCTAAGAGAAAAGGTTGCATATATAGAGGTCATATTAGAGTATGTGCCAACAAAGTCCATCAAAGTGCAAACATTTTCGCTAAGGCATTGTCAAAGGATACTTTTGAGTATCTCAAGTGGAAGTTAAGGGTTATTGCCCCTCCTAATTAGATGCATGAAGTGGTGCATCTTTCCAAGAGGAGAAATTTAAAGATTATGTTTTGTCTCTTGGACTAGTGTTGTGGCTTCTCTAAGGGTGAGCAAGTAGTTTTTTGTTTTTTGTTTGCAATAAAGTATTGCAGAACTTCGAGAGATGGTTCATGCAGATATTTGTGCCCTTTATCCTTGATGTCAAAGGGGGAGATTAATATAGCAGAAGAATACTTTAAGAGGGAGAGAAATACATGAGAGGGCTATTGTAAAAAGGGAGAGACTCTTATTAATTGATTGTTTGTCAGAGGGGGATTTTTGCATAGATGGTGATGATCATATTTATGGTGTTGTCATCAATGAAAAAGGGGGGGATTGCTTAAAATATGAGTTAGTGTTGTCATTGATGTCAACCTAATGTGAGGAGATTAATGAAAATATGTGTTTAGATGTTCCTATGTTCTCTATTGTTGTTCTCGAGTGAGTATTTGATGTTTCTAGAATATTACAATGTTAGAAGATGGAATGTGCAAGAAAGAGTATTTGAAGCCTGAATGGGAGAACACTCTGCATTTCTCTGCATTTGGATGAGTGCTTGTGGTTCTAGATATAATGCCTTTGTTTTGTAGATTTTACAATATTATGATTTCAAGTCCTCAACATTCTAGATGATGTGGTTGGTACTTAAAGTTTGTTGGCAGTTTGGTTGTCTATCAGGATTGGTCTAGAGAATGTTCCACATTGCTTCATAGCAATGTTTCTAGTATTGTGGTTTGGAGGACATGCTTGGAAACCTTGTGCAATGTCTCGGTTCAGTTTTCAGCTGGTGGTTTGATCCACAAAGATAGTTATGATGTTCTATTTCTCAATAGTGTGGATTATTGTAGCTCTTTGGCCGGTTGTGTTGGTTTTACTACTTGGATCTTTTGGTCTAGAATTGTGTTGGAAGTTGAGTTAAGATGTTGTTTTGGCTCTTGCCAATGTGTGTGAAAATGCGTATTGAATTATATTTGTGTGAAAACGCGTATTGAATTATATTTTTGAATTACATTGTTTATCTACATGTTACATTTGTTGTCAACTTTGAAGGATATGTTCTTGTGTGCGAATCATTTGGAGGTACTTGGAAAGATGTGTTATGATGTGTAGGCATCCCTTTTATCTCCTAGAGTAGACCACAATCATCGCAATCGTGCCTGGTGGCCGACTTGATAGAATTGTGTCTAATCTGTGTTGAAGATAATTGTGAAGAACAATTTGGATTGTATGCCTTCACAATCATATCAATGAGATTACCAATATTGAGTTAGCAGATGTGTGTGTGGTGTTTGTCATGAAGTTGGTCACTTCAGACAGCGATTCAAGGATGAATTCTTTCTTAAAGAATGTTGGAGCCAGTTTGTTGAGGGCTTGTTATTTTATTTCATATAGTTCATGTTTCCTGCTGGAAGACTATGAGGCCTTCTTGGTGGTTTTGTATCTTTCCCTAAAGTAGTGTGTCTCAGTTTGCAAATCCTTTATATCTTGCCCTAAGCTTTCATGCCTTAGCTTGCAAGTCTAGAGTAGTGAGATTCCTTGGCAATGAGCCTAAAACAAACATTGTAATATTATTTTCATATAGTATGAGTTGTATCTCACCGTTGTTTTTCCCTTCTTAAGTTTTTCATGTAAATCTAGTATGTGTATGATGTTCACTGCTTTATCTTTCGTTTATGTTAATTTGGTTAAAATTAATTGATGTGGAATTATAATTGGAAAATTTTTATGTATATGATCAAAGACTAATTCACCTCCCCCCTCTTCTCATCCTTGGAATATATTCAACAACACTTAGATGGGTGTGCATCACATAGAGATTACATTCTTAGGGCTCTATGGTGTGTTGTACTGTTGGGATTATATTTGGTGTGAGTAATTATTTCATATTGGGGAAAGACATTTAATAAAGTGAAAACTTAGTACCCAATATTAAATGAGGGGTCAATGGTATTTTGTACACATAGTTTTGTGGCAGTGGTATTTTGTGGCACATGGTTTTACTTTACTACTAGTTGTATCTTGTGTGAGCCTATGTCTACAAAGCAAATAGATGTTAGTGGTTTAGGTTGGTTGGTGGTTTATGTTGTCATTATTGAGTCTTTATGAAAGTTGCATTCATGAAGCATAACATGGGATGTGTGGTACATGCTTGAACACATGGGAATGTATTGGAGGGTTTAATGTTTCGAAAGTATTCATTGTAATATTGTAAGTGCTTAGTATTGTTGCTGAATAATACAATGGAGTCTAGATGCTTTTAACAACTGGATTTCCCCCTCATGAGGGTTTTCCCAAGGTATATATTATATTATCTTGTGGCTTGTCTATTTGATCTTTGCATAGTGGTGATTATGTAAGCTTGTATGTACACTTGTCTCACATGGGTTATTATGAAATGAATTAAATGTAATTGGGTTTGAAGCATTATTTCCCAACAATGTCTTGGGTTGAGGAACACCCTTAAGGGAAGGCTTTTGTTTTCGCATAGATTGCACACTCTTGGAGTAGGATTTTCTTTTAGTCACTGAGTTCACTAAACTCAAAACTCTTTTGATGATTTTGCGCATGGAAGTTGGATTGAATACCCTTACTAAACCCCTAAGCAATTTGAAGAGGTCTTCCACAAAAAGAACTGAGTCTCCTTTTTGTCACATCTAGAATCATCATTGACAGCCTTTGAAATTCTACCACTTAGCACTGAATTGTACTCCCATACCTTAATTGCATCAACTGCATGAAGTGAATCTCTGAATCTTTCCAATCAAACTTCCATATGAATCTTTGACTAAAATCTTCTAGGGTCATGATTGAGCTACATCCTTGGGTTGCCATGCTATGGTACCAGCATTGATGGGCCACACCCTCTAGGTGTGAAGCAAAAAATTTAATGGTTTCTTCTTCAAGAATGAGGTTCAAAGAGAGATATGTAGCCAACTTATGCACCCAAACCTAGCTGAACAACCATGTAATCCATCATATGTAGGTATTGTTATACACTGAATTTGCACCTCTGATCTCAAGCTTTCGTAGTCTTGATAATCCAGTATAACATGGGAATCATCTCAAGGTTGTGGGACCTTTTGCTAACCGAGATGAAACCTCCAGATTCTAAGCTGGTTCCTCTTGGATAATCACCTTGATTTTCTTTTAAACAGGAAAGTAAACTTTGAGGGGAAAGGGATAGGAGGAGTGCATGGAAAGGGAAATAACTGAAAGCAAATCTACCTACTAGGTGATGCACCGAAACTAGGGTTTGAATCTCAGTATAAAGGGATGAAATCAATGGAGGAATCAGGTCTAATAAGTCACCACTCACTAGATAGGTTTGCATAAGTATTTCATAGGAAGGCTTGAACAGAAAACTCAACCTATGACCTGCAAACAGACATCCTTTTCTGCAACTAGATGTAGGAATGAGACAAGGAATGCTAGGGGCTGTAGTATACCCACAAAACACCTAAATCAGATCAGACACAGGAAACACACAAAATTGCAGAAAGTGAAAGGGACTAGGAACCCCAATTTCCATTGAAAACATGCATAAACTTCAATCCAATCAGAGATAAGCCAAACAAGGAAGGCATGAGGACAAGAAAAATGTCACAAAATGCTTTGCAATATTTGTATTATCAATGAGAACTTACAGAATGTGGAAAACCAGAGGGCAAGAAGAAATGCCACAGATAGGTTCCCAAGAAAGAGCCTTTCTTTTTACAAAATGTGAATTCTGAGCACTACAGGCTCCAAAAAAATGAATATATACATCCCTCACTGCACGCAGGCAGGAGTCAAAATATCTTCGAATTAGGGCTACATAGATATGCATAAAATAATCTGGCCCTAAAACAGTCACTTCTGATCATAAATGCAACTCTGCAAAATATCACAACAGATCAGATATCTCTCCCTTTGCGTGTCCATTCTGCACTTGATCATGCTTGCTGACAAAACCTCATCCATCTACTTCTCTACAAGCCCATACTGCCATGAATGCGCAAAATCCGATCCCAGACTGGAAAGGACTCGAAACGGCGCCCAAAAGATCTGCAAAATCTCCCAGCAACCGCCTCCAGAAATCATCAATCTCTTCAGCTACCCGCACTTGCAAATGTCCTCAAAAGAAAGTCCATGAAAAATAGGTCGCACTGCATTAAAAATGTCACTGGTCGCATGATCGCATGAGCTAAAAAGGCCTCATGCGATCATGCGACAAGCTCCTTAGAAATTGCCACTGCTTTGCTACAAATGTCGCTGGATTCGCAAGATGTCACATTTGTCAAATTTTGCCACGTGGCCCAACAGGAGCCAAACACACGGTTGGACCCATGACCACACTACCTTGAAAAAGTCAACGGTCGCATGATCACATGAGCCCGAAAGGCTTCATGCGATCATGCGACAACCCCTTGAAAACTGTCACTCTTCCACGCACGATAACTCGGCCCCGCAAGACCGCACTGCAAACTTAACCCTAGTTGCACCTTGGGTTCAAATCTCCTCTTGTCGCCAAGTCGCCTTACTTTTTCTTAACCCCGGGCCACATCTAACGACCACGTGAAAACCATTGATCCTTGCTTCATCCGATGGCAATCGCCGAGTCGCGTTACCTTTTCGGCATATTCCTTTCTATCAGGAGATTACCCGACTAAGGGAAGTCTCGTAATCGCCAGATAGAAAGAATATTCTTCCTTTTATTGCGAGATTACCCGACCGATCATAGAACCAGGCCCACCTCCAGCTGTGCAACCGCGCAAAGTTTGCCAACTCCGAGCCCAGAACCACCACGTGTCATCCCTCTATTCGTCCCGACCGCCACATCAGCAAACACATCGGCACCCCGGCACAGACCCACAGCAACACCGCCCGAAAGCATGCTAACCGCTAACGGTTTGTCACATGATTGCATGGGCTCGAAAGAGCCCATGCGATCATGCGACTAACCGCATGATGCTAGCCACGCCGGCCTAGAGCTAACTGCAAGATGTCGACCGCGAACCGCTCATGGTTAGTCGCATGGGCGCATGGGATTGAAAGATCCCATGCGATCATGCGACCAACATGAAACCGTTGCCTTCCGACTGCTGGCGGTTTGAAAGCTTGAGGACCGCGGATTGGGCCCCACCTGGTACCTTGGGGTTGCGCACTTTAACAGCTAGTCGCATGTTCGCATAGCCTAAAAATGGGCTATGCGATCATGTGACAAGCTGTAGCAGATTGTTGAAAACATCAGAGGGACCCACTTGGTCGGAATTGCACGGATGAAAAAAAAAATAGACGCCAGAGAAGGGGAAAGTGCAGAAGCGGTCGAAAACACACTGGGTTTTCAAACCGAGGTCGAAAACACAGAGAATTTTGTACTGAAATTCAAAAACATCCGGAACCCTCAGAGATAAGGTCGAAAACACACTAGGTTTTCGGGCCAAAAGGCAGAAAACACACTGGACTTTCGACACTTTGAGCATTTCTTTTTGGAAAACAGGAACCATGGCCAAAATGAAAGACAGGGAAATTTTGGGCAACATTTTGGCGACCTCCGCGGGATGTCAGCCTGCTAGACATTGGACCAGTTGCCAGAGAGGGATCCATTGGGCATGGGGTCATTTCTTTTGAACACAAAAACTTTCTAACAGGGAGAGGGACAAAAACAACTGTGCTCGAGCACTTCTTGAAAAATAGGAAAACACTATACTAGAAAGCTAGAAGAAAGCAGGAAAAAACTAACCTATCCTAAACTAACCAATGCAGGGACCTGGTCAAATAAAGCCATTCACTGGCATGTTGAAATAGCTACCCTTCCTCATCAAGATATTTTGCACTGAACACATGAAGATAGCTACAAGGATATGAGGCATACGAAAATTTGGCAAATGAGGATATGCTACCTCTGCAAAAACAAGATCAAGTTCACTCACCTCAAATGGATCATATGGAGGTGTCTCAGTGAACTCCTTCTGGGCCAAGTATCTGATGGGGCAGCCTCTTGAAAGTCTGAAGGCAGGACTTTCGTTGCTGGTTTCTTCTTTATCTTTGTGGTTGCCTTCCATCATGGACAGCTAGGTCAACTCCTCATCCACAGCCAGGGGACTGTCATCTTCTTCTTTTAAACCAGCCAAGAGCTCATCAAAGCTGTCAATGTCTTGAAGATTTGGAACTGATTCCAAATCTTGTCCATGCAGTAGCTCCTTGTGAAAAGGGCAATCCAAGACCAGGCCCTCTTCAACAGGCACATGACCTTGAACCTCCACTCCAAGGAATAGGGGTTCAACATCCAATCTGTCACAAAAGACCTCTATGATATTGGAAAAATCATACTCTTCTTCAAGGCTTTTGTCTGTGTCCCTTCCTTGGAAAGCCTCTACCATGGCTTCATCATCATGCTCCATAAAACAAGGCAGCTCACTCAACAAGGGCATAGCATCCATCATTGAATCAACCTCCTGTTGATGGTGGACTTGTTGTTCTGATTGACCCTCAGTCATAGGCAATGGTATGGTCTCTTCTTCATCATCAACAAAGAGGGGAAGCTCATCAAGCAAACCAGCCAAGAGTCCAGGCTGAGCATCAACCTCCACCTCCCCATCTTGCTGCTCCATTTCACCACAATCATCACTCTGCACTGATACCTCAGATTTCTTCTCCTCCTCTTCAAATGAAAGTTCATTTACCACCAGTCCTTGCTCAGACACCAAACTAGTGTCCTTACAAAGGCCTGGCATCTGACAGCCAGGAGGAAGAATCCATTGGGGTATCCAAATTACTTCATCATCCTGAGAAACCAGAGGGGCCTCTTGGGATGAAATTTTTTCTTGAACAGGTTGCTCTTGCAAAGTGGTGGACTGAATCTCAAGCACAGGCTTTTGAAAGGAATTTTTTGCCTTAAAACTTGGGATGTGAAACTGAGGGGGAGAGGGAGGAGACAAAGAAGGCATAGCAGCTTTAAAGCTTGGAAATGAATGCTTAGCAGGCTTCACATGTGTAGGCTCTTGAGGCAAATGGGCCCTCCAGCTTGGAATTTTAGGCCTGGGAGCCTCTTGTTGAGCAATCAGTGATCTCAACCTTGCTATCTCAATGTCAGCTCGGCGTCTAATCTCTTCTTGAAACTCTCTTGCTTGTTACTCATCAACAAGAGTCTCTGCTGCTTGGTAAGGAATGAACCCCTGCTCATAATTTTGAGCCTCCATCTCCTGGTAGGGAGCTGACTCCTCTTCATAATAACTTCGAGCCTCCTGCTCTCTCTGCTCCCTGAGTTCAGACACTTTCTTGACTAAATCAAGCAACTGACTCTTTGCCTCTTGCATCTCCTTGAAGTCTGAGCTCAGAGTCTGCATCTGCTGTTGAATAGGCTGAGAAGGGGAGGGTGGGTGGTAAACAAGATGGGGTAGCTGGCTTTGCATTTGTTGTTGTGCCTCTTGTGCCCATGATCCATCTTGCCTGAGAGCCCATTCATAACTTTGCACAAGGGAAAACTCATTTGGGGCATATTGGATATATTGATACCCTTGAGAAGTATAATAGCTTGGGGTAAAAGGAGGCTTTGGGTGGCTTTGGTAAGGCTGAAAACTAGCAGTTTGAGCATTATTCTCACAATAGGGTGGTGAGTAACCTGACTGTCCATAATAACTTGACATGTCTACTCATGCAATCAGCTGGAACTTGAATATGAAGATTGAAACATACCAGCATCTGATCTTTGAAAGCAGTAGATTTTTTGGAGTCACTAGATATGCAGCAAAATGACCTCTTCTAGGTCTGTAGCATGCTACCAGCATATCAGAGATAGTATACCTTGAACATGAATCTGAACTTCAGTCCCATCGGGCGTTCCAGAAATTGTTATACACTGAATTTGCGCCTCTGATCTCAAGCTCTCGTAGTCTTGATAATCCAGTATAACATGGGAATCATCTCAAGGTTGTGGGACCTTTTGCTAACCGAGATGAAACCTCCAGATTCTAGGCTGGTTCCTCTTGGATAATCACCTTGATTTGCTTTTAAACAGAAAAGTAAACTTTGAGGGGAAAGGGATAAGAGGAGTGCATGGAAAGGGAAATAACTGAAAGCAAATCTACCTACTAGGTGATGCACCGAAACTAGGGTTTGGATCTCAGTATAGAGGGATGAAATCAATGGAGGAATCAGGTCTAATAAGTCACCACTCACTAGATAGGTTTGCATAAGTATTTCATAGGAAGGCTTGAACAGAAAACTCAACCTATGACCTGCAAACAAACATCTTTTTCTGCAACTAGGTGTAGGAATGAGACAAGGCTGCTAGGGGCTGTAGTATACCCACAAAACACCTAAATCAGATCAGACACAGGAAACACACAAAATTGCAGAAAGTGAAAGGGACTAGGAACCCCAATTTCCATTGAAAACATGCATAAACTTCAATCCAATAAGAGATAAGCCAAACAAGGAAGGCATGAGGACAAGAAAAATGTCACAGAATGCTTTGCAATATTTGTATTATCAATGAAAACTTACAGGATGTGGAAAACCAGAGGGCAAGAAGAAATGCCACAGATAAGTTCCCAATAAAGAGCCTTTCTTTTTACAAAATGTGAATTCTGAGCACTACAAGCTCCAAAAAAATGAATATATACATCCCTCACTGCACGCAGGCAGGAGTCAAAATATCTCTGAATTAGGGCTACATAGATATGCATAAAATAATCTGACCCTAAAACAGTCACTTCTGATCATAAATGCAACTCTGCAAAATATCACAACAGATCAGATATCTCTCCCTTTGCGTGTCCATTCTGCACTTGATCATGCCTGTTGACAAAACCTCATCCATCTACTTCTCTGCAAGCCCATACTGCCATGAATGCGCAAAATCCGATCCCAGACTGGAAAGGACTCGAAATGGTGCCCAAAAGATCTGCAAAATCTCCCAGCAACCACCTCCAGAAATCATCAATCTCTTCAGCTACCCGCACTTGCAAATGTCCTCAAAAGAAAGTCCATGAAAAATAGGTCGCACTGCATTAAAAATGTCACTGGTCGCATGATCGCATGAGCTAAAAAGGCCTCATGCGATCATGCAACAATCTCCTTAGAAATTGCCACTGCTTTGCTACAAATGTCGCTGGATTCACAAGATGTCACATTTGTCAAATTTTGCCACGTGGCCCAACAGGGGCCGAACACACGGCTGGACCCACGACCACACTGCCTTGAAAAAGTCAGCGATCGCATGATCGCATGAGCCCGAAAGGCTTCATGCGATCATGTGACAACCCCTTGAAAACTGTCGCTCTTCCATGCAAGATAACTCAGCCTCGCAAGACCACACTGCAAACTTAACCCTAGCTGCACCTTGGGTTCAAATCTCCTCTTGTCGCCAAGTCGCCTTACTTTTTCTTAACCCTAGGCCACATCCAGCGACCACGCGAAAACCGTTGATCCTTGCTTCATCCGACGGCAGTCGCCGAGTTGCGTTACCTTTTCGGCATATTCCTTTCCGTCAGGAGATTACCCGACTAAGGGAAGTCTCGTAATCGCCAGATAGAAAGAATATTCTTCTTTTTATTGCGAGATTACCTGACCGATCATAGAACCGGGCCCACCTCCAGCTGTGCAACAGCGCAAAGTTTGCCAACTCCAAGCCCAGAACCGCCAAGTGTCATCCCTCTATTCGTCCCGGCCACCACATCAGCAAACACCTCGGCACCCCGGCACAGACCCACAGCAACACCGCCCGAAAGCATGCTAACCGCTAACGGTTTGTCGCATGATCGCATGGGCTCGAAAGAGCCCATGCGATCATGCGACTAACCGCATGATGCTAGCCACACCGGCCTGGAGCTAACTGCAAGATGTCGACCGCGAACCGCTGACGGTTAGTCGCATGGGCGCATGGGATCGAAAAATCCCATGCGATCATGCGACCAACATGAAACCGTTGCCTTCTGACTGCTGGCGGTTTGAAAGCTTGAGGACCGCAGACTAGGCCCCACCTAGCACCTCGGGGTTGCGCACTTTAACGGCTAGTCGCATGTTCGCATAGCCTAAAAAAGGGCTATGCGATCATGCGACAAGCTGTAGCAAATTGTTGAAAACATCAGAGGGACCCACTTGGTCGGAATTGCGCGGATGAAAAAAAAAAACAGACGCCAGAGAAGGGGAAAGTGCAGAAGCGGTCGAAAACACACTGGGTTTTCGGACCGAAGTCGAAAACACAGAGAATTTTGTACTGAAATTCGAAAACATCCGAAACCCTCAGAGATAAGGTCGAAAACACACTGGGTTTTCGGGCCAAAAGACAGAAAACACACTGGACTTTCGACACTTTGAGCATTTCTTTTTGGAAAATAGGAACCGTGGCCAAAATGAAAGATAGGGAAATTTTGGGCAGCAGGTATATTGATCTTTCCCAAGCAATGTCGAAAGTCTTCTCCTTATATCTTCTTCTCCCTTGTATATTTCTTTGATACTCACACTATTGCATAAAAGTCATGTCCCAATGGATAACTTGGTCCAAAGCACTATAGTTCACGTGATACCTCACCACGGCAGTGTCTACACAGCCGACGGGATTAATCTAGGATTACCCAGATTAGACAATTTTTCATCATTTATTAATTAGATAAAATTTAAAAGACAATTGTATTGTGATTTTCAATATAAATAATAAATTGAATAAAAGTCTTTTCAAGTAGATTTAGTCGGCTGTATAGCCATTTCGCCTCGCCACTTCATCTTCTTGTTGCACGGGTGTATTGGTAGTTCTTCCTCCAGGAGTTTTGTGTCCCTCCCTTTTAGAAATTTGGCTCGAAGTATCTTCTCGGGAGGGTCAATTAAAAGCTTGTCATTTGTTGAATTACTTCCTTCTACACCATTTGAAGTAGGTTTCCCTATTGCCCCTTGTTGATGCGTCTCTTTCAAAGTCCTTACCAATTCTGCCATAGTTTCCCTCAGGACCAATTGAAACTTTCTAGCCAGCTCTTTAATTTCAGTTTTGACACAACCTCTCTGAATTGGGCTTCTTCATTTTTATGACCCGTAGTTGCTTCTTTTATCTTTTCCCTTCGCAAGTACCTGATTTCTGTATCACTTGTCTGCAAGAACCTGCATCACCACACATTCAAAGGCTGGTAGGAAAGACACTTTGATACCACTATAACGTCTCTTTCCAGAAATTTAAATAACATATTTGAAACACAAACCATAATATTCACCAAATAACATAGACACGGTCTTCACCAAATTATATTCAAACTGTAATAAGTACTTAAATTCACAAAACACGACTAAAATTGCAAAATTCATTCAAACTCCAGCTGTAACTTGTACTGATTATGCTCTGGTCTCTACAACAAAAGACTATTATGACAATCATTACACGACAATGTAAGCATTAACCGACAGTGCATACACTGACTCACTTAACTTTCTTGCAAATCCTTGAAGCTCCGATGTGCTCTCTGAGTCAGAACGCTCTCAAGAACCAAAAGGGTTCGTCCTCTAATTCCAACAATCAATCGTTTTGTCCATTTATCACAATTTCCTATAGGTTTCCATCCACAGAAGATCATAAACACAGGTGCCTAGAAGATACAATAACATAACATAAATGATCACAATTGGAATATTTTCCTATCTTATATGCCCCAACACACAAATACCCAACTAGTCGGCCACGACTCACTAAGGCCCAAATTTTAAATTCCACACTGCATCATAGGTCGGCCTTATAAGCTTTACAAACTTCTCTTATCGAAGGGTCAGAGCTTCTCCTTCCTTCCGACTTGGCCTGGATAAGGTGATAGCTCCAACTACCGATCTCCAAAAAAGGGGCACGACAATCCCAGAATGACAAAACCACTTCAAAAATTGTCATTCCTCAAAAATTAATGAGGCTGATACCTGAACTAAGAAATGTATTTATTTGCATATAGTTTTTCAAGAATACGCTTCGGTTCATTTTGTGCAGATGAGGTATACGGATTCTCCATGTCTCGACTTATTCAAGATGCTATGTACAAATATGAACAGCAGAAGCTCATGAAAAAAACCTGTAGTTGAGCAGTCAAAGGGGCCTTACATTATGTGCAGCCATAGTATGCCACATTATTACTAATCAAATATGTCAATCAGATTAGTCAATTTATGAATTTTTAATGTTCAATTTGCTTTTATTAAAATCAGTTAAATTGATGGCTGGGCAGGTGGAGGATTCAGGCCAACTGAAAACTATTGTCCTCGTTTAGAGGACCTTTTGCTCATTTGATAAACATTACTTTTGCATGTACAAAATTAGTAGCAGAGTAGCATCTTATGGTTGGGCAGGTGGAGCATTCAGGATATTTGGAAACTAGTAGTCCTCATTTAGAGGACCTTTTCCTAATTTGATAAAAATTAATTTCGCATGTATAAAATGAGTACCATCTTATGGAAATTTAGTGAATTACAGGGTATCTCCACTGCTTTTTCTATTCTACTCATGGAAATTTAGTGAATTACTGGGTACCTCCACTGCTTTTTCCAATCTAGTCATGGAATTTCAGTGAATTATATTTGCATGTATTAAATGAGTAACACCTTATCGAACTTTAGTGAATTACCTAGTTATTTCATTAGCTTCAGCTCTCTGTTATCTACTGCATCTGAACTGGGTCTTTGAAAGTTACATTTTGGCAAATTCTCGTTTATCTTTCATTTTGCTATGCTATATTCAATACGAATCTTTGTCAACCACTGTGGTCAATGCAATATTTCATTTCAAATTATAAATATCTAAAAACTTTTATAGGCAATCAGGAGTTCCTTACATCTATATTGTGGAAAGCAGTAAATCTTGTAGAGTCATTTTATCCTCTTAGCTTGGCAAATATTGAATGGTTCTTCAATTCTTTTTATCCTTCTTTATTTTTGTGAATAGTGAATAAACAGCAGAATAGAGAAGTAAATTCACATTAAACTACTGGTAATGGTCTCATTTGTCTCAGACCAAAGAAAACCGAGGAAACGAACAGAGATTTAGGAAAGATTACATATACATAAATTTATAAATAGATTTGCTTTCACAAATCCTATAAAGTGGTAAAAACCACATCACTGAAAAAGTTTACTGTTTATAACAGTTGATGGATATAAAACCAAGAAAGATGTTACACCCTGTATTTATCAGCCACAACAATTTGACAAGAAATCAGTCAATTTGATAATAAATCAGACAAACTCTGCTTGAAATCTAACCATTGTCCTTTGCATCTAATGGTTTCTTGCATGTATATAATGTAAACCAATTAGTATTGAAATTGAGCACCATGTATGTATCCCAGGAAGCCAAAGACAGCCGTTTGAGATAAATCTTCTGGCTGTAGAATGGCCAAAGAAATTTTCTTTTGCTTCTGGTTGCCAATACATGAAAATGACTGCTATACAATGAAGAAAAGAATATGTGCAACACTGTACTTATGGTGGTATCAGGAACACAGTTATTGAAGATTAGAAGACATAGAAACCATTTAGTTAGAATGGTTACCTGTGCAAGCAGCAACTGCAAATAAAGAAAAACTAAATAAGACTTCCGATGGTAGTACAGGTACATAATAATAAATGTTTATAACTTGCACGCTTGAAACATTTAAGGGACAGATGTTCAAATGTATGCTCCAGAACAGTAAATTCCGACATTACCTTTTGCATCTTTTAACGGAACTGGATCTTTTAACTCATTTGAACTACCTTTGAGATGACCAAAAGCTCTAAATTTTTCCATCCATACCATCAAGAACACCACCCCATATTCCTTTTAGAGGAGGCAGTTGGGCCACAAATGCATTCCATGGTGGGTACCCAACACCACTCCCCCGGACACGCCCATCCATACGGAGAGAGATGTATCTAAAATGAAATGAAGAGTTAATTTGTTAGAAACATGCTGCCCAAATAAGAACTTGCGATTTTAATAATCTTCATATACACTGCAGAAAATTTGTTAGAATATCCAGCAGGATGCTTACACAGGCTTCTCTTCTGTAACTTTTGCCATTGATTTTTGTTCATTCAGCCACCTATCAACACAGCAAAAAAACATCTGAGTTAAAGGGTCAATTTGATTGGCTCATCAAGAAATATTAACAAGAGAACAAATTTGTAGAATGCCTTAGGATTTAACTGACTGAGCATTCTTACTTGGACCATTCAGAAGTATAGATAGGAGTCAACTGCCATAAACTCTTTTGTTTATTAATTAAGGATAGTTGCTCATCATCTTTTACTTCATTCAAACTAGTATCTGCAGTTGAGATCTGTAAATTAGGTACCAAGCCATCAGTAGCATAATACACAACCCTTACTCCTCTATCGAATAAATCATTTGTGAAAGGCTCACTATACTTAAAGGCTTCTTCAATGAAACTAGCAGGTCCGGCAACTATAACAAGACGAGCAAAACCTCTCAATTGGCTAATAGAAACCACCCTCTTCCCATTCACTTCTAATTTCAAATTGGCAAGTGTTTCTTCTCTAGACAGTTTTGCCAGTTGTACATTCTGAGCCTTCAGGTCCCTTGTATATAGAAATGCAAACAAAGAAACTGCAGCTAAGTCGATTCCTAAGCCCATGAGTATATCAGGAGTTGATCCTGCATTTGGAGCATTTCTCAATGCAGCAACCAAACGTGATAGAGCAATCAGACTTCCAAGACCACCACTTGCCATAAATGCAAGGTAGAAAAACATTCTTACAGACCGGAATGGAGACAGGACTTCACTTCTTATTTTTGCTGCAGAGCTGAAAAAAAAGTTGGAAATCAGATTATGCCAAAGATCAGGAAGTGAAGTTTCAACAAACTAGGAATAATGTCTGCTATGTATTCAACCAATAATCAATTTGTTGCTGCTTGATTTCTTGATTCAAAAATGTATACATGATCTAATCCAGAAATCAAGCAGCAACAATTATGGATTGTGGAAATCTAATGTATACATGATCTAATCCAGAAATCAAGCAGCAACAATTATGGATTGTGGAAATCTAATATCATTGAATTATCAATTTGTTACTATACTTGGCATTCAAACACAAAAATATTCTTGTCGCTCAAACTCTACCTCTTAAGAAAATTATGTTTCAACCTTGCAATAATTAAAATGTGCTGCTGATACCAGGGCTATTGTTAATACGTGAGCACGGGGATGAAGGGGGTACCCCCTTGTAGGCTCCTATCTCTGACCAGCTGAGGGCAGTGTGCCCCAGCGAGGGTTTTTGGGGGCATAGTCCCCAAAACAAAATTTCATATATAATTTATCAATGTGAATTCTGACCGTTTATCATTAGCTCATCGGTCCAACGATGGATATTTGTGCATCATTTTTGGGTGGTTTTAGCCCATGGTTTTGTAATACCATTTGACAGCTTCATGTTTTGTATCTCCTATATATTAGATGTGTGAGATGCTTTGTGATGTATTATAAAAGTTTGATAGCTATTGAGTTACCTTCATATCTCTGGTTGGTGATACTCTTGTGAGAAGCTTGCCCTGCAAGTATATTGTAATCTGTTGTTGATTTCTGAATAATATATTGAGTGGCTTTTGGAGTGAGGTTTTTCTCCCAAAAGGGTTTTCCTACGTAAATCACTGTGTTGAGGTATGCATGCTATTTATGATTATTTATGTTAAGTTTTTGTAATTGTTAGAGAATTTTTTAACATAACCCTCCTCTCAAGATTAATGTAAAAAGTTGTCTGCTACCTTGATTTCCTTACACTACCTATACCACATATCCAACAAAATTTTCATGAGTGTTACACTAGGGTTAATAGTTTCATGAGTCAGAGATAGCAAATTTCCACAATCCATGACAATGTTAAGATGCTTCTGGGAATGATTGTGTGTCAATTTTTAACCATTAACGTTTCGGATCATACTCCATGATCCATCATCAGGATGAAAGAGTGTATAATCCTAATGATGAATCGCGGAGTATGATCTGAAACGTTGATGGTTAAAAACTGACACAATCATTCCCAGAAGCATCAAAGTAGTTTCATGAGTGTTACGCTAGGGTTAATGCACATTTGGTACATGTTCTTGGAGAAGGATTGTCTTAGTCTTACACTTGCCGAGAGGTCTGACATGAGTCAATCATTCTGCATATATATAAATGTTCTTGGAGAAGGATTGTCTTAGACTTTAGTCTTACACTTACCAAGATGTCTGACATGATCAATCATTCTGCACATATACATATACAGATACTTCATGCCTCAATGAGATATACACCCCCTCTCATTCTATTTGTCAATCTATTGCTAGGATTGGCAATCAACCTATGAGTTTTATGCAATGGAATTATGAACAACCAAAGTAGGGAGAAGGTCAATGAAGCTGTCAGCAAATTATCTTTTGCCAGTGAAATCCCATTAGTGCTGCCTGATCTTTTTGTAAGTTCCTACATGGAACTATTGCTCCGAGGCATTTTTCAATGGGTGATTAGTCCTTGTAGATTCAACCAATCATTATTCAATTTTAACTTGAATGAAACTCTAGGGCAATGTTTTAGCCACTAGCACAGTTTTGCTTCAGATATTAGCTAAATGGTTTAGCACTCTGCCAGTGGACTGGTTTTCAGTCTGCAGATATTCTCACAACTCCCAATACAAGAGAAGGTTTGATAGACAAGGGTCTCCGCTGCACTTGTTCAGCTTTTGGACATACAGTCTTGTCAACAACTATTCCTTGGCGGAAGCAAGATCTGGATATGCATTTTGTGGACAGTTGTTGGTCAGGCCAGTCACTTGAGAGCACGTAGTGTGGGACAAAGAGTATGGATGATAAGTGCTATTTTTCAGGAAGAGGTCTCCTGAACCAAAAACAAAGTTGCTATAGAATTATTTAGAATCTTCTCCTCAAACATAGGAGCTCCTACTTTTTAAGGTTTGAGCAGGTATCTTTTCATGCACAAAGCGTGGAAGACAAAGGTACTGTTTCCTTAAATTTCGCAGTTTAAACTTTTAAGCTGAATTGCACTACAAAACTCATGAGGACAACAGCTTCGGCTCTATTTTTTAAGAAGTCCCCTCCACAAGACCACAGCTAAAGGGGTGTGGTCAAACAAAAATTGGAAATAATTGTACATGTGAGTTTTAAGTTCCAGTCACCCCATTTTGATTAGGCATCATATAACTCCAGGAAACACAAAGTGAGGTTGTGGTGTACTGATTACGAGGAACATCTGAGTTGTAACTCAACTGCAACGAGGCATACTTTAACTCTAGGGTACTAGCGATAAGGCTGTGATGCACTAATTAAGGGCTACATAACAGTCCTAACCCTTGCTTATAATTCTTAAGAACGTGATCCAGGCACACTCCACACGCAATAAGGACTGATCATCAAGGGGTTTACCTGTAAGAACATGACCAAGTGGTTGCGATGCGATATAAATGGATATATTTCTGAAAGTGTGACCCATGTTCCAATTCCCCTACCACACTATAAAGCATCTTCCATATATTTGGTAAATTTGTAGTGTAATGATTTTAGAGTACACATCCTAAGATTAATCAATTGAAATAAATCTTTTGCCATCAGGACACTGTTTTCCCAGAAATGCAGATAATGGTTCAGAATTCTAGTGAAGTTATAACTAGAAATGAAATTGCAGGAACTGTGAACGCAGTATACAATGAAATTTTATCATATTTAACAAGTATTACAGGGCCAATTAAAACCTTAAATAAATACAAAACATATTTAAAATTGAACACGCCCATACATGTAAAGATAGCTAATCCGCTGTAATTGATGAAAAAACAATTTTCGTTGTATTATGTAAAATATTACGTGATTTCTGCAGAAGTTGGGCGATTCCCTGGACTGGCAGAGCAACGAACCACACCAGTTCCTGCTTCCTTTCCATTGCGTTTGTTTTGAATGAAACCGAGAGGTCTCAGAAGACATGGGTTTACTAGAACATTTAATTTTAATCTTGAAGAAGGTGCATATGGGTTTTGGCGAAAAATAGGCATACAGAATGGAAGAGCCATTACTATATCTTATGAACAAGTACTGCGATCCTCCGCGTTGATTTTCTTTACTAGAAATTATATTATCAGCGGCCATTGACATCTGTCGTGTTGGTGTAAGCAGCACACGAAGAGCAACACCAGCCACGGGTTTTAAGGTGGTCTCATCTAATCTGCATGGGAGGGGAAGAGTTTTGGTCACATTATGTCCTAAAACCCAAATATAAAAAAAATAGGGATTACTAATCTTTTTAAACATTTGTAAAGTCATTTTAACTATTTGATATGGGAAGAGTCCTTTTAGTATCCATTTTACTAAATTTGTTCTAGATACGATCTTAGTCTCATCTCTTTTTTTGTTGTCAAAGTCTTGCACTCAACAAGATTCAGTTCATGATGGGCTCGTTAAGAACCTTTCAACTTTACCAATAGACCAAGGACCCATTGACAACTATTAATCTTTTTTGAATAAGTGTCATATTATTTGTATAAATATTTTTATTACACATTCAAAAAAAAATGGATAGGAAGAGTTACACTCTGAAGTCCAAGCAAGGTCAAATCTTAAACAACAAATCCAAAAAGAAAAACAAGAAGCAAAACCACTAAGTGCAAAAGATAAAGCATAAGAAGGTGGGAAAGAATCGTGTTCATCTAGTCTTTCCTAGAAGCTAGGGATATCTTGACTATCAAGAGCAAACTCTCATCTAATAATTGCACTATGTTTATTTTATTCTTTAGTAAGAGGTCGAGTGTCACAAATAAAAGAAAAGGCCAAAGCAAGGCCATGAAATATTCCACCGTTTGGTCATCCAGTACCTCAATCATGAGGCTCAAAAGAACTTGAAGGCAATCAATAGGGTTGAGACCAACCATAAGTAGATCAATCCTTGACTATTCTTGAAAGGGATAACGAAACATGTGAAAATCATGTCTACCATGAGTATTTTGAATATGTCCATGTTGACATCCATGACAAGGGGAGTGACAACCAAAGAATCGTACATATTTTGTATCTTTTCAAATTTTCACCTTGAAAGCATGTCAAATATTAGCGAGCTTTGCAAGAATTCTAGGCCAATCTCTTGAGAGAATTGTATGGAATGAAAAAGTCTCAAGCTTGAAAATCCTAAAGAAGATAGGAATGTGATTTTAAGAAACCTTTAAGCTTTAGGTAAAAATAAGAAAGGTGCTAAAAATTCTTTTATTATTCACAAAATGGGCAATGAGGATTGGCAAGACCCTTGACTAAGTTACTCAAGTACCAAAAGAGGGATCGTGGTAGAGAAAACACTAAACAAAGTAGACAAGTTTTAGGTTAAGAATAACTAACAAAATAATTTGAAATGTGCATTTCTAAGTGTCCAAAGAAGATTGAAGAAATCATCTATGATTAAGCTTTCAAACTAAGCCAGGGGATACACTAAGCTTTCTCCAAGCCAAGTTTACATGGAGAAAGCCAAGTGTATCCCTTGCACAATTGTAATCGTAAAATGGTATGATTTGGATACTATTTCAAGTTTTATCAAAAAGATTTTAAACTTCTTACTCAATTCTATGATTATATGAAGAGGAACAAAATCAAGAATGGTTTGAAATTACTTGATATCTTAATTAGAAAGCATGTACTTTAATTTGGTCTCTAACCAAGAAATAAAATGCCTCATAGTCATAGAAAAGATATTAAGAAGGACCTTGATACCTTTGTGAAAGATTTTCAAAGCACAAACCCGGAGAGTCTAATAAAAGGGCTAATCCAAGAAAAAATAATAGCAGACCACTAAATAGAGTGTTGATTAATAGATAGATCCTTACAAACATTATTGTCATGGTGAATATGTTTATTATGTTAAGGGCTTAAGGTATAATCTTTTGAGTGATGGTCAATTATGTGGAAATGGATACAATCTTGTTTTTTAGGATGGTGGTTGTGAAATTAGGAAAAGGTCTGAAACTATGATTGCTACTAGAAAGAAGATAAATGGGAATGTTTATCAATTAAAGACTGCCAATGGATACTATAAAAAGACTCAGATCAATGAAAATTGTCTATGGCATTGGAGGAAATGTAATGCCCCACCAAGGAACCCTCTGAACAATAGGGTAAAGCATGAGCTAATAAAAAAAATTATTTACAATTACATAAGCATTAACTACAAAAGTGCATCAATAAGAATATTTCATAAGAAATAAAGAAAAATAACAACAATCAATTTATGATTGTGCACAAGCAGAAATCTTCAACACTTCCAAGGGTCTCATGTGTACACACTAAATAGTGCACTTCTTTAAGTCATTACTTCTAAGGGAATCCATGAATGGGAAACCTTGAGAAAGTGACCTAGAGCTCCCTAGGCATGGAGTCACAAGGATGTTGATGGTGCTCTCAGCTAGAGCTATTGAAGCATGCAACCTTGCTAGTAAACCATGCAATGGGAGATTCAATGAGACAAGGGCAAGAATGCCAATATCTTCAAGAATCCAAATGGAGATGAAATGCAAGCTATGCTAAGAATGGAAATGCAAGCTAAGCTATGGAAATGAAAGATAGAAGTGTTACAAATCCTTGCTAATTAAGCTATATGAGCTAATCTAGAGCATGAAAGGAAACTAAGCTAAGAAAGCATAAACATGGAGCTAAGCTAAGAATGCAAGAATGAAGGCTAAATGCAATAAGATCTCCAAAAGCTCAAAAAGTCTTCAAAAGCTCCAAAGTCTCCAAGAAATCCTGCAACATAAGATTAGCATAAAAAGTTGGTTCCTAGAATAAGAAGAGAGCTTTTCTTTTATAGGAATTGAAAAGGAATGGACCATGGAGATTAAGAGGCAAAAGATTTAATCAAGGGTGGAGCTTGAAAGAGGAGCAATCCATGTGCACAAATTTCCTCCAATGAGAAATAAGTGTTGACTTTTGTGCCCCATGTGAGACAAAAAGGCCTTTTCTTATTTTTATAAAATAAGAATAATGCATTATTTGTGCAACTTAGGATAAGAGGACAAGTGGGGGCTTTTTATTTATTAAAAGGGGAGGGAATTCTTTTTAAATAAATAAAGACTTTAGGATAAAATGGTTAGCCCATAGAAAATAATCGAATAAATGATAGAACTAGGATTTGATCAAGAATAAGCAATTGATAATTTTAGCAAATAATGCTAGCAAGGGGCTAATAGTCTAGGTAACCATTTTTGGGTGATTACACCATGAAAACCCAAATATACACTCAAAATAGAATACATATGTTGACAAGATTGCCTAATAGGAGCTCAAACAATGCTCAATGAGCCACAAGAGGCTATGCCAACACTAACTCATGGCTATACATAAAGGAGACTAAATCAATCCTCTGAACTCATCTACACAGAGATTCATTTGAATACCAAAGGAAAGTGTTCATAAGATGATTAAGCATACATGTTCATTGGCTTCTAACCATAAAGGAACCACATAGAGTCATCACAAAAGCGTAAACAAGTTGTCATGTGTTCAAGCCTAAATAGAAAGCCAAAAGAAATGTAGATGCCAAAGCAAGCAGAGGTGCCAATATGCACAAATGTCAGTTTACAACACAAACATCACTTTACAAACTGGTAAAATTTTGAGACAAGAATTCTTAGACCAGAGAGTCAAATAAGTCATTCCGTAGGTGGGAACACTGATCAATGCAAGCGTCGATGCAATCATGGATGTTGATCTACAATTTCTCCCCAAACTTGGAAAAATTAAAGCAAAACGCCTAAGCTAACACCAACATATAGCTGGTAAATATCTATCTCCACACTAGGGAGTACCAGATACACAAGATCGAAGCTATAATCACTCGATACATGAATATAATCAACATAAATGAGCACTAATATATTGAGCATAGCATCATAATGTGAAATCACCAACAGTAACTACAAAGGGATAGAAAAGAGCACATCATGCTCAACACTCTCCACCATTGGAAGTAGTTTGTCACCTATACATCAACCCTTACTAGTGGCATGCAATGTCACCCAAACATGTGGTACCCTCAATCCCACCCCATTGTGCTTGTGGAGATAGTCACGCGACCCAAGTACACATAATGCACACATAGAGAGTAGGTTAACACGCATGCCATACAAGTGCAAGAATCAGGGGGTGGTACAATAATCCCAATACAATCACTTAGATGCAAAAGCTAAAATACAAGCACAACATGGATAACACTCAACATGCAAATATTCAAAATGAAATTATACAAAGTCGCTACTTAGATCTAAACATGGTATGGTGGTGAGACTTAAGAATGGAGTGTCATCACACAACTCATGGAGGCCCTTGTGGCTTTCAGCAGTCCTCTCATCAAGGAGAATCTACTGTGTTGGCTCGCATCTCTCAATAGATGGTCATTTTTGTCTTGACTCATGTCATCAAACAGTCATTTTTGTGCCAACTCAATATCCATATATGGTCATCGTTGTACCAACACACGTTCTTAGATAGTCATTGTACAAATGTTAGTTTATCTTGTTATTATGTTTTATCCCATTTATTTATTTAAGTTATCACTTTATTAAGAAATCTACCAAGGGATACCATGGGACCCCTTTGTGTCATATCCCGCTTGGAGATCCACTCTATTCCACTATTGTACACCAAGCAGCCATAAAAATGCAATGCCCAAGCAATAAAATATCATGCAATAAAAAAAACTCCAAGCCATGCAACAAGATGAGACAAGTATGCTCAATTGGACTCACCAAGAGAATAGGTCACTCAAACTTCGGCAAAGGAGCATGGCTCAACTACATGCTAGGATGTGATCTTAACACCATACATCTTCAATAACAAAGTGGCCTCAAAACAACATATGCTGAATCAATAAACAAGGAAATGAAAAGGCTATCAAACACAATCCATGAAATAAACAAGGTATTAGCTCCACTCATGGGCTGGGGAGCACTCACTTGGGCTCATCGAAGAGTATGGGTCTCTCGAGATCCCATCATAATAGGCATAAATCTCAACACCATTAATGTGGTCTCAAACTCACACATCAAGAAAATCAAGATGGCAACTCAACCATGCAAGAAAATCCAAATAATCAAGGTAATCAAATAAAGCACAAGTACTCTTAATTGGCCTCGTCACCAACAGCATGAATCCCAATGTGATTCGATATACATTTGTAAGATCATAGAAAGTTTCAATTAACCTATCAAGACAACCATAAAACCTTAAATATATGAAAATCTATCTAATCCTATCTTGAAAACTACTTGAAATAAAAGGAATTAAACACAATAAAACCCCTTCAAACAATGTTCCCATGTCCTCCTTTCTTCTCCGTAAAGTGAGATTATGTAGCTCTTTCAAATTATTGAAATGCACTTAAACAAATTGAAAGTGAGAATACTAGGAGCAAAATGACAATAAGAGTAGTCAAAGACTGGTTAGCCAGATTAGTGCAAAAAGACTCAATTTATAGGGTTGAGAGCCAAAATGCAAGAAAGGGCAAGTTAGTGTGAAACTTGGAAACATGTCATAATTATGACAAATTGGAAGCAAAAATTATCTTGCACAAATTAATGCACAATTAGGGGAAAGAGAAAGGATGAGGCTAATTAGTAGGCAATTTGGAGGCCAAATTAGTGGAAAATGGGATAGGGAAGGTGGAAGGAATTTGGAGGCTAATTGATAGGAAATCATGAAGCATGAATTAAGGGAATGTGTAAGAGTCACATTTTTAATATTTTGAAAATTTATTATTCCCTCAAAATTGGAAATTAGGAATTTAGGAATTTTGAAAATCCCATAATTCAAAAAGGGGATCAATTAATTAATTTTGGGAGACTTAGGATAGGGGGAATTAATATAATAAATAGATTAATACAAAAGGGATAAACTATGGGTTATCTATCCCAAGGGAATGAATTAGTAAAAATGATTGACCTAATTGATGATGTAGGATCGAAAAGGGGTTTGGTCTTGAATGATTTGATTAGGGTTCGAACTAATCTTGATGATTAAAAACTGATTATGGAACAACGCAACATTGATGAAAATGGACAATATGTGTGATTGAGGGAAACTGTATGCACCCTAAAATGGTCGCCTAGACTTTGGGCCCCATTTCTGCAATTTATCAAATCCCTGAATCAATATTTTCAAATATCAACAATATCAATTATATCAATTTCCTTGATCAAATCATAATCAATTCAATATTTCCTAAGGTTTGAGCCTTATTTAATTTAAAAGAAATAAAAATAAAAATCTTATTTAATTAAGAGAACATGCTCCCTTTTAATTAATTAAAAATCTCTTTTAATTAAATAATAAAATCACTTTATCCTAAGCCTTTATTTAATTAAAAGGAATTTCCTCCCCTTTTATTTAAATAAAAAATCTCCACTTTTCCTCTTTTCCTAAGTTGCACAAATAAAGCATTTATTCTTATTTTATAAAAAGGAAAAAGCACTTTTTGTCTCATATGGACACTAGAGTCAACTCCTATTTTCCTATTGGAGGATATTTGTGCACAAGGATCAAGCTTCTATTTTTCTCCATCGTTGATTAAGTCTTTTGCCTCTTAATCTTGATCGTCCATTGATTTTTCATTCTCTATAAAAGAAGAGCTCTTTTCTTCATTTTCATCCAATCTCTTTTATGCTATTGTTATGCTACAGGTTTTCTAAGTCATCTTGAAGCTTTTGGAGACATTCTTGCATCAAGTTTTAAAGATTTGGAGCATCATTGGCATTCATCTTGCATCTACATCACATCCTAGCTTGCATCATAGTTGCATCATCATGGTATCATTTCCTTTCATGTTTTAGATTAATCTCACATAGTCTAATTAGAGGGTTTGTAACTCTTTCATTTCCATTTTCATAGCCTAATTTTCATACTTGCATTGTCATATAGATTTGCATTGCATTCATTTGGATTTCATTGGGGATATTGGCATTGTTTCCCTTGTCTTTGATTTGGAATCTCTCATTGTGTGGTTGACTAGCAAGGTCATGAGTTTATAGCTCTAGCTAAGAGCAATTTTACAAATCTTGCAACTCCATGCATAAAGAGCTATGGATCGATTTGTGAGGGCTCATTCTTGAGTTTTCTTACATGTAAGGATTCATAGAAGTGTGGTCACATTTTCACCATACAGAAACAAGATAAAATAGCATCGATGAACTTTGACAATGCTATTAGGATGACTGATGGTGATCAAATAGCATCGTTGAACTTTGACAATGCTATTTGAAATTAACTTGGATTAGGATGGAAACGAGGCATCGATGAACTTTGACGACGATGACGATGATGATGATGATTAACTTGGAAAATGCCTTGGATTGATGATGATTGAATTGATAAGGACAATATTGACAAGGATTTAACAAGATTGGACTGATTTGAAAGTGATTTGATCAGACATCGATGATCTTGGACAATGCCCTAGATTTGATTTGAGAATGATCCAATGTGCTTGAAATGGTCTTGAACTGGTTAGGACTAATTTGGAAGGATTTGAATTGATTTAGGAAATTTTGACATGGTTTAGGATTGATTAGGAATGTTTAGGATTGGTTTAGGAATGTTTAGGAATGACAAGGATTGGTTTAGGAATGATTAGGAACATTCCAATGATGATTTGGTTTTGATTGATTTGGCCAAAGAGATCGAGGTTGTGATGCGAAATGAGGAAAATGTTAGTAACTAATCAAATGAGGAATGACACACAATAGAAGACATGTAAAAGGGGACACGTAGGTGTGAACCATTTTTAGGTGTATGTATTTTGCCCCTCTTTGAGACAATGTGATTATGAGCGATGGTTTAAAGAAAAATAAAGATCATACCCCAATGGATTGAAAGAAGGGAGGTAGGATGCCCCCTCGAGAAATTGGACAGAATTTGACTCCAAGAAAATTTTGTGAAAAGAAAATGATAACAAGGATTGATGGAAGGAATGTTAGTAAAAGGCTAAAATTAGATAGATAAAAGTTAATAATGGTGAAACTTTGCTTTCATAAGTGCATTTTATGTCATGAAAAATTTATTTAATATGGAAAAATCATATGCGTCGTGCCATGGCATAGAAATCCATGATGATAATGTGATCCATTTGCATGAAAAAAACACAATGCAGACAAAGAATGATCTTGTCTTTCCTAGCGCATATTAATGAAATGCCCCAGAATCTCATGAGATCATCCAACAAACAGAAGACAAAAATAAAAATAAACGACCATGAACCATCCCAGCCACTCTCATCACTTAGTGATATCCTACAGTAGCATAGGAACATGATCAAATGATAAATCAATAGAAGATAAGACTCACGAAACTAAGAAATCCAACAACCATTTTGATCTACTTGTCAAAATCGATAGTTTTTTTTTTTGTTTGATGATGGTAATGATGATGATGATAGTGTCTAGTTTCAAGAATGAAGTACCATGTCTAAGACAAATACCATATGGTTTTGAGTATACCACACCTTGTATAAGACAAGTGATAGGTTTGATAAAGGGGAAATTGATGTTGATTGATTGATAGGACAAGTTTAATCTGATTGATAGATGACTTGATTGGATAGTTTGTCTGTTGATGTGTGATTTTGTTAAGCGCGATGTTTAAAAGTCTTCAGGTTGCGTCTGTCGAAATGTTTGTCTCATCGCAAAGGATAATTTAATGAAAATGATTATGTACAAATTTATTGCAGATTTTTTTAAGGATTTGATTTTTAGGGTTTTGAAAATATTTGATTTTTTGTGCTTTTTTCATGATATTTTATGATTTTTAGAGATTTTTTCAAGACTTTTTATGTTTTTTAGTGATATTTTTCAGCTTCATATTCAATTTTTTTGAATTTTTTTAGGTCTTTATATGATTTTTATAGATTTTTTCAGCTTCGTATTTGATTTTTAGGTCTTTTCTCAAGATCATATTTGATTGTTTAGTTATTTTTTTAGATTCATATTTATTTTTTAAAAAAAAATTAAAGTCATTATATTTGATTTTTATGGACTTTTTCAAGTCTTTAGTATTTACATTTGTAAGAATGATTGAATTGCCCCTAGTGTCTAGCAAGGCAGGGACGTTATGGATTGATGGATAGGTGGGTAGGTGGATGAAGGCCAAAGGATTGTTGAATATGTTACTGAAGCTTTGTTTGGGGTGCCAAGGACTATAACATATTTTTTTTCCAATGTTAGGGATTGGATATGACAGGAGATGTCGAGTGATGCATAGGACTAGACATTTCAAGAGGTTTTTTTTTGAAATACATGTTGCATTTTTACGTCCTTGTTTTATATCAAGACCAAGATAGGGATTGGGATAGGATAATGCTAGGATATGGATAGGGAAAGAAAGATCAATAAGGGACAAGGGAAGGGATGTGGATAAAAGGATATGATAAGATAGATAATATTTTTGATATTTTTCAGAAGATAATGGATGCAAGACATGACATGGACAAAGGACTCAAGTGTCTTGTTCTTTGGATGGTACTCTTGAAAGGACATGTAATAATGGTCCATGACTATGATAGTATGATCAAAGACATTGGTAGGGTGATGACAAAGGGATATGAAAAGGATAGTTGGATAGGATAGGATAAGGATTATGCAAAGGATCAAGTAGGTCAAATGAAAGGATGGAAAATAGGTGTTGGATAATGGAGGTAGTGGAGGATGGCTTGATTTTTAGTGGATGGAAAGGGAGGAAAGAAAAACATCAGCACACACCTTGAGGAGTGATGAAGTCATGGAGGAAAAGGATATTTTGGATTTGATGAAGGAATGGATATGGATTTTGAGACATAAGGACCCAAAATGGATTTGGAAGATGGAAGGATTTTAGATGGAGGGATAGCAGCTTTGGATGCCAACTTGGATTTTTATTTAGGACTCTATGCTTCAAGAAGATTCTTGGGAATCCACATGCATTTAAATTTTTCATTATTTTGTGGGTCCTTGGTATGTATTTCTTGCACAAGGGATTTAGGAACCCATATTGCTTTTGATTTTTCTTTTTGTTTAATGGGCCTTTGTGGCCTTTTTTATACTTCTTTTTCTTTTTGGATAATATTTTTCTTTGATTTCACATGTCTATTAGAATGGACATATTAATACTTGAATGCATATGGATTTATTGACTTACTTTATATTTGGCATCCAAATTTCTTGGAAAGGAAATGGGATTTATGGATGAAAAAGAATGACATGGAGGCTTTGTAGATGGATGGAAGCTTCTCGAAGATGTGTGCCTTTGTTGACTTGCATATGGGCAAGGGTAAGTGGATTGTGAACTAGTGGATGGAGGAATATATGGACCTAAGATGGATGGAAGGGGTGAAGAAGAAGGTATACGTGTGGATTTGGATTTTGATGGGATACCCATGCCTTTAGAGTGAGCTTTAGGACTAAGGTCATGACCTTTAGACCTTTCTTTTTTTATGAAAGGGTTCTAATATACCTTTCTCATGGATGCTTAACTCTTTGACTCGATATTTATTTTTAACAATAGGATATTTTCAACAAGATGTGAGTTTATTTTGAGGTATGCATGGTATGGAATAACTGATAGGATCATGAGACATACTGGGCTTGATAGTGTTAGGAATAGTCCCAAGAGATAACTGAGAGGGGGGGTGAATCAGTTATCTACAATTTTCAATTCTTTATCCAATTAAGTATACTTAAACATAAAGCATAAACACAATGAAAGAACACTTCAACTCAACACCAATATTTTGGTTATAGGGAAACCCAAATAGGTAAAAACCTCGGTGGGAATTGACACCCACTAATATTCTGCACTAGTGTATTATGATCCTTGTTAGAAGATCCTCAACCCTGTTAGGAGTTTCTTTACAATATATTTAGTATAGTAGCCCTGGTCAAGGGTTGGACCCTGTTAGGATTCTATAACAATTAACCCTGTTAGGGGTGAGGACGCACTATCCGAGAGCATGCTGCTCAAATGGGCAAGGGCTACAACCTTTTGAATAAACAATACACACTATATCTGGATCTTGGTGAATTGCACTTTAACCTGTTGTCTGGATCAGTTCCAATGTATAGCACAAATAATTTACTTGGTCACATAGACCTTCTTCTGATGGCTCAACACTTCGCACACTCTGCTCTGCTCTTAACAAACTATGAACCACACTCTAGCAATCACAAATGACTGCCTATAAATATCATTCCTCTAAATGATATAATCAAGTTAGCTTATTAGAACCACCTTAAAATCATTGTAGAGAATTCATAACAAACTCCAATAATAATTCAGTCAGCTCTACTAAGTACACAACACATTCTGGGACCTATCCAATAAGATAATTGTAGACCCACGCTACACACTGTCAGCTCTACCAAAATAATTGGATCTTTCTCCTCAAGTTGAATTACCTCATGCACTCTTAACTGAACCTTACTAACTCTTCTCCAAGATCTAATCCAAGGGCACATACTAGAATGATAGGCGTAACTCCAAAACCAATATAATCTTTGTCGGCTCTTCTATACAAACACATGAAACTACTACTGGTGAATAACGATTGTATAACTTAACTTCTACTGATCATCAGACTCTATGTCCATGAATGTAACATCACTAATATGTCTTCATCACATATCCAAATGTGCAAGGCTCCATGATAAATGTACGGACAACCATTCACATAACACTACCTATTACTCTGTTAGGAACACTGCTGACACAAGTTTCTATATAACTGTCTGTACTAACAGTTAACCTCTGGGCCCATGATATCAGGATGATAACATGTCAATGCTACATATACTAAAATTTTACTGCATAAGTCTTCCACGCATGCTACTTACCATATGTTGTCATCAATGACAAACATACAGTCAGCACTAGCTTGCTGGAAAATCTCCAACAATCTCCCCCTTTGGCATTGATGGAAACATATGGAATGAAAAACTCCACCAATCCAAATGAACATTTATTTTATAACATTCTCCATTTCCTCTTCAAAACTCCCCCAAATATGAATCCTCCATCTGCTACAATATTCTTCAACATTCTCCATTTCCTCAACTGAACTACTTCCATAACTGAATACTACTTCCCCTTAGTATATTACTCCTCCTTTTACTTCTTTTTTTTATGACTATATATTACTCCCCCTTTGACATCAATGGAAAAGAGTGACAATCAATTTAAGCATCAATACTTCTCCTAAAGTAGAGTAGTCAACCATCCATCAGTCCCTGAGGACTGATGCTCTTTCTTCTAAGCAGAATCATGGAAGGGAATTACTCCCAACTTCTCCTTGAGATACTCAAAAGTATCCTTTGGAAAGGGCTTTGTGATATGTCTGCTAACTGATCTTTAGGACTCACATAGGATCTCAATATGTTTTGTCTTTGCATGCATCACAGGGTTCTTTGACATGCTGATAGTGCTAGTGTTATCACAATGAATAACAATAGGATAATCAATCTGAATTCCAAAATCCTTTGTCATCAATTTGATCCAAACAATTGTAGAAAAATTCAAGACTGCTGCAACATACTCCGCTTCTATTGTTGACTGAGAAATGCAATTTTGTTTCTTTCTTGTCCAAGTGAGAAGTCTGTCACCAAGAAACATTGCTCCACCTGATGTACTCTTTATGTCATCAACGCATCCTACCCAATCTGCATCAGTACACACATGAAGCTCAACATTTTCTAAACTAGGATACCATAGACCATAGTCTATAGTGCCTTGAAAGTATCTGAATATCCTTTTTTCTACCATGAGGTGACTTTGTTTAGGCTCTACTGCAAATCTTCCAACTATGCCAATTGCATTGGAAATATCAAGTCTAGTTTGAGTAAGATAAATGATTTTGCCAATCATAGATTTGTACAATGTTATATCTATTGCCGGTGAGTCATCTTCTTTTTTAAGCTTGCATCTAGTTATCATAGGTGTCCCTACTAGCTTGCAATCATCCATCTTGAATTTCTTCAATATCTCTTTCACATACTTGGACTGATTAATGAAAATACCTTTCTCTGTCTACTGCACATTCAATCCCAAAAAGTACTTGATAGGTCCAATCATGCTCATCTCAAATTTGCTCTGCATCTCCTTAGCAAATTCAGCACTAAGTTTGTCATTACCTCCAAAGATAATGTCATCAACAAATATAGCTACAAGTAGTAGTCCTTTAGATGTCTCTCTTATGAATAGGTTGCAATCTGCTGGTCCTTTCTTGAATCCACTCTTTGTTAGATATCCATCAAGTCTCTCATACCAAGCTCTAGGGGCTTGCTTAAGTCCATAGAGGGCTTTCTTCAATTTTCATACCATATAAGGTCTATCTGATAGGGTAAATCCTTCTGGCTACTCAATATATACTTCTTTTAATTCACCATTCAGGAATGTTGACTTAACATCCATCTGATAAACTTTGAAGTTTTTGAATGTTGCATAAGCTAGAAACAACTTAATAGCTTCTAATCTTCTCACTGGTGCAAAAGTGTCTGAATAGTCAATGCCTTCTCTCTGCACATATCCCTTACACACTAATCTTTCCTTGTTTCTTACTACTGTACCATCTTCATTCATCTTGTTTCTGAATATCCATTTTGTTCCAATCACATTCTTATCACTAGGTCTTGGGACTAGTTCCCAAGTATCATTTTTTATAATCTGATCTAGTTCTCCTTTCATAGCATCATGCCAATCTGAATCATTGCATGCGTCTTCAACACTTAAGGGTTCAATCTAAGATAGTAAACATACCACCTCATTGCTTGCAGAACTCTTTGCTTTTGATCTTGTTGTGACTTTTTCACTCTGATCTCCAACGATGTCATCCTTAGAACGATATCTAGATGTAAACTTTGGAGCTTTGGGTGATACTGTCTTATCTTCCTTAGGAGTTTCTTCTTCACTTGTCTTAGGGTCATTGAATAACACATCAATACTATCAAACATTTCTTCAATAATTGTCTCACTAGTGGAGGGTCTGGGTTCTTCTTCAATCATGGGTGATAAATCATGATATCTTTCTTGAACCATAAAATTTTCATCAATCTTAACATGAGCACTTTCAATGATCTTTTTCAATCTTAAATTGAAACATCTATAAGCTTTACTTTTAGTAGAGTAACCAAGGAAAATACCTTCATCACTTCTTGCATCAAACTTTCCTACTACTTCATCTCTCTTGATGTAGCACTTGCTTCCAAAGATTCTAAAGTATTTTACTTTGGGAACATTACCAAACCATAGCTCATATGGTGTTTTGTATGTGCCAGGCCTTAATTGAATTCTATTGGTGGTATAGATTGTTGTATTGACTGCATCTCTCCAATAGGTGTGTGCCACTTTTCCTTCAATCATGATGGTGCACATTGTATCAAGTATGATCCTATTCCTTCTTTCTGCAATTCCATTCTAGTGAGGGGTTCTAGGTGCACTCAATTGCCTCTTGATGCCATGTTCTTTGCAATACTCATAGAATCTATCAGAGGTGAATTCTCCTCCCCTATCTGATCTCAAACATTTTATCTTTAGTCCAGATTCATTTTCAACCTTAGCTTTGAATATTTTGAACTTCTCAAATGCTTGTGACTTATCTTTTAAGAACACAACCCACATCATTCTTGTATGGTCATCAAAAAACAAAATGAAATATCTTTCACCATAGTAAGATCTTGTTTGAGTTGGACCACATAGGTCTGTATGAATCAGATCTAGCTTGTTCTCTATTTAATTGAGCTTGCTCCTGAATGAGTTTCTCACATGCTTTCCCATCACACATTCCCTGCATATAGTATCAACTGGCTTTGCTATGCTAGGTAGATCTCTTACTACCTTTACATTGCTTATCTTTACTATGTTATCAAAATTGATATGACATAGTCTTTTATGCCACAACCAACTATCATCTACTTTAGCAAGAAAACAACTTTCTTCTAGATTAAGTTGAAAAGCATTACCTTTAGTCTTTGATCCTGATGCAATTATTTCTCCTTCTTTGTTGTTAATGATGCACTTGTTTCCATTGAATTCCAATCTGTAACCTTTGTCAAGTAACTGCCCAACACTTAGTAGGTTATGTTTCAAACCATCAACATAAAGAACATCATTAGTACTATTCTTTCCATCCAAGGTGATGGCTCCTCTACCAATGATGGGTTTAGGAGTGTTATCTCCAAATCTAACCATGCCACCATTATATTTGTCTAGATGAACAAATCTATCTTTATCACCCATCATGTGATGTGAACAACCACTATCTATAATCCAGTATGTCCTTATATCAGCTTGTGAAATCAATGAGCTCTTGTTCCTCTTTCTCATCTTCATGATTTGTTTTATTGTTCATTTTCTCTATAATAGAAATAAATCCAATTTCTTCTTCAATTGAATCATCATCTGAAACTCCATCTCCAACATAGTAAAATTCCTTAGAGTATTTAGGCTTGTAGTCATTTTTGAACTTTCTAGCTATTGTAGGACACTTAGATGCAAAGTGACCAATCTTATTACATGAAATGCATTTAAATGGCAATTGACCTTCATATTTTCATTTTCCTTTCTTTTCTCTTTTGGAAATCATAGCAATGAAATCATCTAGTGTTTTCTCTTCATCATCATTATCAAAATTACTAGAAGTGTTTGCAGATTTATTACCATGAACTATTGCTTTGAAGGCTGTCTCACTTTTAGGTTCTATCTTCAATCTTGAAATCTCAAAAGATGAGATTTTGTTGATCAAGGTCTCTTTCTTGAAATTTGATGTAAGCTGCATGGTCTCATCAAGGATGTTGATCTTGTTTTCATATTCTGGAGTGAGAGTAGTCATCAATTTGTCCATAATGTCTTCCTCTGAGATCTCTCTACCATTGTTCCTTATTCCAGCAATTGCTTCATTGATCCTTTGATTGTAAGCTCTGACATTTTCTTCAGGTATAATCTCTAATGCATTGTATCTTTTCTTCCATGTTTTTTTGCGTGCATCTTTTTCTTGTTTGTCTCCTTCAAATATGTCTTCTAGGTACTTCCATATCTTGTGGGTTGTATCTACTTTCTTTATTTTTGAAAACTCACTATCAAATAGGGTGTTGATGAGGGCTTCTTTGGCTATTGCATTTTGATGAAAAAATTCCTTTTTCTTTTCAGTAGCATCATCCTTTGCAAGGTCTTCTAAAGTAGAGATCTTGACTGCTTTGATAGTTACATCAAAAACTTCAAAATAAATGCATTGCAAATGAGTCACCATCTTGTTCTTCCAATCAAGATAATTCTCTCCATCAAACTTAGGACTTTCTTTTCTAAAGAATTCCATCTGATCAAACTCAAGATGTTAAAATTTCTCTTTGAGGCACTTGGCTCAGATACCAATTGTTAGGAATAGTCCCAAGAGATAACTAAGAGGGGGGGGTGAATCAGTTATCTACAAGTTTCAATTCTTTATCCAATTAAGTATACTTAAACATAAAGCATAAACACAATGAAAGAACACTTCAACTCAACACAAATATTTTGGTTACAGGGAAACCCAAATAGGTCAAAACCCCGCTGGGAATTGACACCCACTAATATCCTACACTAGTGTATTATGATCCTTGTTAGAAGATCCTTAACCTTGTTAAGAGTTGCTTTACAATTTATTTAGTACAGTAGACCTAGTCAAGGGCCAGACCCTATTAGGATTCTTTTACAATTAACCATGTTAGGGGTGAGGACACACTGTGTGAGAGCACACTGCTCAAATGGGCGAAGGCTACAACCTTCTGAATAATAGATACACACTATATCTGGATCTTGGTGAACTACACTTTGACCTGCTATCTAGATCAGTTCCAATGTATAGCACAAATACTTTACTTGGTCACATAGACCTTCTTCTGATGGCTCAACACTTTGCACACTATGCTCTTCTCTTAACAAACTATGAACCACACTCTAGCAATCACAAATGGTTGCCTATAAATATCTTTCCTCTAAATGATATAATCAAGTTGGCCTATTAGAACCACCTTGAAATCATTATAGAGAAGTCATAACAAACTCCAATAATAATTCAGTCAGCTCTACTAAGCACGCAACACATCCTGGAACCTGTCCAATAAGATAATTATAGATGCACACTACACTCTAACGACTCTACCAAAACAATTGGATCTTTCTCCTCAAGTTGAATTACCTCATGCACTAACCGAACCTTCATAACTCTTCTCCAAGCTCTAATCCAAGGGTGCATATCGAAATGATAGGTGCAACTCGAGAACCAATATAATCTTTGTCAGCTCTTATGTACAAACATAGGAAACTGCTACTAGTGAATAGTGACTGCATAACTTAACTTCTACTGATCATCAGACTCTGCGTCCATGAATGTAACATCAATAATATGTCTTCATCACATATCCAAATGCACAAGGCTCCATGATAACTATACGGACAACCATTCATAGAACACTGCCTGTTACTCTGTCAGGAACACTGATGACACAAGCTGCTATATAACTGTCTGTACTAATAGTTAACCTTTGTGCCCATGATATCATGATGATAACGTGGCCATGCTACATATACTAAAAGCTTACTACATAATTCTTCCACACATGCTACTTATCATATGTTGTCATCAATGACAAACATACAGTCAGCACTGGCTTGCTGGAAAATCTCCAACAAATAGACCTAGGGGAACCCATTTTAAGTGTAAGGGGTGCCATGAATATCTTGCACAAATGTGTTTAAATCATGAGGGGGATTAGGAGAAATAATGGGATCCTGTGATAGAATAGGGGTACTAATAGGGTCATCTAGTAGGATAGGGTCTTGCAAAGGATATGGAAGATAAGAGAAAGGACAAGAAGGAATGGAGGGATCTTGGGGAGGATCCAAAGGGATGATGAGATCTTGTGGAGTATCTAGAGTCAAGGGGATATTTTGATCTTGACTTGGAATGGGATCATTGGAAATAATGGAAGGGAGGACATGATCTTTCTTAGAAAGTGGAAGGTCAGTGGGACTTGGAAGGACATTTTGGCCTTGAGATGGAATGGGATAATCTTGGATAGGAGAGTTAAGGATAATGGGATCATCATTAGGCTCAATGGAAATGGGATCTTGGTCAACAATTGGATGGGATTGGTCATTGGTGAGATCTTGGTCTTGATTTGTTTCTGAACTTATTTCTTGGTACTTTAGTTCATCCTCTTGACATGGGGTTTGACCTGGAATATGAATAGGGGACTCTAGAAAAGGGTCAATGTTTTGAAATGAAGGAGATGGACTTTATTGAATAGGATTGTGTAGAGATGGAGTACATTGTTTCATTGGATCTAGCATTTTGGAAGCATGGAAGGGAATTGTGTCAAAAAATGTATTAGCTTGATTTTTTTTTCGATGGATAGCCCTTGTAAGGTTTCATCATTAGATATGTCACTCGTGGGAGATAGAGGAAATTTCTCTTGTGAAAATTTTGGGGATAAAGAGATGGAAGGGGACATGGATGTGTCTTGAAGGTCAATTGCTTGATGGAAAATGGGTATATCATCCATGTGATTATTTTGGGATGGGTCATTTCTAGACATTGGTAATTTATTATATTTATATATACAATCCAATGTTTGAAACAAATCCATTAAAACGTTGGATTTGAACTTTTATTTATTTGTTGATCTTGTTGGTGAGACCACATTAATGTTTGCAAGTTGTGAAGAATTTGTTGATGGAACATGTCCCACAAAAGGTTGATTATTGATCATGCTTTATTCATATTCAAAAGATGACATATTTTAATTTATGTTCATTTGGGAAAACCTTTCTTTTGAATTTGAGGACATAAAAAGATTCTCTTCAACAGGTGAAAAATTTCGTGACCTTGGAATTGGTTGACTTGATTGAATGATGGGTACAAGAGGTTGTGTGACTGTGTGAGGCACATTTGGTTGCATGATAATAAACATTGGTAGAATTATGCCACACTCTAGTTGGAAGGTTTGATTTGGAACTTGGTTGAATGATTGATTTGAAACTTCATGGCAATTGATTTAAAATTTGATTGAATTGAGCATGATATGGGACTTTGTTGAAAAAGGTTTTCTCTTGAACGTGATTGTGTTGGCATTGGTTGAGATTTTCCTTTGCTTCATCTAGTTGGGAATGAAGTTTTGGTATTTGTGACCTTTCAATGAGAGCTTTGATGTTAATTTCCCCCAAACTTTCTTCTTGGCATTTACAAAGTTTGGTTGTATCTTTTCTAGTCTTAGTCTTTTTCAGCAGTTTTGATTTGTTGTTCCACAAGCTTAATTTCTTTCTCTAATTTGTATATCAAATTTTGAGTCAAGTGTGTCTGGTATTGATGTGATTGATCATGTGAGAATGTCATTTCTCTTGGATTAGGAATTTTTTGTGATAATGACATGGGTAGTGGGTCATAATGTGCCTAGGTCTCTTATCTTGAAGGGTGCATGATGCTTGTGTCATAAGGTGCTTGGGTCTCTTATCTTGAAGGGTACATGATGTTTGGATGAAAACCTTGTGTTTGAAAAGGTATACCTTGTCTAGGATCAAAGGGTATTTGTGTGGTCTCACTTGAGATATACATGGGTTGGTAAGAACCTTATTGCCTTGTCTCAATTAGCATGATGATTAAATGTACCTAAAGATATGAAGGGTATGCAATATGCAACTTTGTTTTGGATTTTAAGGAGACTTTGGAATGAGAATGAAACTTAAGGTATGCTAAGGATTTTGAAATTATGTGAAACTTTGGGAGATATGTGAATGCAAATGTGTTACTACAACTGATGGTGATGATGATGATGAAGATTGAGATCAGAGGTATACAAGATTGTAGAAGGATTGATCAGTTATTATTTTTTCATTGATGTCAAGCAATTGATTTCTAGTTTATATTGAGTTGCCATATCATTTGTAGTATCATATAAGTTGAGTGAGTCAAGGAAAAAGAAGAAGTGAAAAGTTGTGAAGTTGAAGAACTTAAATGGGAAGCTAATACAGATCAGATAATGATAAGGTTATATTAATTTAGTTGTTTTCTACTTTATATTTGATTATATCAAGTCGGTAAAAGAGATTGGTCGATTCGGTAAACAAAATAGTTTGGTTACCGAGCAAGAATAAGTTATTCGATAAAAGGAAAGTAAGTTCCTATAAAGTGAAAGGAATTCAAGACACCGAGTACGCGGATTTAGTTATCAAGTGAAGAAAAGAGAATTTTGGTTGAAGGAAAAGGAGTTAGCGATTGAGAAAAGAACATAAATTAAATAAAAGGATCATAATGAAATTTAATGATGAGCCACAGTGATCTAGAAGACTCTAAGGATGAGGAAGAGTTACTCAAAAAGATCTACGATCGGGAAAATTCAAGGTTATGATCTAGGGTAAAGATCTAAGTAGAAAAAAGTGAAGGTACAAGTTTCAAGAAATGTTCAAGTTCTGACATGATGATAAAACATTTTAACGAACTCCAAATTCATTGAATCAGTTCAAGAGGATGATCTGATGGTTGATAATAAATAGAGGAAAATGTAATAGAAGAGATTAAGAGGCAAAACAAAGTCTATATAAAGGATGAAATTGTATGAAGAACAAGCTGGAAAGTTGAAGTGTGGATGAGTAACTGATTGATGCAGTGAAGAAGAAAAAGGTTGAAGATCAAGTATGCAAGCAGAGATTGATGAAGTGTTAGAGCCAGTGGGAAGTGATGGAATAAAGTGAAGACAAAGAGTGTATAAGGGATCTGACTAAAGAAGATGTAGTTGTAGATTTAATGATGGAGTTGATGAAAAACAACCCACAGCTCCCAAGAACACCTGCATGTAAAAACCTATCACAGAAAGAGAGAGAAGCAAACAACTATGGAGGCCTGAACACATTGATCCACGAGAGAGGAGAAATCCTTGATGTGCAAAAACAAAAGTTGCAATCAATAATGAAATGTCAGAAAAGGTTACAAAACAAGAGGAGATCAATCCTTATAAAAGGAGATCAGAAACCCTAAAAAGGTAAAACCCTAGGTTGCATGATAATAATTAATAAAGATAATTAATTATTATATGCCTAAAGTTTAGCTTAAGTATAAAGAGGTAATAAGTGACTGAATAATTAAATCAATATGATTCAATTAATTAGTAAACACTTTATTACTCTAACACCCCCCCTTAAGATAAACTTTGGGAGAAGCTAAAAACCTAGAAAGAACTACTGAAAGCAAATGGGTCCCAGCAACAAAGGCCTAATTAGGTACCTAAGTACAAAAGAGAGTATCTACAAAGCGGAGAAATAGAGAAAACCACATGGGAAAAACTCTACTCCAAAAAGAGACAAAGACTAGTCTGAAGGACTGAAGAAGCCTCCAAAACTAGGAATGTTCCAGAAAATAGGAACAAAGATGAACATGTACAACATCACTGAAGCATGAAACTACAAACTCTGTCAAGAAGAAACTGATGATCTGAAGATCCTCCAATGAAATATGACCAGGTAGAGAAGACTGCAATCTTCATGAGTGCCCTCAAATAACACTACTCAAATCAGGAGGCAAACAAAGGTAAACACCTAAACTCGAAGATACAGATGGCGTAAAAACCAAAAGCCTGAAGAGCTGATCAATCAAAGCTAGAAGAGTGCATCCAAAAATAGGAAAGAAAAGAGTGTCCATATGGTAAATGATCCATCTCACTGGAATGCATAGGTACCCAGCCACTACAACCACCTAGTACATAGGATCAAATACTAAATACATGGCTCACACTATTGAACCAAAGAAGTAGTAGAACCAACAGTAGAAACCCCCCCATACTGCTCACAAGGGAGTAATGAAAGGTACACTAAAAAGATCATCCAATATGAACTGCATGATGAAGATGAATCTGAAACATCGAATGTACAGAGAGAGTACAAACACAAATAAAGATACCTGAGGCTAATGTCATTGGATGAACGCTCACATGACAAAAGAAGATGGCAAACAAAGGAAAACATCAAACCCCCCTAGCACTTTATAATGGAGTACGAGTATAGAAAGCACGAACATGTGCAAGATCCCATCAAAGCAATAGAATGGCACTTTATCTCAGTGTGTGTGCATAAAAGAATGCTACAAAAGTGAAGTATACACTACTCAAAGAATATCAAAAGCTACTGAACCAAAAGAACAGCCTAAGATGAGCCATCCCTCAAAGGGAAGAGATCCCAGGAACTGAAACAACCAAGATATCCACCAGACTACAAAAAAGAAAGAATCTAAATAAAATAAACCTAGAGTAGAATCTATAAAAATGACTCATAGCACTGAAAAGCTCTCTGAACAAGCTTTCCAATGATATATCTTTTTCCAAAAATAGAGTCCAGATGTGCAAGATAGAGCTCTCAAAGTACAGAACTAAAGATCTGGCTTTGACAGAGAAAAAAACCATCAAAAAAATAAAACCAGAAAAATAAACTCCAGATATGGAAAGAGCTCAGAATCAACTTTTCGACAATATCTTGTTTGCCAAATTTTGACACCGTATGCTCAAGATATGAGCAAAAACCAACAGCTGTGCTGGAGGGCCCAAAGAAGGTGTCTGCAAGGATCTGAGGATGGGTGATGTCAGAAAAAGGACAAAAAACCACATGAAACCATCAGATCTGATAAAAGCTCAAAAAGAGCTTTCTGGCAATATCTCATTTGCTGAAAATAGAGCCTAAATGCAAGAGAAATAGATCTCGGAAGGCAGGAGGTCTGAAATGCCATGATCACAGAGAACATCTAAATTTGACAGAAAAAAAGAGCATCAAAATGGCAAAATCAAAAAACCATGCTAGCAAATTCAGATCAGGCTCGGAACCAACTTTCTGACAATATATTGCATGCCCAATTACGATTCCAAATGCTTGAGATATTTGCAAAAAGGCCCAAGTACCTCCAAAAAACTCAAAAAAAGGACAAAAGGATGCTGACATCAACAAATAGCCTACTTAAAAATGATAGCCAAATGGTCGTCATAGTCTAAACCCCTGGGGCTTAAAGAAAAAGACCCTGGTCACGTGGGTGACTAGGGGGCTAAATTTCCTACGCTGGGGCTGGCCACATGAGTGTAGGGATCGGGGGCCGCTGGGTGGAGTGATGCAGTGTGGCGCGGGCGGTGGCAGCACCGGCGGCAGTGGTGCAGGGGGCGCAGACGATGGAGGAGGCCGTGGCAGGGGAGGCGCTGAGTGTGGCAGTGGCGGCAGAGGAGGCCACAGTGCACAGAGGTGGTGGGGCGGTGCTTGGGTGGCCGCCTGGCCAAAAATATTTTATTATATTTTTAAAAAAAAATCATACACCTGTACCTACCTCAGAGTGCATGCCAAGGTCGTACGGCCCTGGTATACAAAAAATATTTTCCTCAGAAGTGAACTTGTCCAAAATCGACAAGCTTTATATGGATTTTGACTATCCCAAGCCTTCTAGACATAGTCGTGAGGTCCGTTTGGGCCAGAAGTGCTCCAAAAAATAGTGATCACCTCAGGATCCCTATTGGTGCCAATTGCAAAAAAAATTTCTCACAGATTCCAATTGTGTCCAAATTGGACAAATTTTATATGGATCTTGGGGTTCTTGGATGCTCTAAACGCAACCGTGAGGTTTTTTTGAAGCCAAGATGACCATAAAAATAAGTCCCCCCCCAATCTAATAGGAAACCCTCTCTGAAAACATAGATCTAATGAACATGACTGAATCTCTCAGAAGGAGGACAGGGGCAAGCAGATCTAAAGCTCTGATACCATGATGGAGTTGATGAAAAACAACCCATAGCTCCCAAGAACACCTACACGCAAACACCTGTCACAGAAAGAGAGAGAAGCAAACAGCTATGGAGGCCTGAACACATTGATCCACAAGAGAGGAGAAATCCTTGATGTGCAAAAACAAAATTTGCAATCAATAATGAAATGTCAGAAAAGGTTACAAAACAAGAGGAGATCAATCCTTATAAAAGGAGATCAGAAACCCTAAAAAGGTAAAACCCTAGGTTGCATGATAATAATTAATAAAGATAATTAATTATTATATGCCTAAAGTTTAGCTTAAGTAGAAAGAGGTAATAAGTGACTGAATAATTAAATCAATATGATTCAATTAATCAGTAAACACTTTATTACTCTAACATTTAAAAATAAATTTTTATATTGTTTCTTGTTAACATTTGTAGCAGAAAACTATCTTAATCGAGTGGGCTTAACAATCTTATTGTAAAACCTTGAGAGAGGTGACATTATAGAAGAGTGTTTGAAGACCTTTAACCAGGCCACTCCTAAACAGGTGAAGATCCTAATAGATCTGAGGCAAATCCCCTGATAGTGTCACATTTAGCAATGTGCATTGTAATCTTTAACCATACTTCAAAAGAGTATTTCTTTAGTGGGTGACAATTCCCATAGTGCTTTTTTCCAAAATTGGGTTTCCACATTAAATAATGGTGTTATATGTGTTCGATGTTTATTATGCATGTTATAGTTGATTGATAATTTAATTTACTGCTATAGGTTAATATTGAATTTTGTCTGATCAGGTTGTTACCAAGTTGAATCAAAGAAATTTTTAAGGTTAAAAAATCATTGATTACTGATTCACCCCCTCTCAGTAATCCAATAATTGGTATCAGAGCTAAGTACTCTAAAGGGATAAGTTTGAATGACTTGACTAAAATATCTAAAGATGTATAAGAGGGAGGTACCAAAGTTTAATAGAGACAAATTCTATGCATGGAAAAGCAGGATGAGGTTGCACATATCTAGAATTGGAGAGTATGCAATATACTATCTTGAAAATGAATATTCACCACCACCATTTGGGCCTATGACAGTTGAACAAGTAAGAGAAAAACAAGATCACACACAAGTTATGATTGATATATCTTCTGCCCTCACCGACCTAGATTTCAATGACCTTAAAGGATGCGATATAACAAAACAAATGTGGGACAAGTTTGCATTGGTATGTGGTGGAGATCTGCATGTTCAAAAGGAAAAAGTTGAAAGTTTGAAAGGAAAATTAGATTGTATGAGAATGAAAGAAGGTGAAGATGTTATACAATACAATACAAGATTGAAGGAAGTTATGAGTTCTATCAGAGGTGTTGGAGGACATATTGAAGAAGAAGAAGATGTAACAAGTAAGTTCTTGAGGACATTGTTGCCTATATATTCTATCTGAGTGTCTGCAATACAAGAACTGAGATCCATTCCTCAAATGACTATTTCACTGGATGCTACAATTGGTAAGTTGATTGCTTTTGAGCTTAATGATTTTTTGACAATAGTTTACCTGTCACTTCTAAGATTGAGTTTGCATTCAAGTAATCTTTGAATATTGGAAATCCTAGAGAGTCTAGATCTATTGATGGTTATGTAAGTAGTGCAAGTGAAAGATTTTAGAGTTGCAAGAGTAATTTAGATAGTCTATTAGAAGGGGAAAGACAAAAAGAAGAGTTTGAAGCTTTACAAGATAGGAAGATACCAAGAGGAAAAGGAAAATACCGAGGTAAATTACCCTTGAACTGTTTCAATTGCAATAATATTGGTCACATTGCATCTAGATATCCTGACAACAATAGTGATGAGAAGAAATACAAATGAGATTAATAAAAAAAAGGGAGAACAGATTCAGGAGATACCAAGATTTCAAAAACAAAGGTAAGAAGTCATGCTACTTTGTTGAAGAAGGACTAACTGATGATGATTCTAATAATGATGAAGGTAAACAGGTTGTGTATGCTTCTATCAAGGATGATTCTGATGAAGAAAGATATGGAGAGGAAAAATATTTAATTTATCATGTTAGTAAGAATGATACATGGATAATTAATAGTGGATGTTCATATCATATGAGTGGTGACACACATAAGTTTATTACTATGGAAGATCATGATGGAGGTTATGTTAGATTTGATAATGATGCTTCATATCCTGTGACTGGTAAAGGTTCTATAATTTTGTTGATAATACACAATTTGATGATATCTATTGGGTTGAAGGACTAAAGTATAATCTATTGAGTGTGTCATAGTTGAATAAAATAGGTCACCAAATGGAATTATAGAATGGAAAGGTAAATTTATTTGATCAGAATGGAGGTCTGATTGCTACCGATGAACAATCTAAAGGTAACTTATTCTACCTCGATACTACTACAAAAATTTTCTTATTTGCTAAAGTTGAGGATGTATGGTTATGTCACAAGAGATTTTGTCATGTGAATTTTGACAACTTAATTAAGGTGAGAAAAAAGAATAGAGTAAGAGGTCTACCGAGATTGGATAAACTTGAGAATGTTATGTCCAAAGGATGTCAAGTTGGTAAGATGACAAAGTCAAGTTTTACAAGAAAATATTACACAACACAATGAATTTTGGAGTTAGTGCACACTGACCTATGTGGACCTATGAGAACACAAAGTTACTATGGTGATATATATTTCATTTTGTTTGTTGATGATTATTAAAGAATGATGTTTGTCATGTTTTTGAAGGAAAAATCTGATGCTTTTCAAATGTTCAAGTGATATAAGGTAAGAGTTGAAAAGGAGACTGGAAGACAATTGAAGTGTCTAAGATATGATAGAGGAGGTGAGTTTACATCTAATGAGTTTACACTTTTTTGCAATGAACATGGAATAAAGAGACAAATGTCTTCACTAAGGACACCACAGAAAAATGGTATAGTAGAGAGAAGAAATAGATCCATTATTGATTGTGATAGAACATTGATGATTGAGAAGGGAATGTCTCAAAAATTTTGGAGAGAAGTAGTTAGTATTGCAGCTTATACACTAAACTGAGTACAATTGAAGAAAAGTACAAACAAGACTCCATATGATATCTGGTACGATCACAAATTGAATGCAAGTTATTTCAAAGTATTTGGAAGTAAATGTTACATTATAAAGGATGCTAGAAATGGAAAGTTTGATCATAAAGGTGATGAAGGAATATTCTTAGGATATTATACAAAGAGAAAAGCTTATAAATGTCTGAATAAGGCTACTAACAAAATTGTAGAAAGTGCGAATGTAAGGATTGATGAATTTACAGAGAAAAATGAAGAAAAAAGGAAAAAGGAAACTAAGGACTATCAAAGATTTGTGTATGTTCAACATGAATTTCCTCACACCTTACAGATAGTGAAAATCAAGGAGGAAGTTAAATAGAGAGAGACCCTACCGAATTCTGAAAATGAAGAATTTCCACAGTCTACCAATCCTATTCTAGAAAAGTATGTGAGAGGACACCACTCACCAAGAAAAATTATTGGAGACAAGAATGTTGGAGTAATGACAAGAAGTAAGTTGAGAGATAACACATGTTTGATTTCTGAATTTGAGCCAAGAAAAGTAAATGATGCTTTAGATAATGAAGATTAGGTTAAAGCTATGAAAGAAGAGATAGATCAAATTGAAAAGAACAACACATGGACTTTGGTTCTGAGACCTAAAGATAAAAATGTTATTGGTACTAAGTGGACTTTAGAAACAAGTTGAGTGAACATGGAAATGTAATTAGAAACAAAGCAAGATTGGTTTTCAAAGGGTATGCACAAGAAAAAGGTATTGATTATAGTGAGACTTTTGCACTTGTTTCTAGATTAGGAGTTAGAATTCTACTAGCATATGTAGTTTATAAAGGATTTAAAGTTTATCAAATGGATGTTAATTCTGCATTTCTTAATGGTATTCTTGAAGAAGAATTTTATGATGAACAGCCTAAAGGATTTGTTGAGAATACTAGCAAAGACATGGTATGTAAACTGCACAAGGCACTGTATGATTTGAAACAAGCACCCAAAGCATGGTATGAAAGATTACATCCATATTTAATCAAGATTGTATTTTAAAGAACAAGTGACATCAACAATTTTTATTTGAAATTTGACAGTAATGATAAGATTTTGATTGCTGAAATATTTGTTGATGACATTATCTCTGGAGGAAATAACACATTATGCAAATCTTTTGCTAAGGAGATTAGAAAGGAATTTGAGATGTCCATGATAGGAGAGATAAATTTCTTTATTCAACTATAGATTCAACAAGTCAAAGATGGGATCTACATCACACAGTCAAAATACATCAAGGAGATCTTAAAGACATTCGGTATGGAAGAATCAAAATCAATTGGTACACTGATGGCTACTGGTTGCAAATTGTCAAAGAAAGATGAGACAAAGGAAGTGAATGAATCACTCTATTGATAATGATTAGTAAGCCACAATATGTTGTATATATTAGACCTGATATTGCTCATGGAGTAGGTATTGTTGCAAGATTTTTTATCGATTCAAAGGAAACACACATGTCTTCAGTCAAAATAATATTTATATATCTGAAAGGAACAAAAAATTACAGTCTACTTTACAAGAAGGGGGGAGATTTTGATCTAAAGGTTTACACTAATGTTGATTGGGCTGGAAACATTAATGATAGGAAAAGTAGAAGTGGAGGAGCTTTCTTTTTAGGAGAAAGATTAGTGACATGGTTGAGTAAGAAACAAGGTTGTATTTCACATTCTAATACTGAGGTAGAGTATGTAGCTACAACTATGAATTGTGTAAATATTGTATGGATCAAATAGCTACTTGAAGGTATGCAAGAGAAGATTACCGATCTAGTTACTATTTATTGTGATAATACAAGTGCTATCAACATATCAAAGAATCTGGTAATGCATTCCAAGACCAAGCACATTTCTATCAAGTATCATTACATAAGAGAACAAGTTCAAGATAAGAATGTAATATTGGAGTATGTGATTTCAAAGGAGCAGATAGTATATATATTTACCAAGCCACTACCAAAGGATTTTTTTCAGTATCTAAGAGGTAAATTAGGGGTTCTTCTTGTTAGATAACTGAGAGGGGGGGTGGATCAGTTAAGTCTAGTTATCCTACAGTCCCAAATACTCCCAGATGTATGAAACAAATCCTTCAAATAATCTAAACCACTTGGTAAAACTTTGTATGTGCCTTTCTGTTCATTAACCGATTACCAGTAAATTAACTAGTCTATATACCGATCAAACCAATAATTGTAATGTGTAAATTAAAATAACAAATCATCACATCCATACACATATAACACTTGATTTTTAACATGAAAACCCTATTAGGGGAAAAACCACCTGGAACATGTACCTGAAATAATTTCACTCTTCTGAAGTGAGCTTGGTTAAAAGTCAACCATGTTAAAGGTTACAAAACACATTGTAAGGTGTAACCTTGTTAGAGGATTTATTACTAACATTTCTCTATGACCAAACACTCACTATGTGGTCAATATGAAAATAATCAACATTCATTTAATGTCATAAAGAAATAAATAAATATTGTTAAGTCCCACTCGGTTAAGAGATTTATCTATAGCAATGATTAGAATTCAACAGTAAATAATCTGATTCAAATTACAACTTTCTTTGCAAATTTTTAGATCTATGCTAAGCTCATAATACCTTTGGCCATCATAATCACCTCAATTTCTTTTTATCCTCCAACTCTATTATGCTTGGTTAATTCCTTTCTCTGACGCTTGGTGTAGTCTGCAGATATGTTCAGTTCTCACTTCAACCTATCTGACCAACTTCGCATGAATGCAATTCCCTTCTCATGCGCATTATCATTTTGAATGTCTTGTCTCTTTAAATAGACATGATAAACTACTTTCTTCTCAACCATAGATTTTTCCTCTTGATCTCCATCATTGATTTTTCCACTTCAACCTTCCTCAAAACTTGTACTTCAAACACGTTTCATTATTCATCAACCTATCTTCCTTGAATTTTGTTAGTCATTTAATCTTCATAACAAACTTTATCTTTAACCTCAGAATCATCCATATTTGTCAAGCTCATCATCTTTAGTTAGCAGTCACATGTTCCATAAATTTCTTTCACTCGGTCAATAGCGTGATGTGTCGGTGACTTCTTACTAGGTTAACATTGTACTCGGTATACACTACACTTGTTCGGTGTACACTGTTTCAACTTGGTGTATACTAATTTCTTCATTTACTGACCACATAAACTTGTACATTATTGATCTTCAATTCATAACAGAATCATGTAATACAATCAAATCACTAACATAATGATATAGACTCATCAATAAGTTACCCAATGAATACCATATCCATATATTTCTCATACATCTCATCTTCATGTTAGTATCTCTTTCCTTCACCATTATTACCTTCTTCAAATGTTTGCAACTATCATGATAAGTATAGTCAAAACTAGTTGACATCAATGACAACATAATAACTGATTTAATTTCTCACATATACATTTTTAGATCAGTGATTATCTTCACATTCTATTCACCAAGTAATCAATCAGTTGTAGTCTATAAATCTCTTTCTTTTTAAGCATTCAATTAGTTGTAGTCTATCAATCTCTCCCTTTAGCATTGATGGCAATACAAACATAGTATGAAATATGTCATATAATACCAAACAACTATCTACAACTCTGTCTATGTATTTTGTGACTCGGTAATGTATTTAATATGTTTAATCACTACACAACATCAATTTGAATAGACTCTCCCTTTCAGTAAGCTTCATGTATCTCTCTCTAATGTTTCCAAATCATCTCTCTTTTTGCATGTAATATTTCTCCGTTATCTAAATATTTCATGTAATCTCTCTCCCTTTGACAACAATGCCAAAAATAAATCAACCCTTTAGTAGCCAAATCAGGATCTATGTTGTTCAATTCAGATTCTTGTACCTTGCATGTACATATATGTAGTTTATTCCATCTTCTTTCTCTTCACAACCTCAAGAATCCCAAAGTGTGAAATTCATGCATCAACATCATTAGATCTTCTAATAAAGTACAGGTTGATGCAACCCTATATCACCTTAGTGACTATTAGATAGGGGATGGACCCCTAGTCTACTTCTCAAGTATTCAAAAGTATCCTTCGATAAGGGTTTTGTGAATATATCAGCAAGTTGCTCTTATGATTTCACATATTCCAATTTGACTTGTTTTTCTTGAACTTACTCCCTCAAGTAGTGATACTTAATAGATATATGCATTTTCCTTGCATGCATCACTAGATTCTTTAAAATATTAATAGCACTTGTGTTGCCACACTATATTATCACTAGATGAATGATCTCTTCATTCATATCTTCTAATAATTTCTTTATCCATATAATATTTGAACAATTAGCAACATCAACAACATATTCTGACTCAGCAATGGACTGAGAAATGCATCCTTGTTTCTTACTTATCCATGTTACCAATATTTCTTCTAAAAAGAATGCTCCACCAATAGTGTTTTTTCTATCCCAATCAGCATCAGTGTAAACTCTTAGTTCAAAATTGTCTTCTTTCTTATACCATAATTCATAATTTTGAGTGTTCTTCAAGTATCTCAAAATTCTTTTGGCAGCAGTCATGTGTGACTCTTTAGGATTAGTAGAAAATCTAGCCATAATTCCAACAATATGTGCAATATACATTCTATTATGCACAACATACATCAACTTTCCAATCATATATCTATAAAAGGTTTGATTTACCTTGGTTGACTTGTCATCCTTTGTCATCATGTATCCAGTTACCATAGGTGTACCGACTGGTTTTGAATCTTCCATACCGAATGTCTTCAAGACTTCTCTAATGTATTTTTCTTGTGTGATATAAATATCTTCCTTCAGTTGTTGTATTTGCAAACCAAGAAAGAATGTTATCTCTCCAAACATCGACATTTCAAACTCTTTCCTCATTTCATCAGCAAAAGACTTGCATAGGTTATCATGACCTCCAAATATGATATCATCTACAAATATTTCAGAAATAAGAATCTTATCATTAGTTTCACATTTCAAACACAAATTGTTTCTATCACTTATTTTAACAAATCCAATTCTTATGAGATATGAATGCAGTCTTTCATACCATGCTCTTGGTGCTTGTTTTAGTCCATATAATGCCTTGTGCAACTTACATACCACATTCTTTTGTTTAGGATCAACAAAACCTTTAGGTTATTCAATATATACCTCTTCTTCAAGTATCCCATTCATAAATGAAGATTTCACATCCATCTGATAAAATTTAAATCCTTTATAAGCAACATATGCAAGTAGTTTTCTTACTCCTTCAAGTCTACCAATGGGTGCAAAATTTTCTCCATAGTTAATTCCTTCTTCTTATGCATAACCTTTGCAGACTAGTCTTGTTTTGTTTCTTTTTATATCTATATTCTCATTCAATTTGTTTTTGAATATCCATTTAGTTCCAATCACATTTTTGTCTTTTGGTCTCGGTACCAATGTCCATGTCTTGTTTTTTTGTATTTACTCAATTTTTTTCATTCATTGCCTTGATCCATTCATCATTTTCCAATGCATCTCTAACTATTTTAGGCTCAAATTCACAAACTAAACATGTGTTGTTCTTCAACTTACTTGTAGTCATCATTCCTACTCTTTTATCTCCAATTATCTGATCTTGTGGATGGTGTCTTCTCACATACTTTGCAAGTACAGGTTTAGATATTTATTCTTCAATGTGCTCTCCACTCAATGCATGATCATCATCTTCATCAGTAACTATTTTTTGTTGCTCGGTCTATATAGACTATTTCTCAATAGCATTATTATGTTGCTCAGTAGTGCCATACTATTGCTCAGGTAGAGTTTGAGGATTTTCAATATAAACAAATCTACCATAGTCTTTTGGTTCCTTTTTTCTTTCTTCATCATTCTTTTTTGCAAACTCATCAAATCTCACATTTTCACTTTCAATCATCTTTTTAGTAGCCTTGTTCAAACATTTGTAAGCCTTTCTTTTAGTAGAATAGCCTAGAAATATGCCCTCATCACCTTTTGAATCAGATTTTCCATTTCTATTATCTCTCAGAATATAACATCTACTTCCAAATATTCTGAAATAATTCACATTAGGTGTGTAACCATACCATAGCTCATAAGGTGTCTTGTTTGATTCTTTCTTTAGTTGAACTCGGTTCAGTGTGTAAATAGAAGTACTAACAACTTTTCTCTAATACATTTGTGCAACATCTTTTTCAATCATCAGTGTTCTATCACAATCAACAATTGATCTATTCCTTCTTTTAATAATCTCATTATGTTGGGGTGTCCTCAGTGCAGATACATGTCTTTTTATTCCATGCTCATTACAAAAATTAGTAAACTCATCATAAATGAATTCACCACCTCTATCTGACCTCAAGCATTTCAATTTCTTACCACATTATTTTTCCACTTTTTCTTTGTACCACTTAAACATTTTTAAAGCTTCAAATTTTTCTTTTAAAAACATGACAGTCATCATCCTAGATAAATCATCAACAAACAAGATAAAATGTTTGTCTCCATAATAACTATGAGTTCTCATTGGACCACATAAGTTAGTGTGAACTAACTCAAGAATAGCATTAGATGAATAATATTTTCTCTTGAAACTAGACTTTGACATCTTACCCATTTGACATTGTTTGTACATTACATGGTCAGGTTTAGATATGCTCGGTAAACCTCTAACTTTCCTTTTCTTACTGATCTTAACCATTTTTTCAAAGTTCACATGACATAACCTCTTGTTCCATAACAAAACATCTTCATTTTTAGCCAACAAATGAGAAGTTTCAGTATTGTCCAGATAGAATAAGGTACCTTTTGATTGTTCACTAGTGTCAATCAGTTTTCCATCCTCATCATATATTTTCACCTTTCTTTTCTCAAAATCAACTCGGTGACCAATGTTATTCAGTTGTGCTACACTCGGTAGATTATAGTTAAGTCCTTTCACCCAATATGCATTTTCATATCTGATCTTTTTATTCAACATTATAGTGCCTTTTTCTTTTACTTGAAAAGGTATATCATTTCCCATTTTCACAGATCCACCATTGTAGTGTTCAAGATATTGAATTTTTTCTTCATTACCAGTCATATGATGTATGCAACCACTATCAATAATCCAAGTATCATTCTTGCTAACCTTGAAAAAAGTATTTTTTCAACATACCTTTCTTCTTCTTCAGAGTCTTCCTTCAATGAAACAAATACCACTTCTATGTCTTCATTAGTTTCAATCTCGGTGTCATCATCCTCATCTTCAACTAGGTAGCATGCCTTCTTGCATTTATCCCTATAGTCTCAGTTGTCTTTATTACCTCTCTATCGGTTACTTCTATAATCTCAGTAATCTCTTCTATCATTCTTCCTTTCATTTTATCTTTCATCATCTTTCTTGTCAAGACATCTTGTAGCAATATGACCAACCTCTTTACATTTAAAACATACCAAAGGTATCTTTCCTCTATATCTTCCTTTGCCTTTCAGTAACCTCCTAGTCATTAGTGCTTCAAGTTCATCAAGCTCATCTTGATCAACTTCACTATCACTTTCATTTCTTATCTTATGTCTATTGCTTGATCTTCCAATATTCAAAGATGATACAAATAGAGATTCTACCATAGGTAAAATATTTTTATCATAATTATTAAGCTCAAATGTAGTCAATGAACCTACTCTCATTTCATGTATTGTTGATACTCTAATAGAATATGCAGGAAACAATGTTCTTCTAATTTTACTTACCACAGTATCTTCTTCAATTGTTCCACCTCCTCCTTGAATAGCATTCACCACTTCCTTGATTTAGTTGTTGTACTGAGTGATGTTCTCACCTTCTTTCATCTTCATATCATCAAACTTTCCTCCTAGACTTTCTACTTTTGCTCTGAGAACATTCACATCTCCTCCATGAAATATTGTAATCTTGTCTTGCATCTATTTGGAAGTTGTACATCTCTTAATGTCTTCAAATTCAGCATCTTTTAGAGAAGAAGCAATCTCAATAATCATAGCATTGTGTTCTTGTCTTTCTTTCATCTGTGTGACATTCAAGGGGGCAGTGAGAGTTATAAACTCATTTTCTAGGTAGTAAAGTGTATAATCTCCAATTCCTGATAGATACAGCTTCATCATGCTTTTCCATGTTGATAAATTATCTTCATCCAGCTTTGACACCTCTCTTTTATACATCTTGTGATCTTTTACTTAATTCCTTCAAACTTTTTCTTTCAAGCACTCTAGCACTGATACCAGTTGTTAGATAACTGAGAGGGGGGCTGAATCATTTTAGTCCGGTTATCCTACAATCCCAAATAGTCCTAGATGTATAAAAAAATCCTTCAAATAATCTAAACAACTCGATAAAATGTTGTATGTTCCTTTCTATTCATTAACTGATTACCAATAAATTAGCTAGTGTATATACCGATCAAACCAGTAATTATAATATGTAAAGTAAAATAACAAATCATCACATCCATACACATATAACACTTTATTTTTAACGTGGAAACATTGTTAGGGGAAAAACCACCTGGGACCGGTACCCAAAATAATTTCACTCTTCTAAAGTGAGCTTGGTTAAGAGCCAACCTTGTTAAAGGTTACAAAACACACTGTAAGGTGTGACCTTGTTAGAGGATTTATTAATAATAGTTAACTATGACCAAACACTCACTATGGGGTCAACATGAAAACAATAAACATTCATTGAATTCCATAAAGAAATAAATAAAGACTTTTAAGTCCCACTCAGTTAAGAGATTTATCTGTAGCAATGATTAGAATGCAACAGTTTATGATCTGATTCAAATTACAACTTCCTTTGTAGATTTTTAGATCTATGTGAAGCTCATAATACCTCTAGCCATCATCATCACCTCAATTTCATCTTATCCTCCAACTTTTTTCTTCTCAGTTAATTATTTTCTCTTACGCTTGGTGTAGTCTACAAATTTTCTCTGTTCTCACGTCAACCTATCTGACCAACTTTGCATGAATGCAATTCCCTTCTCACGTGCACTATCATTTTGAATCTCTTGTCTCTTTAAATAGACATGATAAACTATTGTCTTCTCATCCATAGATTTTGCCTCTTAATCTCCATCATTGATTTTTCTGCTTCAACCTTCCTCGAAACTTGTACCTCAAACATGTTTCATTCTTCATCATCTGATCTTCTTTGAATTTTTTCAATTGTTTGATCTTCATAACAAAATTTATCTTTAACCTCAGAATCATCCATATTTTTCCATCTCATCATCTTTAGTCGACAATCACATGTTCCATAAATTTCTATCACTCGATCAATAGCATGATGTGTAGGTGACTTCTTACTCAGTTAACACTATACTTGGTATACACTACACTTTCTTAGTGTACACTATTTCAACTCGATGTATACTAAGTTCTTCATTTACCAACCACATAAACTTGTACATTCTTGATCTTCAATTCATAGCATAATCATTTAATACAATCAAATTACTAACATAATGTCATAGACTTGTCAATAAGTTACCCAATGAATAACATATCCATATCTTGCTCATACATCTCATCTTCATGTTAATATCTCATTCCTTCACCATTATTACCTTCTTTAGATGTTTACAACTATCATGATAAGCACAGTCAAAACTAGTTGACATCAATGACAATATAATAATTGATTTAATGTCTCACATATACCTTTGTAGCTCAGTGATTACCTTCACATTCTATTCTCCAAGTAATAAATCAATTGTAGTATGTCGATCTCTTTCTTTTTAAGTATTCAATCAGTTGTAGTCTATCACTTACCCTATCCAATACTCACTAAGGCAAGATGCATGCTGCATCAATTCAAGGATTCATTAGAATATCTATTTTGTGATTTGATGCTAGTTTTCACTCTTTAGGTGATGCCTAAAGTTTTGAAAGATGCTTATGTATGCAATGAGATATCATTACATGATAGGTATGATTCACTTCATGAACAATTTTTTAAGGAGTATGTGTCTTTGGCATTGTTGTCAAAGAGAGAGAATAAATAATTGATTACAGAGGGAGAATAAGAAAAGAAGGAGAAGATGGAGAATTGAATCAGAAGCAAAGAAAGAAGATAAATTTTAGAGGGAGCAAAAGACAAAACACAATAATCGAGAAGACTAAAAATTAGAGAGCTACAATTAACAAGTATTGTCATCATCAATTGACAACAAGTGTTGCCACCAATGCCAAAGAGGGATATTGTTACTACAAATGATGGTGATGATGATGAAGACTGACATCAAAGGTATATAATATTTTAGAAGGATTAGACCAGTTATTATTTTATCGTTAATGTCAAGAAATTAATTTCTAGTTTATATTGATTTTCCATATCATTCGGAGTATGATATAAGTTGAGTGGGTTAAGGAAAAAGAAGTGAAAAATTGTGAAGTTGAAGAGCTTAAATGGGAAGCTAATATAGATCATACAATGATAAGGTTATATTGATTTAGTTATTTTCTACTTTACATTTGATTATATAAAGTCAATAAAAGATATTGGTCAAGTCGGTAAACAAAATAGTTTGGTTATCGAATAGGAAGAATTTATTCAATAAAAGGAAAGTAAGTTTCAATAAAGTGAAAGGAAGACAAGACACCAAGTACACAGAGTTAGTTATCAAGCGAAGAAAACAAAATTTTGGTTGAAGGAAAAGGAGTTATCCATTGAGCAAGGAATAGAAATTAAATACAAGGATCAGAATGACATTTAATGATGAGCCACAGTAATCTAGAAGATTTTAAGGATGAGGAAGAGTTAGTTAAAGAGATCTACGATCAGGAAAATTCAAGGAGATGATCTATGGTAGAGATCTAAGCGATAAAAAGTGAAGGTACAAGTTCCAATAAATATTCAAGTTCCAAGGTGATGATAAAACATTTTATTGAGTTCCAAATTCATTGAATTAGTTCAAGAGGATTATCTGATGGTTGAGAATAAACATGGGAAAATGTAATAAAGGATATTAAGAGGCAAAAGAGAGTATATATAAAGGATGAAATTGTATGAAGAACAAGCTGGCAAGTTGAAGTATGGATGAGTAACCAACTAATGCAATGAAGAACAAAAAGGTTGAAATCTGAGTCTGCAAGCAGAGTTTGATGAAGTTTTAGAGCTAGTAGGAATTGATGGAATGAAGTGAAGATAAAGAGTGCATAAGGGATCTGACTAAGCAAGAGGTAGTTGCAGATTTACAGATCAATTTTTATATTGTTACTTATTAAAATTTGTAGAAGAAACATCTCTTAACTAAGTGGACTTAACATTCTTATTATAAAACCTTGAGAGAGGTGACATTCTAGAAGAGTGTTTGAAGACCTTTAACTAGGCCACTCCTAATAGGGTGAAGATCCTAGCAGATTTGAGGCAAATCCCCTGACAGGGTCACATTTAACAAAGTGCATTGTAATCTTTAACCAGATTGGTTTTTAACTAAGTATACTTCAGAAGAGTATTTCTTTAGTGGGTGACAATTCCCACAGTGGTTTTTCCCAAATTGGGTTTCCACTTTAAATACTGGTGTTATATGTGTCAGATGTTTATTATGCATGTTATAGTTGATTGATAAGTTAATGTATTGTTGTTGGTTAATATTTAAGTTTGTCTGACCGAGTTGTTTTTTATTGAGGTAAATACAAGTTTTAAAGGGGCCCCAAAACCCTCAACAAATTGATCACAAAAGATATTCAAAGGAGCCCTCAAAAATGGAATGAAACAAGACCAAGGCAAGGCTTTTACAATAGGCACCCACAACCTGGATGAAGCAATGCATGAAACAACCTTCATGCAAACCCAAGCTATTGCATCAACTTGTACTTTATTAGAAGATATAATGATGTTGATGCATGAATTTCACACTTTGGGATTCCTGAGGTTGTGAAGAAAAAGATGGAAGAAACTACATATCTGTACATGCAAGGTACAAGAATCTGAATCGAACAACATAGATCCTAATTTGGCTATTGAAGAGTTGATTTATTTTTGGCATTGTTGTCAAAGGGAGAGAGATTACATGAAATATTTAGATAAGGGAGAAATATTACATGCAAAAAGAGAGATGATCTGGAAACATTAGAGAGAGATACATGAAGCTTACTGAAAGGGAGAGTCTATTCAAATTGATGTTGTGTAGTGATTAAACATATTAAATACATTACAGAGTCACAAAATACATAGACATAGTTGTAGACAGATGTTTGGTATTATATGACATATTTCATTTCAAAACTAGGATTTTCCTTTAGCACCCTTCTAATGATTTTTTTAATTTAAATTTTAAAACCCAACTAGCCCTAGACAAAATCTAAGATTTACCCTTACCTCCCTTCTTTTGGGAGTGGAGAGTCATATCAAATTGTAGAGAGGACTTTTATGATGTTTACCAATAATTGGGGTCCACCCCTCCTCTACCAAAGAAACCTTCTCTTGCTAGTCTTGAGAGGAAGGTCTCAAGAGAGAAGAAGAAGAAGAAGTCTAGATAGAACCAACAAAGGGACCTGCCTCCAAACACAAGGGAGAAACACCAAGTCCAGATTTCTCTATAACAATAGAGAGACCAGCCGAAATAGGACTAGCTGGAAGGAAACCAATAGACCCAATAGGAATAGAACCAATAGAATTACCTGTAGACTGTCTAGCACCAAAGCTACCAGTGAAAATGACAATAGACCCAGCAAGACCAGAACCAACAGGAGGAACACCAGCAGTAGAGGAATCACTGGGAGCAATAAAACTAGTAGGACTAGTACCAACAGAAGCACCAGTGGACTATTCAATGGATCCAGCAAGACCCAAACCAACAGGAAGAACCCCAACATCAGTAGATTTACTAGGAGAAATACCATTAGAAACAGTTGAAACAGTGCCAGAAGAAGAAATGTCTGTAGACTGATCAACTTCAAAACTACCATCAGTGGTGATAGTAGACCCCAAAGGAACAGTTCCTATATGAGGAACATCCTAAGCCCCAATATTCTCAGCAAGATCAATATTTTTCTTTATTGTATAATTATTGGAAGAAGCACCCTTCCACCAAGAAGCTAACCTTGGTCTTTGTCTTCTGTAATCCACATTGGGCCGCCAAGTGACCTATTTTAAAACACTTCCTACATCTGAAAGGAAGCCCTTCATAGTCCAAAGTTTGAATCCAAGAAGTATTTGAGTACTTTAACTTAATATTTTCTAGTAACCCCTTAGAGATATCCATCTCTACCAGTAAACGCGCATAAGGGGAGTGCATAATATCATATGACTCTTAATCCACCATCAAAAAGTCTCCAATAGCCTCTCCCACTACTTCAAATAGGGAGTTGACCCAAAAATGAAGGGCAAGATAGGGGAGCCTCACCCAAATTGGAATCTTGTTAAAGATTTTGAAAGAGGGGGAAAAATCAAGAAACCAGGGTTTCATAACCAGCATATAATGATTATCCCAAGAGAAAGAGTTATTACACATAATCAACTTTCTATCTTCAGTATTATCAAATTTAGCTGTAAAAAACCCTTTTCCATAAGGAAAATATGAACAGTGCCAAAAATAATAGGTTCCCAATGAGCAGAGATCTAACGATGCAAATCAGCAAGGCTCGGCCACAAACCCAAGAAGTGACAAATCACACCATGAGAAGAAAAATTAGAGGATGCACACTCAATATCTTCCACCACTTTCTCATCCAAGAAGATTAGGATAGGGTTCGAGATAGGGAGAGGTCCCTTAGAAAAACTCGAACCATCACCAATCCCAACCCTACCAAAGTGAGTGTTTAAGGTCTCGGTAGAAACTATACCAGCATAGGATAATGTCCCCTTAGGCACTAAAGCACCATCAAGAACAATAGAACCAGATATTGAACCCCTAGTAGGCTGAGAAATACTCACAAACTACAAAGATCTAGCTACCAGAAAGGGACAAGCAGAGGAGACCGCAAGAGGAGAAACCCCATTAGTTGCTGGAAAGACCAGTCTAGCAGCTTATGAAACCTCCAACACCCCATTAGAAGCTACCGATGACACACCAGCAAACACTCCAATGTCCAACGAGATCCTTCCAGCCGACTACAAAACTGCTGACAAAACTAGTCTAGCAGCCTGCGAAACCTCCAGCACCCCATCACTAGCTACCAATGACACACTAGTAGACACTCTAGAAGCTATCGAGAACCTTCTAGCTGACTGTAAAACACCATTAGAAGGAAAATCCCTAGTCGAAACCCCAGCAACCGATGAGACCCTAGAAGCTCTTGCATCCAGCGAAGGCTAGAACTTTCCATCCGAATGCAAGTCTCCAGCGGGAGGAAAAACCCTAGTCAAAACCTCAGCATCCAGTGAAGCTCCCAGCAAAGCTCTAATAGACAGCTCCATTAATGTTCCTCTAGGTTTAGTAATTGGATGTTTAAAAGAATCTTTGACCCTTGGCTATAAGCACTATAGGCAAGAAGCCCCACTATTTCACCAAGAGTCAAAGTCAAACAACTCTCAATTAAGAACCACAGTAGAGAGCGACCCTATGGGGACTTGAACCTTGATTGTAGGCCCTACAAGCAAGAAGCCCCACCATTTCACCAAAGGGACAAGCCTTGTTTGACTGAGTTATTACTGAGTTAAATCAAAGAAATTTTTAAGGTTTAAAGAATTATTGATTACTGATTCACCCCACTCTCAGCAATCCAACAAAATTTCCTTGGAGTTTTGAAAGGCTTTTGAAATGATATGAAAATGTAAATTAGGATGTGTAAAATGCAACTTGATCTTGGATTTTAAAGGTTTTGAAATCTTTGGTTATGCAACTTAGGATTTGGACTTTGGACTTTGGATTTTGAAAATGCAAATTATGCAAACTATGTTTTTGGAATTTTGGACTTTGATAAAAATATTTGGAAAATACAAATCTAAGGGTCTAACCTTAGGAAATTGAATAGGGATCTTGACTTAAAAGGATCAAAAGGACAAATATATGTGGATAAAAATGGATTGGGTCAAATCCAACATGACAAAGATGGAGTTTGACAAAAGGTCAAAAGGACAATTTTGATAAGAGGGATTATAGGGACTAAGTCAAGATCTTGCTTTCAACAACATAAGGAGAGACTCTAAAATTTGGATTTTAGTGGGATTTGCAAAGTTTTGAAAGGTTCTAATTGCAAAATCAGAACTTATGCAAAGGGACTATAATGAGGACAACTTAATGCGAGGACTTAAAATTGCAAATGTGAAGCAAGGGAAGATAATGCAATGTATGAAAAGGTTGCAAAATGACTATGATATGAGGATGAAAAATGAGCATTAATCATGCAAAAGATTACCTTAGGATTGCAACAAGGCTCCAAGGAAAATGTTTTGAAATTTCATGTTTGGAAAAGTTTATGAAAAGGTTTTTGAAATGCTTGGGAATGTCTTGGGATGTTTTTGAAAAGGTTTTAAATGTTTTACAAGGTGTTAGAGTGTTTCGAAAGTATTTTGGAAATGTTTGAACACTCACACAAGAAACATCGGGAAGAATGGTTTTTGTAAAAAGTGAAACAAGCACACCACAACCTAGGTTGGAAGGACAATATCCACTTGATTCCACTTGAACAAATTTCAATTGTGCCTACTCATAGTGGATAGCCCAGAATCTTGGAGGCACGGGCTCCCCCCTTACAGTGCACTCACTTCTTGGGCACGCCAAGCTTCAAATCCCAAGGGGCATCACTTCCCAAGGAACTTTTATCTCTACAATGAGCCACAAAAGTTTGGGATGTCTTCATGGTCATGGGTGACCCCTTGCATCAGTTAATAGAAGGTTTTTGGCAACTAAAACATAGTGTTTAGTACGTGACATGTAATTCAATGGGTGGTGTAATAAACTCCCATAAGAGGTATCCCAGCCTTGAGAACCAAGTTTTTACACACCAAAAGGGTACTGGAGGAGAGCTATCACCCAGCCACACTGTCTATTAGATTATTCGTCACAATCACATATTTATATCATGGTTTGGATGGAGACCTGACTTTAGCATGTTATCGCTTGAGTTCATTCCTTGGCATGTTCAAAGTAAACATCTTGGTCCAAGGCAAGCCTCTCTAAAATAATTGCATGGGTTTCTCTTACACCCAAGATCTGCAAAGGCGAGGGGAGAGGATACATCAATATTATTCTTTGGGATTACAAAAGATAAGACACACCAAACACTCTAAAGGAAAATTTCATTTTAAAGCACCAAACAAAGTGTTTGCTAACTAATCAAACACACACATGATGGTTTAGGAAAACACATAAGGTCTTCAATAAATGTTTTGCATCACAATATAGTTGTAGTTTTTTTATTATGTCTTCATCCCACGATTGCCACAAGCTGAAATAGATGATTAGTAATAGAAAACATGCTACCCTAAATGTAGAAATGGAGATTTGACAGTAAACAGAGTAGATCTACAAGTGGAAAGGAAGGAACTTACCAACTACGTAGTTTGACCAAATATGTAGTTTCTCTTACCACCTGCATAGTTTCAAGCACCAACTATACAATTTTGGGCCCCAATTGCACAATTATGCAATCAGAGAAATAAAATTGCACTTTAGGACCTTTTGGTTAAGTTTAAACTATAATTTATCCCTAGAAACATGCAAAGTGTGTGTTTTGAACTTAAGCAGCCATCAATTTGCAAATTAGGAATGATATCTGATCAATTTTAGTTCCTAATTAAACTAAGTTGTAGATTTTGAAATAATTAGGAACATGTGATTAATCAATTGAAAAGGATTGCCTAATTGAAACCAAACTAGGTGTAGTTTATTTTATTAAACCATTTGAAACATGAGGTTCATTTTAAGCAATCAAAATCCAAATGTGAGGCTTTTTGAAATCTTTGAAAGTATGATTTGATGCACTTACGGTTCATTTAAAGCCTTTAGAATCAAAGAAAAATAGTCAAAAACCATTAAACTATGTAGAAAACCCTAAAAATCCAAACTGTAAATTCAAGACCCCAACTACGCAGTTTCCATGACCAACTGTGCAGATTTGGGTACCAATTATGTTGTTCAAGCTACCAACTGCGTAATTTCTCTGACCAACTATGCATCTTCTCTAACCAACCATGCAGCTTGACCTACAAACAGGAAAAAAAAAAAAAAAACTTCTGAGACCTACAAATGCACATAAACAACAAAGAAACCAATCATATTAACATGTTCATGTCAAGTTCATCAATTGTAAGACCAAAAAAAGGTTCAATTAACATATGAAGGCAACCAAAAAACCTTGAATATATGAAAACCTATCTAATCCTATCATGAAAACTACTTGAAATCAAAGGAATTAAACACAATAAAACCCCTTCAAGCAATGTTCCCATGTCCTTTCTTCTCCATAAAGTGAGATTATGTAGCTCTTGCAAATGATTGAAATGAACTTAAACAAATTGAAAGTCATAATACTAGGAGAAAAATGACAATAAGAGTATTCAAAGAGTGGTTAGCTAAATTAGTGCAAAAAGGCTCAACTTATAGGGTTGAGAGCCAAAATGCAAGAAAGGGAAAGTTAGTGTGCAACTTGGAAACATGTCATAATTATGAAAAATTGGAAGCACAAATTAGCTTGCACAAATTAACACACATTTAGGAGAAAGAGAAAGGATGAGGCTAATTAGTAGGTAATTTGAAAGCCAAATTAGTGGAAAAAGGGATAGGGAAGGTGGAAGGAATTTGGAGACTAATTAATAGGAAATCATGAAGCATGAATTAAGGCAATGTGTAAGAGTCACATTTTTAATATTTTAAAAATTCATTATTCAACCCTCATAATTGGAAATTAGTAATTTAAAAAATCTTATAATTCAAAAATGGGATCAATTAATTAATTCAAGATTAATTAATTGTGGGAGAATTGGGATAGGGGGAATTAATCTAATAAATAGATTAATACAAAAGGGATAAATTATGGTTTAGCTATCCCAAGGGGATGAATTAGTAAAAATGATTGACCGAATTGATGATGTAGGATCGAAAAGGGTTTGGTCTTGAATGATTTGATTAGGGTTCAAACTAATCTTGATGATTAAAAACTGATTAGGGAATAACGCAACATCAATAAACTTGGACAATGTGTGTGATCAAGGATGACAAGATAAAATAGCATCATTGAACTTTGAAAATTCTATTAGGATGATTGATGGTGATGAAATATCATTGATGAACTTTGACAATTCTATTTGAAATTGACTTGGATTACGATGGAAACAAGGCATCGATGAACTTTTACAATGCGCTCGATCTGATGATGATGATAATTATTATTATTATTATTATTATTATTATGAACTTGGAAAATACCTTGAATTGATGATTATTGAATTGATAAGGACAAGATTGACAAGGATTCAACAATAGTGGACTAATTTGAAAGTGACTTGATCAAACATTGGTGATCTTGGACAATGCCCTAGATTTTATTTGAGAATGATCGAATGTGCTTGAAATGGTCTTGAACTGATTAGGACTGATTCAAGATGATTTAAACTAATTTAGGAAATTTTTACATGTTTTAGCATTGATTAGGGTCAATTTAGGAATATTTAGGATTAGTTTAGGAACATTTAAGAACATTTAGGATCGACAAGGATTGTTTTAGAAATAATTAGGAATGTTCCAATAATGATTCGGTTTTGATTGATTCAGCCAAAGAGATCGAGGTTATGATGCAAAATGAGGGAAATGTTAGTAATTAATCAAATGAGGAATGATACATGATAGAAGACATGTTAAAATGGGACACATAGGTGTGAACCATTTTTAGGTGTCTACAACATCTTTCCAAAACATGAAGATGGCTCTCAAAGCCTAAAATATACAAAAAAAAAACCATTTTTTGGTTATCAATTGGCTTGGCACACAACCATAAAATTAGGAATAAAATTGGGAGTTTAGATCATGTTATTAATTAACTAAAATTTCCTCTATTAATTTTAAATGCATAATCCCATCACAACCACAAGATACAAACAAAACATACCAACATGGCAACAATCCAAAACTAGAGAGCACACAAAATAAGATGCACTAAAAAATGCCCAAAAATCAAATGTGAAATATTGTGATTCTAAGAGAACCAATTGGTTCTCACATACAGAACATCCCAACAATTGAATAAACTTAAGATTGCAAGCTCATCAAAGCAAGGGACTGTAATCACCTAAAATTGTTCTAGTAGAACTTGAACCCCCTTTTCGATCAAATTGCCTCAAATTGAATCCTAAATCTCAAAGGAATACTTAGTAGGATTAATTGTGCAAAGTAACCCTGAAAATCCCCTTTGCATAATTAAATAAAAAATCTTATATATCAAGCTTATACTATGGTCTAATTCTAGAGCTTGCATATTTATTTAATTGCTATAATATTGCATTTAATATAAAGCTTCTACACTTTTATTAAAAGAACACATTCACACATGTGCACATACTTAATCTTGATTAATTAGAAATTAAAGGGGATTTGTGCTTTTTAAAATTGCTATTTTATCTTATTCTACCTAACATCTCTCTTTTGTCTCTTAATCCTCACCACTCATCTCTACCTAACCTTGTATCTCCTTGCCTCTCCTTTTTCCTCTTCATCTCAACCACACATTCTTTTGCCTCTTAATCTCCACCCTCCATTCTTGAGGTAATTCCTTTAAAAGGAAGCTCTTCCTTGGCTCAATGGTCCACTTTTTTGCATTCTAATCTTGCAATCTTGTTATCTTTCATATTGGTTCCTATCTAGATCATCTTAAGCTTTTTGCATCTTACATTCTCTTGCATTCTTAGATTACTTTTTATAATTTGAATTCTTATTTTCTCATAGCTTAATCTTGCATTGTTAATATAGTTTATTTCTTGCATTGTTTCAATAGAATAGTTCATGCATTTTCACTCTAGAATACTAGTTGTTTGCATTCATCTTAGTTTTATCTATCATTCTATCTTTCACTCTTTCATATTAGCTTCATTCTCTAGCTTTAAATCTTCCATTTTGGAGTAGTCAAATCACTAATCCTCTATGCCAGTTTGATGAGCATCATGCGAAGGGTTAAACTTGCTTCAAATAGGAAGCTATGAGCCGCTTCTTGAGATTTCCTCTTCCATGGATTCTCTCAAGTATAATGGTTCATAAAAGTGTGTCACACTTTTGATCACACATCTTTGGCACCCACTGTGGGGCTAGACATTCATTTTTAGCTCCATTTCCTACATTTTCAGTTCTTTGTTGTCGCAGGTTCATGATTTTGTTTTTGTAGGCGAGAGAATTATATGAAACTTCACATTTTACCTGGGTGACATTCCAGTATACTACCAAGCAATATTTCTCATTCTCTGGAATATTGCATTTCTTCTCTGATAAATACCACCTCCTTCCTAGAGAAATATTGTTATGCTTCTTTGAGGTATATCATTCTGCATTGAGATATCATCTTGACTCTTTATGGCATATCATACAGATTTCTAACAAACTGATTAAGTGTCTTCCAAATTTAATTTATTTCACAGTCTGAGTTTTTAGCTGAGTTTTCTTGTTCTTTCTTGCATTTTAAGATTTTTTGGTTTCCTAATAGCAACTAGCAAGTGATCTTGCAAGGATATTGCTTTCATTTGTGTATCTTTTGTGCCCTAACTTATAGTTTTATAGGATTTTGTTTCCAAATATATCAATGCTTTCATGACTACTAATGCTTTTTGATGTAGGTCGCTTGTCAAAGACTCAATCTTGAAATTACTAATGCTATTTGTTGTGTAGGTTGCCTTGGAGATACAAATCAACATTGTGTTTTCTAGGCACATACCTTAATTAGAGGTCATCTTGTCTTGTGATTAGTTGAATAGTAGGAGAGTATGCTCTTTTCCTTTTGGAAAATCAAAAATCTTGACCTACTTAGTTGATCACTTGCAAAGAGTATTGGGTAAATGAACATGTGTTTGGAAGACACTATGGAGTAGGAGAGTATGCTCTTTTTCTCCTGGAAAAATAGAAATCTAGACCTCCACTAGCTATCCATTTTCTTTCTTCCATTTACCTTTAGAGGGATTTCCAAGAGAGCAATCTTATGGGAATGACCCAAGTGGGAAACAAGAGAACCCAACTAACTCCATCCCACTATAATCAAAATATTCCTTCAATCTAAAGAGAGGCAATACTTTTCTATTTTCTACTTCTAATTATTTTTCATGTGTAGGGCCTAGTTTCCTCAATCTTGCTAAGAAAGACTAAACTTGATTGGGCGCTTGTAGGGCCTTCTTGGTCTCAATCTTGTTTACAAGACTACAAGAGGAGTACATTCACTTTGTGTAAGGCCGAGAGGTCTAAATCTTTCTTGTGAGACTATACATTTTGGGTTCTTGTAGGGCCATAGGCCTTAATTTCTCTTGTGAAACTACATGGGGTAGTCATAAATGGAGATTCTTACTAAATACCTTAGGAATTAGAGGCTAACCTTTTGTTTTTGTGACTTCCTTTGTGCAAGAATTGATTCAAGTGGAATTACGTGGATCACCCCAAGATTACTCACCATGTCTACTCCCTTGGAGGCAAATCCATGACAAATCCAACATCACTTTGTGTGAGGTGAAGGAGTATCAAGTTGTGGGAAAAGGTTGAAACACTTCCCTCTTGACCTTAGGTAGTTTTTCTTGATTTTCTTTAATGTGTTAAGACCCATGAAAACATTCATGGAACATTCACTTGATATACTTGACACATCATTACCTTACAAGACCTCACTTCTTCTTGTATCCACAAGCTTGATTTATCCCTTTTTGGATTGTTTTAAGACTATTTCTTGCTCACACTATTTTCTTTCAAAAAAAACTTGGTCTAGGAAATACTCTAATCTTGTCAGTCAACCCTTGCAATCCTTTGAAATAAAACTTTTGGACTAAGCTCAAATGTTGTCAACATTGCTGCTTCATTGTGATCATTAGCTTATCATGTTATTTGATACATTCCAACATGTTAGGAATTTCCTTTAGCTAAAAAAATTATTTTGATCTCTTGACTACATTCTTGGCTATTGAAATGTTCACTTTTCCATCATCTTATTGATTATCTCTCTTGGATGCTTTATCCTATATTTTCTTGTTCACAAGTGTCATACCCAGGGATCTACCTATAGCTTGGACATTTTGTGGCAAATTATATTTTCTATATCTTTTACACTTTTACACTTTGGACAAGTGAACACTTTTGCTTACCTAGCTTGAAAATTAATTTATCCTAAGTCGTCCTATTTGGATTTTGACAATCTTCTTTCATGTCAGTCACAACTAGATCTAAGATCCATGAAGGAAAGCAACATGAAACTACCTTTGACAAATCATCTAAAGGAGATCCTATTCTTTGGTGTTTTAAACCTTTTTCTAATATCTCTAGTGAATCTACTCTATCCTCTCCTAGGTTGGAACATAGTGTTTCTTACACTCCAACTATGGAAGAATAAAACAAAAGGATTGAGGAAGTCCTAAAACAATTGGGTGACAAGCATTTTGGACAAGAAAACCAAGAATGCTTGGAAAAATACTTTGATAATCACAACTCTAGACACAGCTCACAAAATGGCTCTCAACATACTAGACCTGGATCACATAGTTCACAAGGTGGTGATTCAGATAATGAAATAACTAAGGAAGATATCTTACAATTTCAAAAAGATGAACACTTGCAAAGACTTATTAAATTGACCTTGAATCAAGAGAAGGACAAATACTTCTTGCACTTGGCTTCACAAGGAGTCAAGGTACCTCACAACTTTGACATTGACAACTTGATAAAGAAATCTAGGAACCATCTCAAATGGAAATCATGAAGAAATGGATGGAAGAGATGATGAAACAAATATTACACTTATTAAAAGAAAATGAAAAACCAAGTACATCTTTTTCTCTTGAGGCTATATTCTCATTTCCTTTTGAAAAAAATCTATGCATGCCTTCTTTTCCTCAAAAGGTCAAATTTCCTAAGTATGAGAGGTATGATGGTAGCAGAGATCATCATGATCATATTAAGGAATTTTGTGCACTAAGCATGGAATTCTTGTATGAACCCACATATCTTATGAGACTCTTTCCTAGGAGTCTTAGTGGTCAAGCTATGGAGTGGTTCACTAAACTATCTCCTCTTAAATCATTTGACCAGCTAGTGCATAGATTTATTCAATAATACTCCTATAATATACAACATGCTATCACTATGCTTGATCTTTGTAATATCAAGCAATGTCAAGGTGAATCCTTTGTGTTTTTCCTTCAGCGATGGCAAAATCTATACTCATGTTATCCTTAGGAAATTCCTGAGACTGAAAATATTGATACATTCATCAATGCTTTGGTTCTAGAAATGAATTATGCACTGCAAATGCAAACTCATGCTTCATTTGATAAATTTTTTGAAACATCTATTCACATAGAGGATGTCCTTGTTTTTAAGGGTGAAATCACTCTTCAATATAAAGAGCATTATGTCATCTTCTAACAACCAACATAATAAGGATAAGAACAAATTCTAGAACAAAACCACAGATATCATCAATGATGAAATCATGGGTACAACTTTAGTGTCTACCACTGCTAATCATAAAGAACCAGCTTTCAATCTATCTATTGTTGTGAAATCTACTAAGAAAAATCCTATAGGCTCCAAAACTAATAGGCTTTGGACCTCCAAGCCTAAAAGGGACTTCATTCCTCTTGGAGAACCACTTGAGGATGCTTTAAAGATGCTTTTTACTAACAAGATCATTACTTTATCTAAAAACTCAAGACCCTATGATGTTGGGATTAAGCCTAGATGGTGGAACGACAACCACTATTATGATTATCATTGCAACAAAGGCCACAAGATTCACAAATGTATAAAGCTTAAAAATCAAATCTAGGATCTAATTGATAATGAGACTTGTGGTTGACCTCCCACAAGAGAAAAATGATCATAAAGCTTTCAAGGAACCTTTTCCTAAATTTTAAAAAGGGGAGTCTTCTAAGGCAAAGGATAATAAGGTTGGCTACACGTATTCTAATAGCGATAATTTCATCAACATGCTTGAGTCCTCCAATCATACTATCAATACTATCAAAGCCAAGGACAAAGCAAAAGCTAAATCATCTAATGTGGTAACCTTCTCTGAAGCGAAAGTCACTCTACTAGGAGATGGTTCGTCCTCCTCCTCTTCTCCTAAGAAAGTAACAAACTTAACATCTTAACTATTTACCTTGTCAACTACACAAGACTACAATTTGGTTGACCAACTCTAGCACATGTCATCTCATATCTCTATACTTTAGCTACTCAAAATCTCTCCTGCTCACAGGGAGATCCTGGATCAAGCCCTTCTTGCGGTCAATGTACCTAAGGACCTAGATGTTGATAGTTCCAGTCCATGGTCAGTCATCTCGCTTCACCTCATTATCTAACCTTCTCTAAAGAAGATGAAAAATATGTCAGCCATCTGCATAATCAACCCCTCCATATTGAAGTCTCTATTCATAAGTATATATTTAAGTGTGTTTTGATTGATGGAGGTGTGGGTTTGAACATCTACACTTTCAATTTGGTTAAAGCTCTTAGTTTCTCATAGCATGTTATCGATCCTTGACGTAAAATAATGATCAAAGCATATGATGAAGAGGAACATTCTTCCAAAGGCATGGTATTCTTTCCCATTCAAGTAGGTCTTGTTCAGCAAGACGTCTGTAGACATAGAAAATTGGAAAAGGCTTAAAATCAATCAAAAGGTGCAATCAAGTCATCAAAATAGCACTAAAAATCGATAAATGGAACAAAGGCAATTCAAATCAAAGGAAAATTCAATTAAGTGATTAAATGATTAAATAAAGCTTGAAAAGGGGAAAAACACTAAGAAATTGATTAAATTCAATTAATGACATAGTTGTTGAAATGAAAAATCAAAATGAACCTCTTACCCTTCATGGCTAAATTTAATTGCTTTAATTAATTAATAAATCATGAAATTCCCTCAACAAAGGAAAAAGGAGACAAAATGGACACAAATCACTCACTTTTGTTGAAATGGTCCAGCCTTTTGAAACCATTTAAATGTTTGTCCCCCAATTTAGGGACAAAGCAAAGCCAATTGACCTTACCCAAGCATAACCATGGTTATCTCACTCTACCCCCTACCCTTGGGAAAATCTTATAAATAGAAGGCATTTTGAGGCATTATTCATCCACTCCATATCTTTGAATTGCAGCAAAGCTTTGTCAATTTGCATCCATATCACTCACTTATCATTTGTCATTGCTAATTAGCTTAAATTGCTTTGATCATAGTAGATTGTTCATCAAATAGAGCTAGAATTTGATAGAATAGATCTAAATTTGCATATCATATAGCTTAATTCTCATCTTTAGAGTGTCACTAGTGAGGATCATAGCTGAGAGCCTCATTTACCACTTTATTTTAGAGATCCATGAGATGTTGATAGATTAATTGTGCATTTGTTAGATTATTTTGCTCTAATTCTTGTTGTTCTTAGTTAATCTTGTAATTTCATGAAGGTGTAAATCACTCACACACAAATGGCACCCACCGTGGGGCCCTAGGCCTCAAATTTATCATAATTTCCACGTTATTTGCAAAATTTAGGCTAGAATTGCATGATTTTGCTCACTGTTTGCAGGTTACAGGAAAGAAATCACGCCTAAAAGTAAAGAAATCACGCCTACAGTAAAGAGATGTCGCTCGCGGTAATTTAGGTGTCACCTGGAGTCTGAACGCTCACGCTTCTTAACAGCAGAATCACGCTTCTGGATAAAGAAATCACGCCTGCGGACATTAAATTCTCACCTCACGCACAAGCACCTGATGCCTTTGGCTATTTAGATGTCGCCTACAAAGAATTAAAAGCCGCGACCGAGGAATGAGTTCACGCCTGGTGTAAAGGGATTTTATTGCATTTCGCATTTAATTTGTCGCTTTGAGTATTTTAAATGTCGCTTTCAGTTGATTAAATGTCGCTTCTCTGAGTTAATTTGTCGCTTGAAATAAAAAAATTCACGCGTTTGTTTAATTTGATATCGCACTTAATTACTTTAATCTCGCTTGAGCCCCTTTTGGTGACGCTCGCGGTTAAAGTAATTACGTCTTTATTAAATTAGATCTCGCCTTTAGCAAAAGAAATGTCGCCTGGTTTAGCATTGATATTGTATCAGAGTATTTACTGTTGTCGCATGTATTAAAGATTTCACGCGTTTGCAAAATTTAATATCGCACTTGTCTATTTTAATCTCGCTTGAGCCCCTTTTTGGTGACGCTCGTGGTTAAAGTAGTCACGTCTTCATTAAATTTAATCTCGCCTGTAGTCTGGATGATGTCGCCTGACTGTATTTTCTCTATTTTGTCAAAATAAAGACTGTATGCTAACTTCACTGTCTATTTTTCTGTCTCAGGTACATGCTCTGTCACAGAAAAGTGCTCAAAAAAATTTAATTTAGAGTATACCTTGCACCTTTTGGATTTAATTTGCAAATATTTGAGTTCAAAATAAATCAAGAGCATAATCAATTTGATCATTTTAAGCTTTTTAATTTTGGTTTCCCCTCACTTTGTATGAATTTGTGTTGACTAACTTGTTAGTGGAGGGAACGTTTTGCTAAGGTAAGGGAAGGATTTGGAGAGAAAATGAGAAAATTTACTACTTAAAAATGCGCCTAGCCTTTGCTAGCATCGTTTGAGGTATTTCTCTCATCAAGCTTGCAAAACTTCCCTTAAAATTGTGGCATTTTCAAAGTTCAAAACATAGTTTAATCATTAAGAGGAAAGAACAAACATTTCAATTCTAAGAACCCCTTTGTCACGGGGTTGAAAAAGAACCAAATTGATTGTGAGTGTTTGGGATAAGGGAAAAGCAATAGGGATATGCTCTTCACTCTTTGAGTGAATCAAATTCCCAAACTTGCTCTACCAAATCCACTTTTCATGCTTTCAAATGAACATGTTTAAAACTTAGTGGGCTCGCCTCCCGAGATTGCCTTAGAAGGGCCGGTGAGAGGGACAGCCCAAAGTGGGATACACTTGCTTTTGCCGTGAGAATCCGACCCACTATAAAATGAAACGCGGGTATCCTTAATGGGGTACACGACAAAAAGGATTTTAGCTCTTTCGAACTTCCTCTAGTAGTCTTAACAGATTGCGCAAAATCGTGCTTCGGTGCGTGTGGGAAGCCCCTTAACATACTTGGGGGATGAAAGGCTAAGATCTATTTTGAACGGAAAACTTACTACAAAACAGTAAAAATAGCAAAACTACCTATTAGAGCCATTTAAAAGCCAAATTTGTGCTAGGTAGCTTGCTTGGAAGTCTTTCTTGTGATCAAACCCGTGGAAACATTTGAGAATATACACATTAGAATGATCTAGGGACATGGTGAACTATTGATGTGTGTGTTGAGATTGTCTTCAACTTTTCAAACAAGAAGTTCCAAAGTACTTGATCAAAATACAATTAAAATTTTTAAATCTTAAAAAATTGATCAATACCATTTACCCATTCCAAACCAACCCAACCAGATTGAAATTAAAGAAGGAAGGATTGATCCATAATGATGAGCCTATTTGAGAAACAAATCAATCCTATTATGGAGCATAATTATCAAAGTCAAGATCAAGATCTCCATAGGAATCAAAGCGATGAGGTTTCTGAAGATGACGTTGTTGAAGCATCCCAAAGTCCCGTGTTTCTGGAAATAATGGAATTACTTTTGAAGTGGGATAAAGACACATATTTTCTAGCTTTCGCTCAAGCAGGAGCTAAACTTCCTTATAATTATGACACATCAACCTTGAGAGAGAATGAGGAAAACCAAAGAGATACATCATATAAAATGCCCTTATTAATATCAAGCTATTCTTTTCAAAGTGATGAGGTGTCTAAAGATGATGTTGTGAGAGCATCCCAAGATCCCGTGTTTATAGAAATAATGGAATGAATTTTGGACTGGGATAAAGAAGCATATTTCCTAACTTTAGCTCAATCAGGAGCTAAGCTTCCACATAATTTTGACATATCAACCTTGAGAAAGGATGAGGAAAAACAAAAAGATACTTTATCTAAAGAGCCATCATTAAGATCAATTTGGCCATTCCTTTATGATGATGGGCCATCCATATCTTCATCCTCCTCACAAAAGGAAGCATTTAAGAGTGACAAAGTTATCTCAGATCAAAGGAAATTGCATAATCAACCTATGTGTGATCAAGATAATAAAGAGTATGGAGTGAAAAATACCTCTCTCAAGCAAGATCTAATTCAAAAACCTCCATATAGCAAGAGTAATCCATTCATCCTTTGTCCATCTCCTAACAAGGTTTCTCCCTGGATGACTTGTACACCTTTCATCCTTCATCCATCTCCCAAACCTCTATCTAGCAAAGACCCTCCCATAACTAGCATTCCTTTCATTTTTTCTTCATCTCCCAAAGCTCCACAATTATCCAAAATTCCTCCATCAAAGAATGAGCCTAATGATGATACTTTTCCCATTAACTATGTCTACCCTCAAGGGCTACCTCTAAAAGAAACCCAAGCTAACTCACATCTTGTTGCAGACCTTTTCCATGCTTCAAAGATCTTAGAACCCAAAGCTTCATGTGCCTCAATGCCTATTATACCTATTCAAGAGGATCCTACACCATTCTTCCAAACATTCCCCACACATATCCAAACATCTACCTTGTCCTTAGAAGTGGCTTCATGTCAAGAAGATAATCCAAAAAGAAAAGAGATAAATATTGATAAAGATCAAGATCAAGATTATATACAAACCCCTCCCATATTTGATGAAGGTCCCATATCCCTTGAACCTTGTGATGATCCCCTTGCATCCTTTCATGTCTTTCAAGATGATATCCTTCCGTTCCAAGAACAAAGTACCCTTCCAAGTTCCATATTTTCTCCATTTCCCGAGCAAGATCAAGATATCCCTTCCATAACTTCCAATGAGCATATTGAAAATCAAGAGCAAAATACCTTCGCTACACAATTCAAAGATCCTTGTCAAGATCAAAGTATCCCATCATTTCCTTGTCATATTCCTCCATGTTCACCTCAAGAAACCATCATTCTTCCAAATCCCTTGCATGATAATAAATCCCTTCAAGCTGCAGTTGATCCTATCAAATGTGTTCCTATCAAAGCTACTCATGAGCCTATTAGTATAAAGATAAATCTTAAAGATAAGAATGTTGACGATGGAGCTCCTTCCAAAGATATTGATATCCCTTTCACACCTTATATTCCTCCATTCAAATACAACCACATACCTCCACTATCCTCCAAATCCATTTTGGGTTCCTATGTCCCAAAACAAAAGTCTTCATCCCTTCCATCCATATTAGGTCCATATATTCCTCCATCAACCGTTCCTATCATCCCTAGCTATCCATTCACTTACCCTACCATGTATCAAGATCAACGAAGACACACATACTTGAAGAATGTCCAAACACCAATCCATATGAACCATCCATATTATTCCTATTCATCCACAATTCCTAAGTCTTTTGGAAGCAATGTTGATGTGCAACATAAAAATCATAAATCCAAGAATCCAGATGTGCATCAAAATCACAATGTCCCATCTAATCGACATGTGAATGAAAAGAAAAATGAAATATCCAAAAGGCCGCAAAGGTCCATCAAGCAAAAAGAAAAAAATAAAATGTGGGTTCCTAAATCCCTCATTGAAGAAATGCATTCAAAAGCATTCCAAAAGGAAGAAAAATCAAAGAATATGTGGATTCCCAAGTCACTTTTGAAAGACTTGCATACAAAAGAAGAATCAAAATTGACATTCAAGCTTCCAAAGGCTTCCATTCCATCTCCTTCCAAACATCCTTCATCTTCTTATATCCAAAAATCCACTACCTCAAAAATATCCTTACCTCCATCATCTATTGTTCCTCCATCATTCCACCACTCTTCAAAGTGTGTGTCAAAGTTGATCTTGCCAACATTTCCATCTTCAACATACCTTCTTCTTATCCTCACATTCATTTTCCAATGCATACTTTCCGTACTTCCATCCCTCTTTTCAATACCTTTGAGCATCCTAGTCATACCCATGGTTTATTATAGCATATCTTTCAGAGGAGCATTGTCCAAAGATTCTAATGTTGGGAAAATATTGAAAAATACAAAAAAAGAAAAAAACAAAGAAAAAAATAAAAAAATAAAAAAAGAGAAAAAGTGCCTTGGTGAAAACCTAGCAATAGGCACCTTGGTAGCAAAAATAAAAAGAAATAAATCTAGGGTGAAAACCACTTCTTGTGGCGCCTTAGACAAGTACCATGATGAAAACCTAGCAAACAGGCATCATGCGTAATTCTTCCTTCTTGCACTCTACACTTGGGGGCAAGTTTCATCCATATTTCCTCTATCACCTTCATCTTGACAAGGTTGAACACATCCATGAGCATTGAGTATCTTAACATCCATTATCCTTTCCATCAGCTTATGTACTTGTTGCATCCATGTTACCCTATCATGATCTTGCTTATCCCAAATTCACCTTCATCATTCCATCAGCTTTTTCATAATCCCAAAACATCCCTTCATAGCCTCCATCACTCCTTTATCTTGATTGTGTTATCTTATCCACATCTTACCCAAATTGACCCTTGGTCTTGATCAAGATGAACTTTTAAAAAAAAAAAAAAATTTATCAAAAACTTCTTGACATGTCCACTCTTTTGGATCACTCCTTTTTATGGTAGCAGATCATTATCCTATACACTATCTAGCCCTGCACAATTGACTTTCATGGCTTATCCAAAAACATGCTTCACATTGCTATATCATTTTTTTCCTTAGCTTGGGTGCTCTTGAGGAGATAGTCCTATGGGTCACATTCACATACTTCTTCCATCATAGCCTTTCCATCTCTAATCCATTAGCTTGCAAATCCATCTTTCATGTCCTATATCTTGCTAAGACATTGGGGGCAAACCAATGTGATCTTGTTTGAGAGCTGGTAAAAAGGAAGGCATAAAATACTTTGAGATGCATCTTGCATAAACCGAGCTTCGGTAATATTTTGGAAGTTTTTCCAAGTCCAACATTTTTTCTATCCAACTAGGGCATTTGATCTTAATCAGCAAATTTCAACAACATGCATGAATTCACATGAAGCGAGGCATTAATCCAAATGGATTCAATAGTACAATATTTAGTCACATCAGAGAGGGAATTATCAGAGTTTCAGAAGAGAGAGATATTTTCATGAACCTTTGATGGATATCATTGTTCACTAACCAAGAATTCAATTACCACAACTTGATCCATGAGCCTTCATTGACTTTATTATTCAGGATTAAAAATTGACAACACTTTAAAAAGATCAGAATACTTGGAAATACTTTTTGAAAATCATGAAACAATGCAAAACACTTGAAGCTTTCTTTTGATGATCTTTACTTACATTGATTTTTATCACATCTTTTTAGCTAATCGATGATGTTTCGACTAGATTGGCAATGATGGAGACATGATATTTTTCTTGTCTTTGAGTGACTATCTTGAGGGATATCCAACAACTTATGTGAATTCATCTAATGACATGGTCATCAAAGAACCATCGAGGACTTTCATATAGGGTGGAAGGTTGACCTTTGCTTGTTTATGCAACATTGAATTCGTTGAAACTAGTATTCATACTCTCATAGTTGGTTTATTCGACTAGTGTGGGTTGTACTAGTTTCCAAAAGGAGGTTACCAAATGCGATAAAAAGTGGTATTCATATCATCATGTCAGTGGGCAGTGGTGATTGTACTTGCTTTCGGTCCCAAAGTGCTCAATGATGAAAATTTATCCTCAAGGCATTTATTTGCTAAAAGCTAGTGACACTTAGCTGCATTGCATTGCATTATCATGGAAGGTTAATTGCATTATCATGTTAGATTAATTGCATGTGCATTTGTTTGTAGTATTTTTTCCAAGGAAAAAGGGGGGTCATTCAATTGAAACCTTGATCAATCATAAAATGGGTCATTCAATCAAGAATCAAGAAAAGTCCATAAATCATAAGTGTCCATAATATCAAAGATCCATGAACTTTGTCTAATCAAAGATACAATGTCATCAAAGTGATACATCCAAGTCCTGATCAATAACTGAAATATCATGATACAATATCAACAAACTGAAAGAGCTCCATAATCAATCATCTCAATAACATGTACTCTAGCTGGGTCAAACCCATGACTTAAATCCAAATATCCAAGAAGCTAAGGTCTGTATATATATCATTTACGGAAATGTGCCTGTTTGGAAAATCAAGGGAATCATATCAGTATTCTATATCAGTGAGTCATCTTACGTCAATCAATCCTATCAAAGTATCAAGCAATCACACCCAGTACCATTGTTCGTGTCTCTGTGTCCTGAGAACGAAGCAGCAGTATCAAATCATATCGGTTTTCACACTAATTGATTTATCCTATCAGAACTATCCTATGAGATTGACAAATCACATTCATTGGTACCATTATCCTATTATAATCACTTGTTTTGCTTAACTAAAACAGACCTATCTATCTTGGATATGCAAATTTGTGAGTCATGGCATATCATCAATTTTTTTTTCAGAAATCAAAACATATTCCAACTACTCAAAATCATTCAAATCAAGGAATTAATATGTTTTATTTCTGAGGGGGCATCAGAGTATCAAATGGGCATCACATCAAAAATATTTATCAGTGGGGCATATCATATCAATATCATATCATATCATATCAAGTTATCATATCATATCGTTATCATATCAGGAGGCAAATCAGTATCAGATCAGTTTATCATATCATATCAAACCTATCAACATATCAGCAATCAATCAACCCAGGACCTTTATCAGTAAACCCAGGACCTTTATCAATCAACCCAGGACCTTTATCAGTGAACCCAGGACCTATCATCATATCAGATCAGTATCATATCAGAGGCATCAGAATCATATCAGCACCATCATCAGAGGTACATCATCATCATCAGGAAGTACATCAATCAGAACGATCAGAGGCATATCAGAACTAGGACCTGAATTAGATCATCATGCTAAGGGAATCTTTGAATCAGTGTTCTTCGCACATCGACTCAAAGAGGGGCATTTGTAGACACAGAAAATTGGCAAAGGCTTAAAATCAATCAAAAGGTGCAATCAAGTCATCAAAATAGCACTAAAAATCGATAAATGGAACAAAGGCAATTCAAATCAAAGGAAAATTCAATTAAGTGATTAAATGATTAAATAAAGCTTGAAAAGGGGAAAAACACTAAGAAATTGATTAAATTCAATTAATGACATAGTTGTTGAAATGAAAAATCAAAATGAACCTCTTACCCTTCATGGCTAAATTTAATTGCTTTAATTAATTAATAAATCATGAAATTCCCTCAACAAAGGAAAAAGGAGACAAAATGGACACAAATCACTCACTTTTGTTGAAATGGTCCAGCCTTTTGAAACCATTTAAATGTTTGTCCCCCAATTTAGGGACAAAGCAAAGCCAATTGACCTTACCCAAGCATAACCATGGTTATCTCACTCTACCCCCTACCCTTGGGAAAATCTTATAAATAGAAGGCATTTTGAGGCATTATTCATCCACTCCATATCTTTGAATTGCAGCAAAGCTCTGTCAATTTGCATCCATATCACTCACTTATCATTTGTCATTGCTAATTAGCTTAAATTGCTTTGATCATAGTAGATTGTTCATCAAATAGAGCTAGAATTTGATAGAATAGATCTAAATTTGCATATCATATAGCTTAATTCTCATCTTTAGAGTGTCACTAGTGAGGATCATAGCTGAGAGCCTCATTTACCACTTTATTTTAGAGATCCATGAGATGTTGATAGATTAATTGTGCATTTGTTAGATTATTTTGCTCTAATTCTTGTTGTTCTTAGTTAATCTTGTAATTTCATGAAGGTGTAAATCACTCACACACAACGTCATATGTCAGGTCTTAGATATTCCTTTGGCATATAACATACTTCTGGGTCACCCTTGGATCCATGCAATGCAAGCAGTTCCTTCTACATACCATTCATGCATTAAATTTTTTGCAAATTGGATGAGTTATATATCTAGATGTTGTCATTATGGAAACATATAATTCACATGAAGACAGCATATGACAGAGAGAAAAGAAAAATTGTCTAAGTATGTGCAATATTTTTCGAGTGTACCTAGGAGACAATTTTGATTAGCGATGTCAATTGGAGTAAGTTCGGTGCTTGTGCACTTGAACATAGATACTATGATGACTATTGAAGACTCTCTTGAGAGCACAAGTCTATACGGCATGTACGGAAGAAGTTATGGTAGTTTTACCAAAGATAGTGTTAAGTCAACAGGATAGAATATGAAGATAGAATTGGTAAAGAGTTAAGGGATTATTTTGTTTATCAAAATAATGTCTTAATAATATAAAGGGATGACATCCTAGATGTTAACCCTTGGGTAAATATGTATTTTTTGTAAAGCTTTATGTTATGTAAAGCCGACTGTAAAAGTTATTATTCCTAATAACTTGTATAAATGTAAGGCATATGAAATGCAAAGATATAGATGATAATGCAAGTAAAATGATATAGCGAAAGATATTGATGCGAAGTTGTGAAAGGAAAGCAAGCAGTATAAGGTTATGTACCTTACCCTTTTGTAATCATTAATCATTGTACATTACTTGTTTGGGTAGTGGGCTCATCTTGTAATCATTCGTAATCAGTACTACCAACTCTTAGCAGGGTTGAGGCTTCTAACAAGGCCTATAGTCCCTTAGTTAGGACTAAGACACTATATGCATGTAACAAGCTCCTAACAGGGTCAACATCCTTAATAGGATACTTTTGATTAGTTGATCTTTGTGGGTACCACTCCATATGGGTTTTCCCTTGGCCAGGGTTTCCTCGAGAACAAATAATGTGTTATGAGTTCATTTTCTTTATTGCTATGCATGTTATTTAGTTTACTATGTTATGCATGTATTAAGATAATTTGTTATATCCATAATTAGGTGAAAGCAAAAGTTTGTAGAATACTGATTCACCCCCCCCCCCCCTCTCAGTATTCCCTATTTCTAACAATTGGTATCAAAGCTTAGTTACTCAAAAAATAATTATTCAAAGAAAGCCTAGCAGCTTGAGTAATATCTCTATGGATATGGATCAGTTACAGAAGAATCTTGAAGAAGCTCTTGAACAGATTGATTTACTTACTAAAGAAAGAGATACTCTAAAAGGAAAATATGATGATGCAAATAACCTCATTGAAAAGCTGAAGAATAAGCTAGAGGAACTAAAATCAAAAAAAGAATCTACAATTCAAGTTGAAGATTGTGATGATAATCTGGAAAAATAAAATGAGATCCTTAAACATGAATTAAAGATAGTAAATCAGAATTTGAGTTTGAAAGATGGAAATAGCAAGAGTGAAGAAAATCTAAAATCTGAGAATGAAAATTTGAAATATGAGAAAGAAGATCTGAAATCTAAACTTTGTAAAGTGACATCTGAACTTGAGAAAACCAAATTGCAGTATGCTGAACTTGAAAAGTACAATACTATTGTGAAAGGTGAATTGACTCAGTCTAAGCAACAACTTGAGAAGCTATATTCTACTAGTGAGAAGATTGATGAACAAATGTCTTATCAAAAGCCATTCTATGATAAAACTAGTCTTGGATTTAACTCATCTAAAGTGAGTGAAGAAAGAAAGGAACCAAATGTAAAAAAAATTTAAAACATAGAAGAAAAGAAATCAGATGAAGTTGACAAATCTGAAGATACACCTAAAGAAGAAGAACCACCTAAACAAGAAGATTCACCTAAAGGTATGCAGAGAGAATTTAAAGGTAGATGTTTTGCATGTAATACTTTTGGTCATATGAAGAAAGACTGTATAGGTAAGCAATTTAAACCTCTTAATGGTTATTGTTATAATTGTCATGGTTTTGGACATAGAGCTATTGAATGTAGGAAGCCTAAATTTAATGAGAATAATAATAGTAGTAGAATGTTCAGAGATACTAACCATGTAGATAAGAAATCTACTAAAGATATAAATAGAATAAATCCAGTGGTATGTTATAGATGCAACAAGGTTGGACACATTACCAGGAATTACAGATCACAAATCAACCAGACTGGACCAAGATATGGAAACAATGGAGTAGTTTGTCAGATATGCAACAAATTTGGTCATATAGCAAGATTTTGTAGGATGAATAACATGAGAAACCCTAACCCTAGAAGTCATGCAAGGAGAAATGAAAATGCAAGCAACAGTCATGGAGGTTGTTGTAGTAATTCAGAAAAAGTGAAGTTTATTAAAGCCACAGATGAAGGAGACACATTTAGCACTGAAGGTAATCAGAAAGGTGAAGTATCTAATGGTAAGAGTGAATCTCTACCCAACCCATCTCAAAGTACTTAATTCATGAAAAATGCAGTAGAATAGGAACTTAGGATAGTGTAGGAGTTAGTATAGGATGAATTGAGTCTTGTGAAATTAATGCAAGGTAGTATATGATGTAGTGATACTATGGTTAAGAGTGCATAAGATAATATGATGTTATGTGAGATCGCAAGAAGTTTTAAGTTTTCCAAGTAAGAAGGAACAACTTTTTGGAAAGAAGCGGCAAAAGAATTGAATGCGATGTCAGAATCTAACGAGATTGAAAGATTAAAAGGTTATGATAGGTATTATTTGATCATTAAAGCAAATACAAGTGTTAAGGAGATCAAAGGAGCAGTGATCGGAAGCAGTTTGCAAGGATTTGGTGAAGGAATTTTGTGTCGGATCTACGCAAACCCTAAATCATGGAATTGAGGTATTTTACTAAGAAATTCTATCAGTTAGTTAGAGAATTTGTAGAAGATATGGATATTTCATTGATTCACAATGTAAGAGATAAGATCAGACCTAAGACTAAAAGGGAACTAGTATAACCCTTGGAAGAAGACCCTAAATTAGCTTTATCATCCGTACCAGATAGAGTTCTACATTTAGAGAATGCTAGAAGCTATTTGGGATGTAAACTTGAAACCCTCAATGATAGTGATTTTACTAAGGACTATGAGAAACTTTACAATCAAGATATGTCATTGAGAGTAAGGTTTGAAAATTTGAAGGATAATGAAATCATAAAGTACTCTTTACAGTATGAATTTGATGATGAAGAATGTACTAAGATAATTTTGAGCAGAATACATAATAGAAAGTTTTGGTTAGATGACAGAGTGATAGACATTACAATAGACCTAATTCATGATGTAACTCATTTGTCTAAATCTGGAATCATACCATTTAATGAAAAGAATGTGAAGAAAACTATATTAGACAACACTTAATCATCTTACAATGGCAGAGGTATAGTGATTAGCAAGATACAACAGGATGATGTTAGGTATTTGTGCAAGATCCTTATAGCTAAATTTTGTGCTAATTCAAGAGAAGATGACATGGTAGCTGGAATGATTCATCTAGCCTATTTGATGTGTGTTGACAAGATACAAGTAGACATGTGTGAAATCTTGAGAATTCAGTTATTTGCGAACTTGGAGAAGATAAAGAAGATTAAGAACTCCCAGTTTAGATTCTCATCATTGATCACTTATATGTTTTTTCATTTGTTAAGAAGATTTACATTTACAATTGGTAATGATTGGAATGATAGTAAGACCACAATGGAAAGGATAAACACAATATTTAGGAAACATCTTATTGACAAGGTCAATGAGAGTGCAGTTTTAGTGATTAAAACATTTCAAAATTTGATGAAAAATAGATCAAGAATCCCTCAGTCAATTGTTGAAAAGTATAAGAATGGGATATGTTTTATGGTTGACACTGAATTTACATTTATTGAAGCATTTGAACCTAGAGTAGAGTTCATAAACCCTCTTGGCTATGAAATTTATGAAACTGAAGTAGAACAATATGTGAACAAATTTCTTAAGAGCAAGTTGGATATACACAGCAATAGATTTGGGACTTTTGAGGAGAACTTCAACTCCACAAAGTCTATTGAGGAAGAAAAATAGTCAAAGAAAAGAGTAGAAAGTACAATTAAGAAGATTCTGAAGGACATAGGATTGACATAATAGGAGTTTGTGATTGCAAAGAATACAACAGCAGCACTTAGAGACATTGGACAAAAAGAATTTTTGTCTGTTCTACCCCTATCAGCGGTTGAAACTAGAAATTTGAAGCATAAAGTGAAAGTAGAGCAAGAAGAACATGAAGTTAGGAAATCTACAAGATCATATTCAACTCCACCAGGGAAAAGAGTGAAAGAAACAGCTACTAGACCAAGTAAGAGATAGAAGACAATAGTGCCACCAGTACAAAGGAAAATAGCAAAGATAAAAGATGATGAAGATATTCAAGTGAAAAAGAAGACATGGAAACCAAAGATTGAGAAAGTTAATGATCAGATTATTCATGATGGAGATTTTTCTAAGATGAACTAGTACTATGATCTTTATAACTATTCAGAAAGATTGAATTTGGAGAATTTAGTTGTGAGACATATGATTCTAGCAGATAAGAATTTTGACTCAATTCAAGGTAAGATACCTGATGATTTATTTCAGAAGCTAGTTAACAGGAAAAAGAGAGCAACTAAAGAAGACAATAAAATCAGAGAAAATCTTGTGAGAAAAATATGTGATGTCAGAGATGAAGATCACTTTAAAGAAATAATGAAATAACTTGGAACCCATCTGAGAACAAAGAAAAGAACCATTCAGATAATGGGAGGAAACTATGAAGAGATAAACAAAGAAACAGAGCAAGCAATAGTAAAGGTAATGGCATATAGTGTTGAAAAACACTATAGTGTAGTAGAGCTAGCAGAATAGGTGGAAGAAGTTGAGCATCAGAAGAGTCCCTCTCCCCCATCAATTAACATTGAAGATGATTCAATGCATGTGGAAGGAACTAAGATCACATTGGACAATGATGATAACCCTTTTCAAAATCTTGAAAACATTCTTGACAATTCGGCTCTAGAAGAATAGGACAGATCTATTGAAGAAGAAAAGGAAGAAATAAGGAAAGAGGAAGAAAAGAAAATAGAGAATCAAGCAAGTAGAGAGATTCAAGGACAAAAAGAAGCCCCTAACAAAGAGGAAATCAGTCTTACACCTGAGATTGCAAAGAAATCTCAGATTGGTTCAATATTTGAAAGTTTTGGGAAAGAGCTTGATGATGATGATCAAATGGAATTGATCACATCCCTGAACAAAATTATTGGAAAGAACAAGAAGGTGAAGAGCCTTGAAGGATCTTTGCTGGAAATAAAAAAAAAGTTACAAAGTATTGTGACTAACCAAATAGCAGAAGCAAACCCACTAGAAAGAGCTAAGAAAGTTATGAATGCATTTGATAATGAGTTCACTAACTTATCAGATATGGCTAAAGTGAAGGTTTAGGGAGTCTATGAGGCCAAAATGTTTCATGATATAAGTTAGAATATCAGAAATGATATTAACAATCTAGATGTTTGTATACAAGAATTGAGAAGGAATTTGGACAGAGGTAAAACTTTGTACATTCAGTGTACAAAATCTAAAAACCATGTATCTGAAGTAGTTGAGAAGATTAAGGCTAAAGAAGTAGAAATTCAGTTAGAAACAAATCTTTTAGTCAGCCCTAATGTGAAGATATTAGATATTGAGAAAAGAATCAACAGAGTAAATGATGAAATAAGGATTCTCAATGATGAAAAGGATAGGAAATTGAAAAGATTAGCTCTTCTAAGAGAGCACATCTCAATAAAGATAAGTATTGTTGAAGGACAATTGGAAGAATGTCTTGCATTGAAGACATCTTTTGAGAAGTTTAGTTTTGCAAACCTTCAAGCATGTGAGATCACATCTTATGGATTGTGTGCACTACTTAGTGTTGCAGATTCCATTAAGAAGGCATGGGAGAAGGAGATAGAGAGCATTAAAGTGAATTTTGCAGATTGTGTTGCAAGCCTACCGGCTCTGCAATACTGAATCAAGGTATAAATTTTTTTAACACAGTTTTTGGCACCCTTTTTTTGTCATTGTTGTCAAAGGGGGAGAGATATATAGTAGAAAATTGATGTATGTATTATAAGGAATTATATTCTTAGGTGGAGTATAGAATATAGAAAAGATTTATGGAGTTATAAGGACAGCGAAGATATATTTTTTGTTATGGCCACGATTTTGAGTTTTGAAGTTTTGAGACTTAGCCAATTTTCTCATATGTTGCCACCAATGAAAAAGGGGGAGATTGTTGGAAATTTGGATGAGTTAGATATCTAGATGTTTTCATTATGGAAACATATAATCCACATGAAGACCACATATGACAGAGAGCAAGTATGACAGAGCGCAAAGCAAAATTGTCTAAGTATGTGCAGTATTTTCCCAGTGTACCCAGGAGATAGTTTTGATTGGCGATGTCAATTGGAGTAAGTTCAGTGCTTGTTCACTTGAACATAGATACTATGATGACTATTGAAGACTCACCTGAGATCACAAGTCTGTATGACATGTACAGAAGAAGTTATGGCAGTTTTACCAAAGACGATGTTAAGCTGACAAGACAGAATATGAAGACAGAATTGGTAAAGAGTTAAGGGATTATTTTATTTATCAAAATAATGTCTTAATAATATAAAGGGATGACATCCTAGATGTTAACCCTTGGGTAAATATGTATTTTTGGTAAAGCTTTATGTTATGTAAAGCCAACTGTAAAAGTTATTATTCCTAATAACTTGTATAAATGTAAGGCATATGAAATGTGAAGATATAGATGATAATGCAAGTGTAATGATATAGCGAAAGATATTGATGTGAAGTTGTGAAAGGTAAGAAAGTAGTATAAGGTTATGTACCTTACCCTTTTGTAATCATTAATCATTGTACATTACTTGTTTGGGTAGTGGACTCACCTTGTAATCATTTGTAATCAGTACTACCAACTCTTAGCAAGGTTGAGGCTTCTAACAAGGCCTATAGTACCTTAATCAGGACTAAGACACTATATGCATGTAACAAGCTCCTAACAGGGTCAACATCCATAACAGGATAATTTTGATTAGTGGATCTTTGTGGGTACCATCCCCACTAGGGTTTTCCCTTGGCCAGGGTTTCCTCAAGAACAAATAATGTGTTATAAGTTCATTTTCTTTATTGCTATGCATGTTATTTAGTTTACTATGTTATGTATGTATTAAGATAATCTATTATATCAATAATTGGGTGAAATCAAAATTTTTCAAAATACTGATTCACCCCCCCCCTCTCAGTATTCCCTATTTCTAACATAAATTCCCTCATGATGGAATTGATATTACTATTTTTGCAGACTTGTCATACATCTATAGAAATCCTATAGAAGCAGAATGAATGGTTCCTCACAACAAAGAAGGATCAAATCCTAAAGAAGCAGAAGCAAAAGGAAAAATGTCTCTATCAAACTATGGGAAAAGAATACTTGTCAGACCTACTAGTATGGGATAATATCAAGTGGACAGTCTTCCACTCCCTTCAAAATCTTATGGAAGATCATCTCTCCCAATTACAACACGACCTGTTATACATACAAGAACTGGAATGGTGAAGGCTAAAATTCCCTTAGAGCTAGAAGGGGAAGGAAGTGTTGTCTTACAACGACTCTACAAGAGAGAAGAATCTAAACAAGAACTAAAATATTGCTGAAATATAACCTAAAAATTATGGTATGGGATACCAAATTATGCAGAAGATGTGATATGATGTAAAAAATCCTCTTGGAAAAGGAAAAGGTCTCCTTGAACCTCTACATGCTTAATTCAAAAATCCTAAAAATAAGACTGGCGTTAGCTATCATGAACATAAGTTTGGCAAACCTAGTAGTAGAAGTCACCCATATGAGGACTCATATGATGATGAAGAAGAAGACATTCAACCCATGACATTTGAAAGGCTCTTACATATCCAAAATTCTAATGCAAACTATCAAGGAGAGCCTCATTTACCATCTCAAGATCCTCGAGAAAATGAACTAGTGGATCCAACAAAACATGGTCTTGATCTAGAAAATCTCACTCAAACTCTTAAGCGAATTCTCACTATTGTTGATGATACTACTATTACTACTTGAATAGTTGTAATTTGGAATCACCACTATTCATGTATGTGTGTGGGGAAAATGTAAGATTTGCTCCAAAATCCAAATTCCCAATGGAGAGATCCAATTTGATCAACCAAGAGGTTAATACACAATCAAATCAGTCTATGAAGAATATGAAAGAGAGAGAAACCTTATATTTCCTTATAGTTGGATTAAGCTTGAAATCTAAAATAATTGAAGTGTAAATACTAACCTTGAATTAGGGCATATCTGGAAAATGTTGAATTTTGGCTTATGTATGAACTTTCTAAAGATTCCATCACTTATTCTGGACTGGAAATGCCGAGGCGGACAAAACCCAGAAATCTTTTCTCCAAATTCACACAGGTTGACTTTGACCTTTTAAAAGGTCAAAGACCACATTATTTATTTGAAGTTTGATTCTGATTATGTCCGTAGATCCTGAAAGATTACCTAAAAGGGTATCCAAATTCACTCTTAGATCTGAGATTCCACACCTCTGCCTACAAGAAAAATGGTTTTGTTTGTTGTATGGGGGGTTTGCCTTGGTCAAACCCTAGTTTGGAATCAACCTTAATATTGAAATTGAAATAGGAGAATGCTAGCAAGTATTAGAAATGAATCTAACAATAAAGCTATGCAATTCAATAGATATGCTAATGTATTTGGAATGTAATCAAATATATTGATATGAAAGCTTGAACATAACATTATCAAACCTCCATGATTGTATGCTTGAAATCCACCTTGAGGAAACAATCATATGGATCTTGAAGATGAACAAAGGATCTTGAAGGAAGATCACACCACCATGGTGGCTAGATCTAGGGTTTGAATGATAGATCTTAAATGCTTGAGCCAAATCCCTTCAATAGCTTGAATGCTTAAATCCTTGATCTTCAATGGAGAACTTGGATGAAGAAGAAGACTTGAATACTTGAATTAATACTTGCTTGATCACCTTGAGAACTTGAGAGCTTGATTGATTGAGATGAGATGTGAAAACTTGATTGAGAGAGATGATGAAAATGAGAGAGGAAGGCCTCTTTTTATAGTGATCTGGGGCACACTTCTCTAGATGGGCCACCTTGAAGAATTAAATCCCAATTAGGTCCTCACCTTTAGAAAATATACCTTGATTAAATACCATTAAAGGATTTACCATTTCGGAGCCCAAAACAGTCGACCCAGAAGCGGGAAATAATTATCTTGAAAGATAAATTACCGGAAAATGAAACTTTGAAATTCTGATAGGAAGGGGTCAAGGTTGAGGTCAACCCTGACCTGGTCAGGGTCAAGGTCAACTTTGACCTTAAACCCTAACTTTTGTCAAGTTCTGCAACAGGCGTTCCAGGGGTGCCAGAAACTTAGAAATTGATGTCAGATCAGGACCTAGTGTCAAGAACAAATAGAAAATCCTCAGAATGATATGATAAAGGACTAGGAGGTCTCATTTCTAAATCCTACCTAGAAAATAGAGTCATGGAAGAGGGAAAATCAGGAAATTCCTTAAGACCTTAACCCTAATTTCACCTAGAATGAAGATATCAAGTGTAGAGAAGAAGTGGAAGACAAGGGAGAATGCAAAAATGCCAATCATGACCCTAAACCACTTACTCAGAGGGCTAAATGCTCTTAACATGGAAGTGCTTCCATTTTAAGATGATACACTACTTCTACTACTGTTGAGCATGTCATTGACTCTAATCACATGTGTCCTGATTAGGGGAAATTAGTTGATGTCTCCCATATCTTGGATATGCCTCAATGTATGCCTATTATAGACTACTCTTCTACTATTGCTACTAAACAAGCTCTCATTTTTGAAAACATAACTCATGTAATAGAAGAAAGTGATGATGAATATTTACCTCCTGCAATAACTCTAGCTAACTACATCAGATAATATCATAATAGTGAAACAAGATCGCATGAATATGAGTGAGACTCATTATCAGATGCTACAATGGAAATTTAGGTTGATGTCATACATAAATATGCCACTGCTATGAATTTTGAAAGAGGGCAAAGAAAAAATTCTCAGGATCTAGAAAATGATGAAGATCCTTTCCATCCTCCTGTGGAAATTGTCCCTATGGCTCCCAGGCCATTTGCTCATAATCAAAGAAACACTCCAGCTAATCAATAAAATCATGGGTATATAAGACCTCATCCTATGACAACAACATGGAACTTAGGAAGGTTTAGGATTGAGATGGTTCCTATTCACATACTTATGGAACAACAAGAGGGACTTAGTTCTAGGAATGGTCCATCCTAGTTAGATTTGCATCATACTTCACTAAACTCCTCTAATACTTCTAGGACAACTCACAATCAACAATGCTCTATGGAGGATAACTTTCTTGATCTCTCAAATTCATTCATGAATGATCAAGATGATATTGGTATCTTTTCACTTGAAATTTTTGAGCCTTTATCCATCATCCTTCCTAAGTTAAGTGGTTGGACCACTTCCCATCCATCCTTCCATCTAAAACTATCATGTCAACCTCATTCATCCAAATTCCTAAGTCTTTTGGAGGCCATTTCAAATTGCAACATAAAAATCATAAATGCAAGAATCCACTTACATATAAAGATCACCATGTCCTATCTAATCTACACATGCCTACAAAGATGAAAGAAATATTCAAGATACCGCAAGGTTTCTCAAAGAAAAGAATAAAATCAAAGAAAGTATGGATTCCAAAATCCATCATAGAATAATTGTGATCAAAAGCATCTCAAAGTAAAGAACAATCAAAGGCTATGTGGATTCCCAAGTCTCTCTTGAAGGACTTGGATATAAAAGAAAAATCAATGTTGACATTCCATCTTCCATCTCCTTCTTGTGACTCACTTAATTCCCAAATCATCTACACCATCATTACCTCCAATACCTCATCTGACTCTCATAACCTTCCAAGAAGTGCATCTCGATATCTAATCATTGCTAATGACTTGCTTAAGAGAATTCTAGATGGTACTTTCCTTAGGTATCTAGAACGTGAGGAATCTGACAAAGCATTAAGAGAGGTCTATGAGGGTATTTGTGGATCTCGCTCAACTAGTCTTTCCTTAGCTTCGTAACTCTTGACAATTGGACTCTATTGGCTGGATCCTTTTACCATCACTATAGGATTTGGTTCTATAGCTCATCAACTGGATACTAAAAACAATGATGTTCTCAAAGAGCCTCTCAATGTGCTTAACCTAAAGCAACTCTACAACTAGATATCCTACTTCCTTGTACATTAACTTATGATCCTGAAAAAAATCCTAAGATTGTAAAATGTCCTGAAAAAATGATCATCTTGGTGAAAACTTGGAAACATGCACCTTGATGTATCCACAAAAATTCAAATATCAAAAAAATCAAAAGAAAAAAAAATCAAAAAAGAGAAAAATCATGCCTTGGTGAAAACCTAGAAACAGGCACCTTGGTAGCAAAAATAGAAACAATCTCCAAGTGGTGAAAACCTGGCAAATAGGCATCACTTGTAATCAGTTCTCTATCTATCAATTCATGGTTGAGATCTTGTGCTTCCATCCATCTTGTTTTCCATTTCCTTGTGTCATCATGGGCTAGAACTTGTCTTAGTCTTGTCCTCAGTTCTTATCTATCATCTGAGGGAAATCTTACACCTATGTGAGTTGTCAGTGCTTTATCACTTGTTCGATCTCTTGAGCTTAACTAGATTCAGTTTATCAGTCCTTCCCGATGGACACTTTCTCACTAAAACTACTTGGTTTTTCTCAACACCTAAGTCCTTAGTACCAATCTAGACATTACTGTGTTTCTTAACACATATCAGATCTTGCACTGTTCATTGTGCACTTGCACTTTGACACAAGCACAAAGGTGTTCCTTAACACCCTACACAACACAACAACTTAGAAAATTGAAATGTTTGAGATGTGCTGAACTATTTTCTTGAGTGTTGTTTGTTATCATTGATTGTTTTCTCCTATGTCTTCTAAGGTCGCTCGAAGATATCTACTTCACTAAGAGATTCATGACTAGGGGCATAACATATTTTTCTTTGATTTCTACTTGTATAATTTTAATGATCCTAAGTTATTTAATAAAATAGGTGTCTATGATAAGAGCCTTCATCACAATTGGAATTCCACACATACCTCGACCCTCTTTATTCAGACACTTAGGTGAGGTTGGAATTATCTCCTTGTCTATTTCTTGTGTGTAGCACGTACGCCAACACTCTCAGTTATCTTGGTAGCTTGTGCTTTTATATAGGTGCTATCTTACTATAGAAACCTAAATCTAATTACACAATTAAGTAATATTATTTAGTTCTCTCCTAGGGCACTACTTAATTAAATATTAATTATCTAATTAATTTATGGCATCCCCTAGTTAATTAATTTAATTAATTAGCTATAATCCAATTAATTATCTAAATGACAACTCATAGTCTAATAATTAATTAAAACCCCCTTCCTCTATTAATTTAAATCAATATGTTCATCTATTTAAATTAATTCACAAATCCCCTTTTCCTCCTATTTTTGGAATTAAATAAAATATTTAATCCAATTTGAGCACATGGCTTCTAATTTTAACCCCTAACCTAACCAATCCCAACTACCTAACCCTAAGTTCCTACTCAACCCAACCCATTCACACACACTAATCACCCTTAATTAGTTAATGACCCATGATTAGCTAATCCAATCATCCATTCATTCTCTCTCCTCCCATCACATCCTCCTAATTCTCCCACTTGCCTCCTAATCCAAGCTTAATCACTCCCTAAACATTTGCACAATCATAATCCATGGATTAAGAAATCCTAACCCAACCCAAGTCAACCCTTATGTCACATCCTCACATCCCCCAACTCTCTCATCTCATGTCAACCTTAAATGCTCTTACACATCCCTTACACACTTCATCCCCCTCTTACACATTTTTCCCCTCTCACATCTCCCAAAATGGTCACATTCCCCCATACCTTCCAACCTCTCCCATGGTGACACTTGTCACAATGAGAGGCATTTGAGAAATCACAATCCATGTGCTCTCTCGCAAATGCATCTTGACCCTTCCTCAGGTTTGCATCTTGACCGTTCATTCACCTCTCCTCTTGCCTATAAATTGAACCCTCTTCCTCTGTATTTTCATCCACCTTTTATGCAAATTTATCATGCCATTTTGAGAGCCAAAAACATCAACTACATCCTGATAATGCCAAAATTTCCACTCATCCATTAGATCTTGAAGCATCTTGAGCACACATTCAACCCATTTGGACAAATCTACACATCAAAGGGGAGCTTGTTTGGTTTAAGAATGTTTGCACATTCTTAGGCTTCTTATGGTTTTTAGCTCTTCTTTTGTCTAATCATATATGTAGTTTTGATAGTGTGTTTTGAGTACTTTTATGGTTATTGTATTCCTTTAACCACATTTTCATATCTTACACTTACATTATTAACTTGGAAACCATGTTTAGTTCATCTCGACGCTTATGTCTTGATGCTTACATGTGTTTCCTACATCTTATATGATAGGGTCATATTCATATTTTCACGGTTTCTCTCACACCGGTGAAGGTTGTACTGACCCACAATGACCGAAATGCTCAAATGATGAAAAAAATAAATGACTACAAGATCATTTAATTGACTACTCTGGTGTCTTAGGTTGCATTTCATTCTAGGGTTTCATTTAGCATTGTATTTCTGGTTCCCTTGAGCTATCCTTCCTTTTCTTTCTACTGAAGTGCTCAACTGCAAATATCTCCTAATGAATTTGACTAATACTTGTGTGAATCAAGATCAATTCCTTGCTAGGGGCACCGAGTATTGAACTCTCATAAGCTTCATTTTGATTTACATCATCATGGATTCATTTCTGGGATCAAAATCAAAATCCTTCATGAAATAGTCAAATCTTCTAACACAGTAAACCACTGACGCTATCGCTTCTCGCTCAATTCCACCTTCATTTATTGGATCTTTGAGGTTGATCTTCACCCCTTGTACCTCATTTCAATTTTGATCCCAAGGGGCATCACAATATAGTAAATCTTTTTGTCAATCAAATCTCCTAATTTGCAAATATATCAATTAAACCAAATCTTAAATCGATCAAGTCAATCAGGAATAAAATATCATCACTGGGGGCATCTCAGCTTCATCGCTTCATATCAAGTTGAGATTCTCCATATCTCCTTTCTGAAAGAGTGTTCTCATCACTTCATATCATTTCACTCATATAGGCATCTTTTTAGTCTCTTGGAGCATATCAGGTTCATCGAGACCCATATCAATATGGTATTTTCCCTTAGATGATTAGCTATCTCAATCTCTTTGGATGGATATTCAGTCTCATTGCTTCATATCAGAATGGATACTCTCATCTTGCTTATCGATCTTCATTCAATCAAGTTCAAAGTCTGATCTTTATCAGTTACTTTGACATCATCATTCTTTGACTCAATGTATTCCTAGATCGCTCACACATTAGTTAAAGAGGGGAAAATGTAATCAACTAAAATATGTCTAGTAGAACTTGAACCCCCTTTTCGATCAAATTGCCTCAAATTGAATCCTAAATCTCAAAGACATACTTACTAGGCTTAATTGAGAAAAGTAACCCTAAAAATCCCCTTTGCATAATTAAATCAATAATCTTATATCAAGCTTATACTATGGTCTAATTCTAGAGCTTGCATATTTATTTAATTTCTATAATATTGTTTTTAATATAAATTTTATACACTTTTATTAAAATAACACATTCACAAGTGTGCACATACTTAATCTTGATTAATTAACAATTAAAGGGGATTTGTGCTTTTTAAAATTTCTATGTTTCCTTATTCTACCTAACATCTCTTTTTTGCCTCTTAATCCTCACCACTCATCTCTACCTAACCTTTCATCTTCGTACATCTCCTTTTGCCTCTTCATCTCAAACACACATTATTTTTCCTCTTAATCTCCACCCTCCACTCTTGAGGTAATTCCTTTAAAAGGAAGCTCTTCCTTAGCTCAATGGTCCACTTTTTTGCATTCTAATCTTGCAATCTTGTTATCTTGCATATCGGCTCCTATATAGATCATCTTAAGCTTTTTGAATCTTACATTCTCTTGCATTCTTAGATTACTTTTGCTAATTTTAATTCTTAGTTGCTCATATATTAGCTTCATTTCTAGCTTAATCTTGCATTGTTAATCTACTTTATTTCTTGCATTTCTTCAATAGAATATCTCTTGCATCTTCACTCTATAATAATAGTTGTTTGCTTTCATCTTATCTTAATCTCTCATTCTATCTTTCACTCTTGCATATTAGCTTCATTCTCTAGCTTTGAATCTTCCATTTTGGAGTAGTCAAGTCACTAATCCTCTATGCCAATTTGATGAGCATCATGAGAAGGGTTAAACTCACTTCAAATAGGAAGCTATGAGCCACTTCTTGAAATTTCTTCTTCTATGGATTCTCTCAAGTATAATGGTTCATATAAATGTGTCACACTTTTGATCACACGGGGACAGACCAAAACACAAAGTTGAAGGGTTAGGCCTAGGCACATGCTCACATGGCTCAAAAACTAAGGAAATGGCCACAAAACCTCTCGAGATTAAAATTCCATACACTAATGTCAATACTTCACAAAATAATCAATCATTAGAATCAAGAGATTCTTATTTCTACAAAATCACAATCAAGGCCATATCTAGGTCTGGGGCCAAAATTTTCATTGAAGCCATGTAAAAAGCTTCAAATTAAAAACTCAAAAATAAAAAATCAAAGAATACCCTTAGGCTCTATGTAATGCCCCTTCAGGGAACCTAGGAGAAATTAACCTAAACATTTTACTAAGTTTGCATAATAATTTTTTTCCTTAAGAGTTTACAAACAATAATGAATAACAAAGTGAAAGAAATATAACATAAAGTCAATGCATACTCATATACACAATCTCATTTATAGATTACAAATCCCAAGGGTTCATTGATGTAGAATTACATAAATATAAATTAAACTATTAAGTATAATAACCATTAAAATCTTCCACATAATGAAACTAAAGTACATCATCTCATAAAAGAATACCCAAATACAACTGAACCTTAAGGTATACATGATAACCCACATCCACTGCACAAGTCACAATGTGTGTAAATATAATCTAAGTATAAATTATAATAAAATAAAAGAAAGATAAGAGTAAGTATCCAATGATAAACAAGAATATACAACTGCTACAAGGATCATCCAACATTGGTACAAGGACATTAGAATTTCAAATGGTAAAATAATCACTACCACCTGACCACATGGAGCCAAAGGTCCACTCCCACCATGTTGAGGAGATAACAACAAACCCCACTCATATATCAAGCACCAAAATCCAACACAATACAACACCTAGGAAAGGGATCCTAAAAACTCACTATCTCAAAAAGGTATGACACAACTACAAAGATAATACATAGTCATCCAGACGCAACCAACACATGTAGGAAACCTAAGATGCATAAAGGGAAGTTTCATCACATGAGTCAACTCTAGAGTTACCCTACAGTCTCTCTAGACCATGGCCCTCTAGTGAATCTATGTGGTATCAATAACCTCTCATACAAACAAGGCTACCAACTATGCCTCATCCAATCCACACAGGTGGCCAACATCTTCTCACAAACCAACCTAGCCTATGTTAGGAATGGGAACACTAAGAGGGGGGGTGAAGGGGGGGGGGTTGAATCAGTGTTCACTGTATTTAATCTTTTTACTTTACTCTTGAAAATTAACTTGAATGCTTAAGTATTGAAATGAACATCAACATAAAAAAGATACATAAACACAACACATAACACCAATAGGGTTACGGGGAAACCCAAATAGGTAAAAACCCTAGTGGGAATTGACACCCACTAAGAGCTGAACTAGTGTCTTATGATCCTTGTTAGAAGATCTGCAACCCTATTAGGAGTTGTTCTTTACAATGCTTTTAGTATAGTGACCTTGTTAAGGGTCAGACCCTGTTAGGAGTCTTTTACAATAACCCTATTAGGGGTGGGGATACACTTTCCTAGAGGTCACAGCTCAAGTGGTGAAGGCTACAACCTTTTGATCTCAGATATACACTATATCTGTTGGATGAACTGGTGTTGTGACACTGCTTGTCTGATCAGTTCCTTTGATGCATTGATGCTTTGACCTCTTGAAAAGCTCTAATAAATTCTTACTTCTCTTCACACACTTCTTCTATTCTTATCTTATCTCTATTTCAATCGCCATGCTTTATTACAAAGGCACATCTAATATTTATATGCGCTACCAAAATAATTAACTAGGTCGGCCTATAACCGATTACATACAACACTTCCAAGTGAATTGGCTCAAGTGTGTTTTAAAAAAAACATAATTACATGTCTACAACTTAATTACAATATGTACATAGCCTTTAAAAAATAATAATATCATCACTAATCAAATTACCAATAGTCAGTTGCATACTTTGTTTTGTTCTGGCATTCACTGTCTATGCTTACTTCAACTATATGTATCTTCACCATATTGTATCTTCTAATCATGCGCTCTTAGACCAAGTATGAATACACTCTTACCAACTTATCATCTAGGGTGCATATGATAACTCTGTCATATGCACATGTGTTGATGCTTTGATCTACTGGTGCTTTGTTAACTATCCAGTCTTCTGTACTTAGCCAAATTCTGATCTTTTGATAATGTGCACTGACTCCAAAATACTATATGACTTTGTTTCCATAATGAAAACACTATATTTAGTCATATACAATAGTATAGTCAACTTTCCAACAATCTCCCCCTTTTTCATTGATGGCAACAAAGGAATATGGAAAAGTTAGTAACTGTACCCTTATACAAAAAACTTTTTAACATACTTAATCTTATATCTCCCTTAGACTTTGTACTATACATCTTCTTTACATATAAGACTCCAAGACTCCATATTCTATACACAATACTCCCCCTTTGACATTAATGACAAAGGTGCTTCAAAAAATGTATCTCTACAAGTACTTACAAAGAAAGTACATCCGGATATGCAATCTACAAATTGTGGATCTCTTGTTTCCAAAATGCAATCAGTGCATTAATAGTTTGGAGATGGGAACATAAGACATATGTCAGCTGCTCCATCTTCTCCAAATCTATGCTAGGACCTTGATCATATGTCACCATGGTGGCATTGATCTCCTTGATGTTCTAATTAAGTACATCCAGAGAGGGCGCAAGAGCATTCCTGAGCTATGTTTGCCTTGCCCTTATCTTAGACATCTCTTTCTCAAATTTTTCAATTTTGTCTATCTATCCTTGGTACACATTATTACACATGTTGACATTGGTGGAGGGATCTTCCACTGATTTCCTTAAATTTTCTATCATTTCTTATGCCTCTTGGATCTTCTTGTATAGATCAGTAGTTAACTTATCTTGGTTCATACAATCAGCAATAATCTTCCTGCCCTTTGCTGCAAACTCCTTCAAAGATTCTTGACCAATCTTTAGTGAACTTAGGTCAAATGAAAATTTTCTAACCAATTCACTGAGCCTCTTCTTCATATATTTCTCTTCTGCAACTAGGGATGCAGATTCTTCCAAGCTAGAAAAATTGGTCTTGAAGTTTGAAAGAATTTTGCTTACATCATCAACTGAATGGACCTTAGATAATTTTTTGTCTGAAGGTAACAAGTTGTTCAAAATGTTGACTAATTCAACAAACAAAGGATTCCTCATCACCTATTTTTCTTTTTCTTTCTCCATGGCTAGGACACTGATCTTAATCAGGTCTTCTTCTCCCCAAGAGTCCAAGCTAGTGGTGTTCGGTGTCAAACTTGACAACAATGATACAGAAGGTAATGGATTGATAGGAGTGCTATCCATCACTTCTTGTTTTACTCTGATTGGCATCTCAACAGATGGCTCATCTGTTTGCTCACTTTCTTTCATTTCTTCTTCTCCTTTCTCCTTTTTTGTTTCCTTTTCTTCTTTTTCATCTATTATATCCTCAATCAATACTTCTTCTTGCTGATTAGGAGGAGTGTCACTACATACAGTCTCAACCTCTTGCATGCTTATAAAGGCTTCTTCAAACTTATCCAAATCAATGTATGTGGCTACCATAGCAATTTCTACATTATCAATAAAATTTGTATCATCTTTTTGAGTCTTTGTCATGGGCGCAGACTTTTATGCCTCTATAGGTGTTTCAACTGTAGGCACTGAATCCTGAGGACCTGTAAATGGTACATTTTTGGTCTCTAACTCCTTGGCTACCTTTTTAGGAACTTTATTTGTGGGTACAGTAGGTGGGTACATGTGCCTATTCAGAAAAACTTTGTCAAAGGCTTTCTCTATTTCCTTTGCAACCAACTCATAATTCTTATCCATGATATGTAGTCTTCTAGACTTGGTTCTGAGGTACGGCTTCACCAGATCTAGCAACAAAGTTTTCTCCTCTAGAGAACATAATGGGAGGCTTTCATCTAGAATTTTCTCTCTTATTCTCAGATCTTCCTCAATTGCATGTCTCTTCAAGAATTCCAAAATGTTCCATACATTGTCTAGAATCACTATCTTTAGCTCTAGGACTGTTTTCTTAAACTTTAGCATATGTTTTATAATCAATCCATGAATCTCTGATTTGTTAATCTCACTATATTTCTCATAGAATTTTCCTATCTGATCAATTCTTTCTTCCTTAATTATCCTTGTACTCAACACTTTTAGACTAGGTCTGAAACTTACTTGTGGAGGTGCTTGTGTGATTTTAATATGACTTCTTGTAGTGCACAAGGATGGATGGCTTGCACCTGTCTCTTTCTTCCTCTTATCCATTTTCTTATACTTAGGAGGAGCTGTAAGATTAATTATTTATGTGGGCGCAGGAGGGGTAACATCTATTTTGTCCTGTTTATCCTTTGGCTCATCGATTTTCTCAATCTTAACCTTTTTCATCTTAGGATCATTAGATTCTACTTCTACTGTAGATGCGCTCTCAATTCCCAAAGCAATATTTTTTTGTCTTACTTTGTCAAGTTCTTCCTGTGTTACTCCATGAATTTTGAGTATCTCAAAACTAACCTTAGCTACTTTCCTCTTAGTTGTTGCACTGTTCAAAACTGCACCACCTTCTCTTGTCTTTTCTTCATAAGTCCCCCATCTTGGTTCATTAGGGTCCTTAGGTGCTGATAGCAATACTTGTGCATATGCTTCTAGGATTGGTTCCTCAACCTCATATCCAAGTGGATGAATCTACTTTGTTCTAGGCTCCACTACTTCCATGCAAGTTGTGTCAGTTTCTACCATGAAGCAAATGGTGTCTTTGTATTTCTCAACAATGCTTTCTAGTATTATGTATATCATCTACATTTTGGCCCTAAAGTCTTCAATTCTAGGGTTATGTAATCATTCAATGTGCTCTCAGTAGATGCCTTGAGAGATATTTGAGGCATTGTAGGCATACTCTTGTCTAAGTACAAATCTGAGACCTTTCCAACTATATGGAAGTACATGTAGATAATCAAAGACCCAAACCTGAATATTTTGGTCTTATCATGCTTAATGGCTCTAATATTGTCTATCAATTGTGTGTGCAAGATCTCACACAGATTGAACTCGCCATTTTCTCTCACAAGTCTTGTTGCTACAAGAATAGTGGTCGTGGACACACTATTAACCTTGTTGGTGTGTTGAAACCTATAACCCAATATCATAGACATTAATTTGATGTATTCCTCCTCTATAGGCTCAATTGTCATTCTGCACCTATCACTTCTTGACTTACATGCTTGTTCAACTAGTTTTCTTACATCCTTGCTTGCTGGAAGAACGACGCCTGTCCTTGAAAGTCCTATCATTTCATGAATTAGGTCTCCCATGATTCTCATTGGTACTTCACCTATCCAGAATAGGTCATCATGAATTCTGTTGAGCAAAATCTTTATCCATTTATACTCATAAAAATCATATGTCATAGCATATTCAACTATGGGATGGTTTTCCAACTGCTCGAACTCATCAAGGAAGGTTTTATCTAGTTTCATCATAGTCTCAATGTGTGTTCTAATTCTATCAAGACCTACTGGTTCCTTCTTGCAGTAAATGTATGCACAGATGTCTTCAACATGCATAACACCCATAGGGGTTTGAGAGAATGCTCCTTCTAGGTCATCCAAAGTAGATTTGAAAGGGTGCCTCTTGAAAATGTATCTCTTCCTCTCTACAACATCAAACACAATAGGAGTAGCCATAAGTTACTTGTATATCACTTCACAATCAGTTTTTGAGAACTTCTGAATCGTTGTAATGGATTAGGGCTTCCGCAACTGATCAAACACACTTCTTCGCTAGTGAATCAAGCTTCAATCCTTCACAATCAACTACTAGGGCTTTTGTGCTCTCCAATCACTCAAACTCAAATGCAATGAGTGATCTGCAAGTCTCTATGTAATTTAAAGTGAAAATTCTACCATTAATGCTTGTCGCATAAACCAGAATTTGACTAAGAATTTCCAACTTTCATTCTGCAATTAATCAGGTAGTGCACTCTTGCACATAGCATCATATAATCTCCAAAAGGTTAAATCCAAAGTTGCATACTCTGAGGGTGAGTATACCGGCCATGCAGGGGTCTAGAGATAAATTAGCTCCCCCTATGACCCTAAGGGTCATTCATCTAGATGTAGAGGGTGTGTCCACTGTGGATGCATCCAATACAAACTCATCAACCTTATCCTTCTTTGCCTCTAACCAAATCAAGCTCACATCTTCTACAGCTTTCACAAACTTGACTTCTACTTCGGTATCTAATATTGATTCTTTTGGATTTTTAGGGCTTTCCTAACTTTGTGTTCTTGATCTACAAAACTTTGAGATGTGTCCAGCCTTGTTACATGAGTGACAAATAACTGGAGGCCTTAAATTCCTCAGCGCATTGATATGGGTTACCATTTTACACTATCTTGCTGAGTGACCATTATAATTACATATCTAACATGTAATACTCTAAGGACTTCTTGCATTTGTTTGATTTTGATTTCTCTGATTATTATGAGTCTTGTTCTTCTGACTTGTTTTACAATTCATAGATCTATGACCAAATTTATTGCATGAATAACAATAACAATTGAAAGGTCTTACCTCTTTACAATTCCTTGCTATGTGTCCATGCTTGTTACATGCATAAAAAGTTCTATCTACTAGCTTGTGCTTATCTTTAGATGGTCCAGTATTGTCTTTAGTCTAATTTTCAGTCTTCTTGGCATCTATGGTGTCTTCTGGTGCTTTCATTCTTGCTCGCATGTTATCAATCTAATTTTTTGCTTCATTGAATCCAATGTCATTGGTATCTCCTTTAAGTTTCTGAGTATATAATTGAGATTCAATCAAATCCTTTTTTGTATGTAATTTGTCAATATGATTCTTTGCCTCTTTTAATTCAGATTCCAACTTTTCTTTGTTGTTTCTTAACTCCAAGATTTCCATGTTTGATTGCCTCAATTCTTCATTCAGTTGAAGGTTCTCTTTGATTTGTTCATCATAAACTTCTTGATTGTTAGTTAGCTTTCCATCCAACTCTTCAATATGATCTTTTAGAGATGTGCTCTCTTCATTTAGCTTTTTGATCATCTTCCCTAAATCACTATTTGAACAATCTTTCAAATCTTTTCTTAGTTTTTTTATGACTGCTTGAGAATCACTGACTTTTTCTTTTAGTTCTTCAATTTCTTTTTGAGATCTGTCAAGGTCTTCAAGAGAAGCTTCAAGATTCTTTTTCAGATGTTTTGTTTCTCCCTTATCCATGATCACCTCAAGTAGTTAAACTTATTTTCTAAGGACCAGAGCTCTGATACCAATTGTTAGGAATGGGAACACTGAGAGGGGGGGTGAATCAGCATTCACTATATTTAGTCTTTTTACTTTACTCTTGAAACTTAACTTGAATGCTTAAGTACTAAAATGAGCATCAACATAAACAAGATACATAAACACAACACATAACACCAATATGGTTATGGGAAAACCCAAATAGGTAAAAACCCCGGTGGGAATTGACACCCACTAAGAACTGCACTAGTGTCTTATGATCCTTGTTAGAAGATCTGCAACCATGTTAGGAGTTTTTCTTTACAATTCTTTTAGTACAGTGACCTTATCAAGGGTCGGACCATGTTAGGAGTCTTTTACAATAACTTTGTTAGGGGTGGGGACACACTATCCTAGAGCTCACTGCTCAAGTGGTGAACGCTACAACCTTTTGATCTCAAATACACACTATATCTATTGGATGAACTGGTGTTGTGACACTGTTTGTCTAATCAGTTCCTTTGATGCGTTGATGCTTTGACCTCTTGCAAAGATCTAATACATTCTTACTACTCTTCACACACTTCTTCTTTGCTTATCTTATCTCTATTTCAACCTCCATTTTTTATTACAAAGGTGCATCTAATATTTTTATGCATTACCAAAACAATTAACTAGGTCGGCCTATAACCGATTACATACAACTCTTCCAAGTGAATTGTCTCAAGCATCTTTACAAACAAACATAATTATATGTCTACAACTTAATTACTATAGGCACATAGCCTTTACAAAACAATAATATCATCACTAATCAAATTACCAATAGTCAGTTGCATACTCTGTTCTATTCTGGCATTCATTGTATGTGCTTACTTCAACTGTCTGTATCTTTGCCATACTGTATCTTCTAATCATGCACTCTTAGACCAAGCATGAATACACTCTTACCAACTTATCTTCTAGGGTGCATACCATAACTTTTTCGTACGCACGTGTCTTGATGCTCTGATCTAATGGTGCTTTGTTAACTGTCCAGTCTTCTATACTTAGCCAAATTCTGATCTTCTAATAATGTGCGCTGACTCCAAAACACTATATGACTTTGTTTCCATAATGGCAACACTATATTTAGTTATATACAATAGTATAGTCAACTTTGCAACAACCTATATTGGTGCCCAAGGCATGGGTGAGAAACACAATCATCTTATTAATTCATTTTAAACTCTCAATGTATTTAAGTTATCACTTTTTATAGTAACTTGTAAAGGATACCCAGGTATCCACTTTTGCGCTTCGATGCCTCCAAAACAAGCCACTTCCCATATATACACTCAAATAACCTACCCTATGTTAGGAATGAATGCTGAATATATCCTATGGGGGAGTATTAATATCCATTATGTAGTAGTCGTTGTTGCATTCATGACTGTGATTGTCATTGATGTCAACACAGTGATCTACTGAAGATTAGCAGAGAAGCAAACAGTGTTTGAGTAAGAGCACTTGGGATATTAAAGATAAATCTAAGTGGAGTTGGGGAATTACTCTATGATGTCTTATAAGATTATAGTTAAGAGCATAGACATTAATTCATTTATTCATGGAAGTTATGAGCATTTCAGTAAAAGCAATATTCAGGCAGTGTTCCTAAGTAGCGGTTTGTGGAAATCGGATGATATCTCCTAATCAGGATAGAATCTGGTTATGCACAATTAGACAGAATTGGGAGACATGTTGATAGTGATGTGGATGATAGCACAAGATTTGAGGTCACATGAGTGAAGAATTATATCAATTGGAAGTCGACAGTTTTGTGTAATTTTTATGTAACATGTGGAAACTTTTATTTTGTAATTTGTATGTCGACTCATTTGTAATTACTTGAGTGTGGTATAAAGGAAGGAATGTATTCCTTTTTGTAATGTGTAGTGTGTAATTTAATGAATGTAAGTATATTGTGAAAGAGAAATTACTGAAAGAGGATATGCGAAGTACTGAGATCTGGTATTGAGATTTGAAGAAGGAGTTGGTGCCGTTTGGCACAGTCAGTGAAGGAGTATTGGATTGTTGAGGCCAGTAATCTTTTGGTATTATTCTATTGAGTAATACAAAGACTAGTTAGATAGTGAGTTCAGTGATCTTACCCTGAAGCTGTTTGGGTAGTGGGTCCTTCTATCTTCCATAACTCCTAACAAAGTTAGAATCTTTTTCGCCTAATAGGGATTCATATGTACTGAATGTATTTCATAAGACTCCTAACAGAATCCATCCTTTCACAAGGAATATTCATATTAGGGCATCTTTTGTGGGCATCATTCCCACCGGGGTTTACTCTTTGATTAAGAGGTTCCCTAGTCAACATATCTTGTGTCATTGTGTTATTATGCATGTATATCTTTCTATGGTTGTTGATTACATTGCTTACATGGTTAAAATCTATTAAGGTTGATAAAATTTATATTTATCAGATAACTAATTCACACCCCCCCCCCTCCTAGTTATCTTGGTGGACTTTACTTTCTAACAATTGGTATCAGAGCAGCAGGTCCTTGAAAGAAAAGTTTAACAGCTTAAGGAGATCCATGGCAAATTTCAGGAAAGAAAGTGCTAAGTTTGATGAAGTAAATTTTGACAGTTGGAAAGAAAAGATGAAGACACGTCTACTATGTTTAGGACCAAGTTATTGGTTGATTACAAAGAATGAGAAGACTATCATTAATGAGGATAACATTGAAACATGTACTAATGAGGAAAGAGATCTATTCATGTGTAACATACTTGCTAGAGAAGCACTTCTGTCAACCCTTCCGAAGAATGAGTACAGTCAAGTAAAATATTTGAAAACATCTCATCAAATTTGGTTATCTTTACACTCTACTTTTGAAGATGATGAACATGCAAAGAAAGTTAGATTACATAATTGGATATGTGCATTTGAAGATATAAGAATGATGGAAGATGAATCTATTAGAAGCTATATTGGTAGAATGTCAGAAATTATTGCAAGTATAAAACCTTGTGGAGGAACAAAGATAGAGAATGAAGTGATATGGAAAATTCTGAGGACATTGACACCTGCATTTAAGCAGACAACATAGATGATTGAACAAGTCATACCTTATACTATAAACTTTACAAAAGAGACTCTTCTTGGAAGATTGGAAGTAGTAGAAATGAACCTAAGGTTATCAGGAGACCTACCTAGAATGGAGAAAGCATCCAATGCTCTTAGTGTTCATCCTACTTTGTCAAGAAGCATCAGTGTGAGTGGAGATTATGCTAGTAGTAGCAGATCTAGAAATGAAGAAGACAAGAAGATTGAAGAAGGTATTTCCTTGCTTGTGAAGAGAGAACCAAACGGTAAGAAAAATTTTTAATGTTGGACTTGTCAAGAATTTGGTCATTTTGCATCTAAATGTCCTAAGAGAGTTAAGAAGTATAGGAAGAACTTTAATCCTAGAAGATCTAAAGAATGTTACTATGCAAATGATGAAGAACTTGAAGCTAGTTTGGAGAAATTTTTGAGTGAAAGTGATACTGAGAATAATGATGATATAGGATTTGTAGCAATTAAAGAAGAAAATCTTGAAACTGAAATTAAGGAAGAAAAGCCTTTAGTTTCTCAAGTAGAAAAGAAAGTTGATTGGATTATAGATAGTGGTTGTTCACATCATATGACTGGAGACATGAAAAAGTTCATAAAGTTTAACAATTATGATGGAGGAGTTGTTAGAGTTGGAAACAATGCACCTTTTTTGATTAAAGGTATAGGATATATTACTCTTGATGGAAAGACTAATACTAATGATGTTTACTTTGTGGATGGTTTGAAACATAATCTTTTGAGTGTTGGACAATTAGTTGATAAGGGATATCAAGTTTGGTTTACTGAGAAAACTTGTGTGATTAAAGACAAAGATGGAAATTTGATTGGTACTAGATCTAGAACCAGAGGTAATGTATTTCAGTTGAATCCTAGTGAGATGACATGTTTGATTACTAAGATTGATGATAGTTGGTTATGGAATAGAAGATTTTATCATATAAACTTTGATAACATTGTGAAAGTGAGTACTACACTTGCAGTAAGAGATTTGCCTAAAATTATGAAGCCTACTAACATGATTTGCAAGGAATGTGTGATGGCTAAACAAAAGAGAAGCTCATTTCCTAGAAAGAAGTTTACAATAGCAAAGAAGTTGGAGATTTTTCATATAGACTTGAGTGGTCCTACAAGGACTAGAGGATTCTATGGAGAAAGGTATTTTATGATTATTGTTGATGACTTTACAAGAATGATGTCGATTGCATTTCTTAAAGAAAAATCTAAAGCATTTGATACGTTTAAGATCATTAAGAATAAAGTTGAGAATGAATCTAGAATGAAGATTAAATGTTTGAGATCAGATAGAGGTGAAGAATTTACTTCTAAAGAATTTAACATCTTTTGTGAAGTGAATGGTATTAAGAGACAATTTTCAGCCCCTAGGACACCTGAACAAAATGGTATTGCAAAAAGGAGGAATAGATCAATAATTGAAGCAGCAAGAGCTATGTTATTTGAGAATGACTTAGCAAAGATATTCTAGAGAGAAGTAGTGAGCACAGTAGTGTATACACTGAATAGAGTACAAATCAGAGTAGACATGGACAAGACACCCTATGAACTATGGTTTGGACATGCACCATCAGTTAAGTATTTTAGAATTTTTGGAAGCAAATGTTATATTAAGAGAGATGATGACATTGGAAAGTTTGATCCTAGAATTGATGAAGGTATATTTATTGGATATTCATTGAAGAGAAAAGCTTATAGATGTTACAATAAGAGAACTAAGACTATTGTTGAGAGTGCAAATGTTAAAGTTGATGAAAAGTTCAGAATTCAGGAAAGAATGCTTGATTGTGAATCAGATGAAGGAACTCGGTCTAGACCTAACCTTGACACTACTGAATTATTTTATGAAACTAACAGTGATTTTTTGAATGAAATCCATAGTAAGATCATTGAAGAGTCAACACCTAAAGTAAGTACTGAGACAGTGACACCTAATAGGAATCTATTAAGGAATCGTCCTACTAAGAAGATTATTGGAAGCATGGATAGAGGAGTTTTGACACAAAATAAGGTACAAGAATAGTTATGTTTGATTTCTCAAATTGAACCTAAATCTACTAGTGAAGCTTGTAAAGATGAACATTGGATTAAAGCTATGAAAGAAGAATTGGATCAGATTGAAAAGAACAAGACATGGGAATTGGTCCCTAGAACTAAAGATAAGAATGTTATAGGAACAAAATGGGTATTCAGAAACAAGATGAATGAAAAAGGAGAAGTAGTAAGGAACAAAGCAAGATTGGTATGTAAAGGATACTCATAGTAAGAAGGAATTGACTATGAAGAAAATTTTGCACCAGTAGCAATAATTGAAGAAGTAAGAATGTTTTTGGCTTATGCAACTTTTAAAAAATTCAAAGTGTATTAAATGGATGTGAAGTCAGCATTTCTGAATGGAGAATTGGAAGAAGAAGTTTATATTGAGCAGCCTGGAGGTTTTCCTTTAACTCAAGAAGGAGACATGGTATGTAAACTTAAGAAATCTTTATATGGACTGAAGCAAGCACCTAGAACTTGGTATGTGAGACTGGATAAGTATTTGTTGAAATTAGGATTTACAAAAGGCACAGCTGATAGCAACCTATATACAAAAGAAATTGAAAATGGTTTCTTGGTTGTAGTAATTTTTGATGATGATATTATCTTTGGAGGAGAAGATGAAGCCAGTGATAAATTTGCAGAAGAAATGAAGACTGAATTTGAAATGAGTATGATTGGTGAAATAAAATACTTTTTAGGATTGCAGATAACATAGAATAGTGATGGTATCTTTGTAAGTTAGACAAAGTACTTGAATGATTTATTGAAGAGATTTGGAATGGAGAACTGTAAACCAGTTGGAACACCTATGGTAACTAGACACAAGTTATCTAGCACAGATGAGACTCTTGCAATGGAACAGAAGAAGTACAGATCTATGATTGAAGGATTGCAGTATTTGACTCATACAAGACCTGATATAGCACATTTAGTTGGAATTGTAGCAAGATTTCAAGCTGAACCTAGAGAATCACATTATGTAGCAGTAAAGAGGATACTAAGGTACTTAAGAGGCACAATTGAGTATTGATTGTGCTATGAAAAATCTGATGATTTTACCCTATGTGCATATACAAATGCTAATTGGGGAGGTAGTGTTGATGATAAAAAGACAACCAGTGGTGGAGCATTTTTCCTTGGAGGAAGATTGGTTTCTTGGCTAAGAAAGAAGCAGAATTGTATTTCACATAGCACAGCAAAAGGAGAGTATGTAGCAATAGCAAACAATTGTAACCAAATAATTTGGATGAAGCAAATGTTGAAGGATATTGGAATAAAATTTGTTGAACTTGTTGTTATACATTGTGATAACACCAGCATAGTTAGTATGTCTAAGAACCCTGTGTTACATTCTAAGACAAAGCATATAGAGATAAAATATCATGTAGTGAGAGAGAAAGTAGCAAAGAAAGAAGTCATACTTGAGTACATAATTACAAAGGAGCAGATTGCAGACATATTTACAAAACCTTTTCCTAAGGATACATTTGAGTATCTGAGAGGTATGCTTGGGGTTATGCCCCAACCTACTTTTGAGAAGTGATGCAGATTGTTGCATCTGTCCAGTGGTATATGAGCCCTATTTTTCTACTAGACTGGATTTTGGTATTACAATAACTAAGATGGGGGTGAATCAGTTATCCACAGTCCCAATCACAAAATGTATATCCAAAAACAATTTACTAAAACTTCTACAGATCGGTAACATAAAATAGTATTATGTATGTGCTTTTACCGATTACCAGTTAATAACATATAGTGATAACTAATCAAATCCAATATGCAACATGTAAAGTATGACAACAAACAATCATCACAATCAACACATAACACGAGATTTAACATGGAAACCCTGTGAAGGGAAAACCCACCTGGGACCGGCAACCCAAAAATTGTTCACTCTTCTGAAGTGATGTCGATGAAGACCCAACCATGTTAAAGGTTATTGTGTGATGAATGAAATCACCTTCATGAAATTAAGATCAAGTAGCAAAAATTTAAGCTAAATACAAAGGAAATTTACTCTAAAATGCAACTACAATCTATAACATCTCATGGATCTCTAGAAAGAAGTGGTAAGTGAGCTCTCAGCTGCAAATCCTCACTAGTGACACCTCTAAAATGAGAAGAATTATGCTACAATGCTTCTAAATGCTTAATCTAAGAGAGATTCATGCTTAATCTAGCTCCATTTTGATAACAATGCAATGATAAAATGATAAAATGATAAAATGATAGACTCTAAATGCTCAAATGCTTCAATTCCTCTTAGAATGCTCAATTTGCCTATAGTAACAATGCTTTTGCAAATGACTTCCAAGATGGAAATGCTCTCCAAAATGCCTCATATTTATAGTAATTTCCCAAGGGTAGGGGGTAGAGTGAATTGATCATGGTTAGCTCATGGTTGAGTCAAAAACTTTGCTTTGTCCACAAATGAGGGAACAATTTACAATTTGTGAGTGATTTATGTCCCTTTTTTAAGTGATCCATGTGCACTTGTTTTCTCAATTTTCATTGGTTGATCACTTTGTTGAGGGAAAATAGAATTTATTAATTCAATTAAGTAATTAAATTTTTAGCCATGGAAGGGTAATAGGTTCAATTTGATTTATGATTTAAACAACTATGCAATTAATTAATTAAAATCAATTATATAATGTTTTTGCCCCTTTTAAGCTTTGATTTAATCCTTTAACATCATCCTTATTTAATTCTTTTATTTTAACTGATTTTAATCAACTTCATTTAATTGTGTCCCCTTTTTAATGCATTTTGATGATTTTGAGCCATTTGATTGATTTTTGCACTTAAAAGCCTTTGTCCAATTTTACGTGTCTACAGTTACAAACACACTATGAGGTGTGACCTTGTTAGAGGATTTTAGACCAACCATTATCATCCAACCAGCATTCACTATGGGGTTGATAGGATAAAAAATGTACACTCTATGAATGGCATTACAAGACTTTCTAGTCCACTCTGTTAAGAGATTTATCTATTTACAATGGTTAAAATGTAACAGCAGGTGATCTGATTACAACTCAACTTCAATTGTAGATTATCATATCTATGTTAAGCTCATTCAAATCCTCTTATCAATATATCAATTATGTTTCAATCAATATTTAGTAACTTACTGTCACTCGGTTATAGCTTTCTGACGCTTGGTAATCTCTACAGTTCGGTTCTTCTTAACCAGTATGATCAGGCATACATGAAGCTTGTTCATGCAATATCTCTGCAGTCTCCTTCTTCTGGCATGATTTCATCATGAAATCCTAGTCTCTTAAATAGACAAGTAAACCATTTTAATTTCATCCATCATATTTTTTCGCTTAATCTCCTTTGTTGATTTTGTCGCTTTAACCTTCTTCGACTGATGTGTCAGTAACACGTTTTGTTTCAATCCCTTAGATCTTCTTTGAATTATGTTATCCGTCGATCTTCATAACAAACATTATCTTCAATCGTAATCATAATGTTGGCAATTTGGCTGAAGTGAGTACATAGATGTTGTCATTATGGAAACATATGATCCTCATTAAGAGCACACAGGTCAGAGAGCAAGTATGGTAGATCGCAATGCAAATTTGTCTAAGTGTGAGACAGTGTTTTCACAGTGTACCAAGATACAGTTTTAGTTTGCGATGTTGACTGGAGCAAGTTCAACGCTTGCACACTTGAACATAGATGCTCTGATGGCTACTGATGACCCATCTCAAAGTGCAAGTCAATACGGAATGTGCGGAATTAGTTATGGTAGTTTTACCAAAGACAGTGTTAAGCCGACAGGTCAGAATAAGAAGACAAAATTGGTAAAGAGTTAAGGGATTTTTTTTTTTACCAAAATAAAGACTTAACAATATAAATGGATGACATCTTAGATGTTTACCCTTAGATAAAGATATATGGAAGCTGACCATGTAAAGTTATTAGCCTTAATAACTTGTATATATGTAATTGTAATTGTAAGAATGGAAAAAGTGTAATATGGTGATGATATGATATGATGTGAATGTAAGAGCAGTGAAGAAGACATTGATGCAAGCAGTATAAGGTTATGTACCTTAATCCATTTTTGTAATCAGTATACATTGTATATTACTTTTTTCGGTAGTGGGCTTATCTTGTAATTAGATTTTGTATCTACAACTCCTACTAATGAAAGAAACACTCTGGAAAGGAAATATGATGATGCAAAGAACCTTATTGAGAAATTGAAAAACAAGATAGAAGATCTGAGCTCTGTAAAGGAATCCGAAATTCTTATTGAAGATTGTGATAGCAACTTGGAAAAAGAAAATGAGATCCTTAAGCATGAATTGAAGATAGTAAATTTGAAGCTTAGTTTGAAATATGGAAATAGCAAAAATGAAGTAAATCTGAAATCTGAGAATGAAAGTCTAAAGACTAAAAATGAAGAACTGAAATCTAAACTTGAAAAAGTGACATCTGAATTTGAGAAAGTAAATGTGCAGTATGTAGAACTTGAGAAGTACAATAAGATTGTGAAAGGTGAACTGACTCAATCCAAACAACAACTTGAAAGGCTATATTCAAATAGTGAGAAGATCAATGAACAAGTTTCTTTTGGGAAACCATCCTATGATAAGACTGGACTTGGATTTAATATATTCAGAACAAATGATGAAAGCAAGAAACCAGATATGAAGACATCTTAAAGCATAGATGAGAAGAAGCCTAATGAGATCAACAAATCTGAAGATGCACCTAAAGAAGAAGGAGAATCATCAAAGCAAGAGGAATCACCCAAAGGTATGCAAAGAGAATTCAAAGGTAGATGTTTTACTTGTAATACTATTGGTCATATGAAAAGAGATTGCACAGGTAAACAGTTTAAACCTTTTAATGTTCATGGTTTTGGACATAGAGCTATTGAATGTAGAAGACCTAAAGTTATTGAGAATAATTATGGTAATAGAATGTTTAGGAATAATAACAATGCAGATAAGAAACCTACTGAAGACATGAACAGAAGAAATGTAGTGTGTTATAGATGCAACAAAGTTGGACACATTGCTAGAAATTGCAGGTCACAAATTAATCAGCAAGGACAGAGATATGGGAACAATGGAATTGTTTGTCAGATATGTAATAGGATTGGACATACAGCAAGGTTTTGCAGAATGAACACTGGAACTTATCATCCGAACCCTAACCCTAGAAACAATGCAAGAAGGAATGAAGATACAAGTAACAAACAAAAAGATTGTTGTAGCAATATAGATGAAGTGAAGTATGTTAAAGGAATAGATCAAGAAGGCATAATCAACATGGAAGGTAATCAGACAGGTGAAGTATTAAGTGGTAAGAATGAATCCTTACCTGACCTATCTTTAAGCACTTAATTTATGTAAATTACAGTAGATTAGGAACTTAGATTTAGTGTAGAAGTAGATTTATGATGAACTAAGTCTTGCACAGTTAATAGAAGGTATATTATGATGTACTAATGCTATGGTTAAGAGTGCAAAATAAAATATTGTGTTTTTCAAGATTGCAAGAAGTTTTGAGTTTTGCAGGTTAACAAGAATAACTTTTGAAAAGAAGCGGCAAAAGAATTGAATGCGATGTCAGAATTAAGTATGATTGAAGTCATAAAAGGTTATGATCGATGTTATTTGATTGTCAAAGTGAATTAAAGTATCAAGGAGATCAAAAGTAGAGATTGGAAGTGTTTTGCAGAGATTTTGTGAAGGATTTAAGCGTCGAATCTTCACAAACCCTAGAATCGTGAATTTGAAGTATTTATCTTGACAAACCTTTGAATCAGTATAAAGAATTGGAAGGAAACATGGATACATCTTTGATTCACAACATTAGAGACAAGAACAGACCTAAATTGAAGAAAGAACCAGTAGAAGCTTTAGAAGTAGACCCTAAGTTTGCTTTATCATCCGTACCAAAGAGAGTTTTGCATTTGGAAAATGTAAAGAGTTATCTTGGATGTCAATTGGAAACAGTAAATGATAGTGATTTTTTAAGTGAGTATCAGAATATATATAACCAGGATATGTCATTGAAGCAAGGTTATGAACATTTGAAAAATAATGAAATTGTCACATATGGTTTACAGTATGAATTCGATAATGAAGAGTGCACAAAGATCATTTTAAGTAGAATTCACAATGGGAAATTTTGGTTAGAAGACAGAGTGATTGACATCACAGCTAACATAATTCATGAAGTCACCGGTTTATCCAAACTTGGTGCTATCCCTTTAAATGAGAAAAACATGAGGAAGATTGTCATTGAAAACACTGGATCATCCTATAATGGTAGAGGTATTGTTATCAGCAAGATTAGACAACATGATGTAAGATATCTATGTAAGATTTTGACTACAAAGTTTTGTGCTAATTCCAGAGAAGATGACATGGCAGCTAGCATGGTTCACATTGCCTATTTGATGTGTGTAGACAAATTTTCTATTGATATGTGTGAAATTTTGAGAATTCAATTGTTTGAGAATTTGGAGAAGATTAAGAAGTCTAAATATGCACTATTTAGATTCTCATCTTTGATTACATATATGTTTTTCCACCTTTTGAGAAGATTTCCTTACAAAATTGGAAATGATTGGAATGATGGATAGTCTACAATGGAAATAATAAACAAATTTTATAGAAATCATGTTATTGATAAAGTTAATGAGAGTGTTGTGTTAGTTTTGAAGACATTTCAGAATTTGGTAACTAGCAGATCAAGGATTCCACAGTCACTTGTGGAGAAATATAAGATTGATATTTGTTTCATGATTGACACTGACTTTACTTACATTGAAGCAGTAGAACCCAGAGTTGAATTCATAGACCCTCTTGGCTATGAGATTTTTGAGATTGAGACAGAAGAGTATGTTGGAAGATTGCTGAAAAGTAAATTGGACACCCAATGCAGTAGGTTTGGAACTTATGAAGACAACTTTAATTTTGTTAAAGCTAAAATTGAAGAGAAACAGTCTAAGAAAAGAGTTGATAGTACCATAAAGAGAATATTGAAAGACACAGGGATGATAGAAAGAGAATTTTTGGTAGCTAAACAGACAGCAGCAGCATTGAGAGATGTTGGATAGGGAGAAGTCTTGAGTGTACCACCTTTATCCAGTGCAATACAGAGAGAGCCTACACCAGTTAAAGTGAAAGTAGAAGAACCAGAAAAACAACAAGTAACACCGAGCAAGAGAAAGAAATAAATTGCTACTCGACCAAGAAAGAGAAAGAAGACTATAGTTCAACCAGTACCAAGAAAGTTTGTAGAAGTTAAAGATGATACTAAGAAGAAAGCTTGGAAACCAAAAGTTGAAAAGCTGAATGAGTAGATTATTGAGAATGGATATTTTGCAAGAATGAATAAATATTATGATCTTTATGATTATACTGATAAACTTAATTTGCAGAATGCTATTGTGAAGCATATGATTTTGACAGATAAGAAATTTGACTCTATTCAAGGTCAAATACCTGATGAATTGTTTACTAAATTTATTAATAGAAAATAGAGAGCATCTGAGGAAGACAAAACTATAAGAGAGAATCTTGTGAGAAATCTTTGTGAAGTGAAAGATGATGATCATTTGAAGCAAATTATGAAGCCCCTTGACACTCTTTTGAGGACTAAGAGGAGAACCATTCAGATCATGGTAGGATAGTATGAGCAAGTGAGAACAGAAACAGAGCAAGCAATTATTAAAGTAATGACAGAAATTGTTGGAGAAACTTTAGTTGCAGCTGGACATGCAGTTGATGCTAAACAAGAGGATATTCCCTCTCTTTCAGCTGTTAACATTGAAGATGATACAATGGACATTGAAGGTACTAAGGTGACCTTGGACACTGAAAATAATGTATTTAAGAATTTAGATAACATTGTTGACAATTCAGCTCTTGATGAACTGGATAGGACTGAAGAAGCAGTGTAGACTGAATTGGTGAGTGATGAACCTAAAGAGACAGAAGTTCATGCACCCACTCCTGAGGCAAAGAAGAAAGAAATTGGAACTTTGTTTGAAGACTTAGGTCAAGAAGTTGATGATGATGATCAGCTAGAGCTTATTAGTTCTTTGAATAATATTATTGGAAAGAATAAGAAAGTAAAGAATCTAGAAGGAAGTCTGAAGGAATTGATAGAGAAGTTGCAAAGTATTTTAACTACACATATTTCAAAAGCATATCCTTTGGAGAGAGCCAGAAAGGTACTAAGTACTTTTGATGATGAGTTTACCAACTTATCAGACATTGCTAAAGTAAGAGCTCAAGCAGCTTATGAAGCTGAAATTCTTTTAAGTATGAGTCAAAATATTAGAAATGATATTATTAGTCTTGATGTTTGTATCAAGAACTTGAGGAAACATTTGGAGACTGGAAAAGCTTTATACATACAGTGTACAAAACTTGAGATTTTGACAGTAGTAGAGGAGTAGAAAATCAAGGTGAAGGAAGCTAAGATTCAGAATGAATCTAATCTTCTTTCTAGACCCAATGTAAAAGTAAGTGATGTTGAGAAGAAAGTTAGGAAGTGTTATGATGAAATAAGATCATTGCAAGATGAAAAGAACAGGAAATTGAGAAGATTTGAACTTCTGAGAGAGCACACGTCTATGAAGTTGAGCATTATTAAGGAACAGTTAGAAGAATGTCTTACTGCTAAGACATCATTTCAACAATTTAATTTTGAGAACCTTCAAGCTTGTTAGATAGCAGCTTATGGATTAAGCACACTTCTGAATGTGGCAGATTCTATCAGAAAGTCATGGGAGAAAGAGTTTGAAGCCATGAAAGTAAATTTTGTAGATTGTGTTGCAAGCCTACTGGCTTTGCAATAAGTAAATGGAGGTATAATCTTTTTTTTGGGTTATAATTTTGTAATCCTCCCTACTTTATTTTGTCATTGTTGTCAAAAGGGGAGTGATTGTAGTAGAGTAGAAAATTGTTATGTACATAAGGATTGATACTCTTAGGGGGAGTATTGTATAAAGTTTTGTATCAAAAAGTATATTTTGAGGAGTTATAAGGATAGTATACATATTCTATACTATGGCCAGAATTTTGTTATACGTTTTGAGATTTTGACTTGTACACTTAGCCAATTTTCTCATATATTGCCACCAATGACAAAGGGGGAGATTGTTGGCAATTTGGCTGAAGTGAGTACATAGATGTTGTCATTATGGCAACATATGATCCACATTAAGAGCACACAGATTAGAGAGCAAGTATGGCAGATCGCAATGCAAATTTGTCTAAGTGTGAGACAGTGTTTTCACAGTGTACCAGGATACAGTTTCAGTTTGTGACATTGACTGGAGCAAGTTTAGTGCTTGTGCACTTGAACATAGATGCTATGATGGCTACTGATGACCCATCTTAGAGTGAAAGTTAGTACGGAATGTATAGAATTAGTTATGGTAGTTTTACCGAAGATAGTGTTAAGCCGACAGGTCAGAATAAGAAGACAGAATTGGTAAAGAGTTAAGGGATTATTTTGTTTACCAAAATAATGACTTAACAATATAAAGGGATGACATCCTATATTTTTACCCTTAGATAAAGATATATGGAATCTGACCATGTAAATTTATTAGCCTTAATAACTTGTATATATGTAATTGTAATTGTAAGAATGGAAAAAGTGTAATATGGTGATGATATGATATGATGTGAATGTAAGAGTAGCAAAGAAGACATTGATGAAAGTAGTATAAGGTTATGTACCTTAATCCATTTTTTTAATCAGTATACATTGTATATTACTTGTTTGGGCAGTGGACTCATCTTGTAATGAGATTTTGTATCTACAACTCCTAACAGGGTTGAGGCTTCTAACAAGGCCTATACTCCCTTAACCAGGACTGATACACTATACATATGTAATAAACTCCTAACAGGGTTAATATCCTTAACAGGATACTTTTGATTAGTGGATCTTTGTGGGTACCATCCCCACCAGATTTTTCCCTTGGCCAGGGTTTCCTCGAGAACATATCATGTGTTATGAGTTCTTTATTGTTATGCATATTGTTTAGTTTCTTATGTTATGCATGTATAAAGATAATCTGTTATATCCATAATTGGGCAAAATATAAAGTTTGTAGAATACTGATTCACCCCCCCCCCCCTCTCAATATTCCCTATTTCTAACACATAACACTTTACAGCTCATCGACTTCCATCAGCTAAACTAATCATTTAGTTCTTTTCTCCTGTTTAGTTAACAAAGAAATGTGTCAGTGAACACAAGCTCAGTTTATACTATGCTCAGTATACACTACACTGCGTCAGTGTATATTGAAATTCTTCTTTAACTGACAACACTGCTTTGTGTATTTTTCTCTATCCTTCATCATAGATGAATGCAACATAATCAAGTCAATAACATAAGGTCATAGACTCATTCATAAGTTAGCCAATATATTCCTTATCCTCATTTATCATATCCATCTTCCTCATGTAGATATATATGTTCTTCATCTCTTCTCTTCTTCTTTCTATAGATGTTTGGGTATAGTAACTTACAAGATAAGTATTGTCAAAACTAGTTGACATCAATGACAACATATTATTGATTTAATCATCTTACATATCTAATTAGCAACTCAGTGATCTTAAATCATAGATCTTCAAGTTATACAATTTATTCAAATCAGTTGTAGTTCATCAATCTCTCCCTTTGGCATTGATGGCAACACAAGCAATATGAAATATGTCATACACATACCAAACATGTATTCTACAACTTTGTCAAAAAATATTGTAATGGTACAAGCTCTCCCTAGCTTAATATGTTTAATCACTACGTTACATAAAATAATTTGTAAGTGCAGACTAACTTCTGCAGATATGATCTTTTCAGCTCGCAGGTTTTCTTCTATTCTTAGTAACTGATCTTCAATGCTCTCCCTTTTCTGTATCTCTCCCTTTGTCTTTGGCTTCATATTCTTCATATTGATCTCTCTCCCTTTGACAACAATTCCAAAGAACAATAAAAACATACAGCTCTGTAGTAGCCATGTGACTCTCTGTTGTCTGGTGCATTCTTTGTATCTCGGTATACTGATTTGCAACTCTATTCTAGTTCTTCAACCTTTCACAACCTTAGACAGAAGTCCAAAGTGTGAACTTTGCTACATCAACATATATGATCTTCTAATAAGATTAGGCTGATGCAACCTCTAGATCACCTTAGTGATCGGTAGACAGGGGACGGACCCCAAGTCTAGTCCTCAAGTATTCATATGTATCCTTCGATAGAGGCTTTGTAAATATGTCAGCAAGTTGTTCTTTTGATGTAACAAATTCTAGCTTCACTTGCTTCACCTGTACTTGTTCCCTTAAGTAGTGATACTTAATAGATATATGCTTTGTTTTAGAATGCATCACTGGATTCTTTAAAATATTAATGGCACTAGTGTTATCACAATATATAATCACCCGCTCAGTGATTACCTCATTCATACCTTCTAACACTTGCTTGATATATGCAATATTTGAATAGTTAGTAGCAGCAACATACTCTGCTTTAGCTATAGACTGATAAATGCAAGCATGTTTATTACTTGTCCATATAACAAGTCTTTCACCAAAGAAGAATGCTCCTCCGGTGGTACCCTTTCTATCATCCACATTTCCAGCCCAATCAGCATCGGTGTATACCTTTAGTTCAAATTTGCCTTTCTTAGGATACCATAGTCCATAATCTTCAGTTTTCTTTAGGTATCTTAAGATTCTTTTTGTAGCAATCATGTGTGAATCTCTAGGGTTGGCAAAAAATCTAGCAACTATTCCAACAGCATGTGCTATATCAGGTCTACTGTGAACTACAGACATTAACATACCAATCATGGATCAGTACAGTGTCTGATTTACCTCAGTAGTTCCATCTTCTTTAGTCAGTTTACATCTAGTAGCCATTGATGTTCTCATAGGTTTAGCATCTTCCATGCCAAATATCTTCAATACTTCCTTTATATATTTAGATTGTGTGATGAATATACCATCATTCTGCTGAATCACTTGTAAGCCTAGAAAGAACTTAATCTCTCCAAACATAGACATTTCAAATTCACTTTTCATTTCATCAGCAAATGACTAACAGATATGATCTTGTCCTCCAAATATTATGTCATCCACAAATATTTCAACAATCAAGATAGTATCATCAAAATTTCCTTTCATTTACAGATTACTATTCTCACTTGTTCTAACAAATCCAATACTCAGCAAATAGTTATGCAGCCTCTCATACCAGGCTCTCGGTGCTTTCTTTAAACCATATAAAGCTTTATGTAATCTACATACCATATCTTTATTTTCTGGATCAATGAACCAAGTTGTTCTATGTAGACTTCTTCTTCAAGTATCCCATTCAGAAAAGTAGATTTAACATCCATTTGGTAAACTTTGAACTTTTTGTGTGTAGCATATGCAAGTAATATTCTGAATCCTTCTAATCTAGCAATAGGTGTGAAAGTCTCACCACAATCTATTCCTTCCTCTTGTGCATATCCCTTGCATACTAACCTAGCTTTGTTCCTTGTTACCTCTCCATTCTCATTAAGCTTGTTTCTGAATATCCACTTAGTACTGATAACATTCTTGTCCTTAGGTCTAGGTACTAAACTCTAGGTTTTTTTCTTCTCTATCTATTCTATTTCCTCTTTCATTGTATTAACCCATTCATCATTTTCTAATGCAACTTTTACATTCTTTGATTCATATTCACAAACTAGACATGTACCTTGTCTTGCTTTACTTCTTGTTTGCATGCCAGCTTGTCTGTCTCCAATGATTTGTCTCAAGATGATGTCTTCTGACAAATCTTGCCAATATTTGATCTCTTCTTTCTTATTCATCCTATGCAGGTTCATTTTCTTACTCGGTAGGTGCTTCCTGCTCATCGATTTCTTTTTCCTGTTCCTCGGTATTGTTTTCCTGTTGACCTATTGTCACTGTCTATGGCGTCGGTAGGTACTCTAGTTTTTCAATGTAACTAAATCTACAATAGTCTTCTGGTTCCTTTGTGCTTTCCTCTATATTCTTATCATCAAACTCATCAACTCGAACATTAGTGCTTTCAATCATTTTATTAGTTACTTTGTTAAGACACTTGTATGCTTTACTTTTAGTGGAATATCCCAGAAATATCCCTTCATTACCTTTTGAGTCAAACTTCCCATTTCTTTCATCTTTCAAAATAAAGCATTTACTTCCAAAAACTCTAAAATAACTTACAGTGGTTTTGTGACCAAACCATAACTCATAGGATGTCTTATTAGTGTCCTTCTTCAATTGTACTTGATTTAGAACATAAACAGATGTGTTGACTGCTTCTCTCCAGTATGTCTGAGCAACATTCTTTTGCAACATTAGTGTCCTTGCATAGTCAATGATTGACCTATTCCTCCTTTCAGCTATTCCATTTTGTTGTGGTGTCCTCGGTGCAGAGACCTATCTTTTAATACCATGCTCATTACAAAAGTTAGTAAATTCATCAGAAATAAATTCACCACCTCGGTCAGATCTTAAGCATTTCAATTCTTTACTAGTCTCTTTCTCAACTTTTTCTTTATACCACTTGAACATCTTAAATGCCTCTAATTTTTCCTTCAAGAATATGAATGTCATTAATATAGTATAATCATCAACAAAAATAATAAAATATATGTCTCCATAGTAACTTTGAGTTCTCATAGGACCACATAGATCGGTATGCACTAACTCAAGTAATTTCTTTGTTGAATAATCTTTGCTTTTGAAACTAGATTTTTTCATTTTACCTTTCTGACATTCATGACACATAACATGATCAAGCTTAGATAAGTTAGGCAGACCTCTAACCTTTTTCTTTTTACTAATCTTAATCATGTTATCAAAATTCACATGACATAACCTTTTATGCCACAACCATGCATCTTCATCTTTCATCATTAAACAAGAAGACTGATCATTATCAAGATAGAACAAATTACCTCTCGATTGTGTTCCAGTTCCAATAAGTCTTCCTCCATCATCAAATATCTTCACTTTCTTGCTCTCAAAAGCAACTCGATGGCCTGAATTGTTCAGCTGTGCCACACTTAACAAATTATAGTTTAGACCTTTTACCTAATAAGCATTGTCACATCTAATTTTATCATTTATCATCAGGGATCCTTTTCCACTAACCATACAAGGTGCATCATTACCCATTCTAACAGATCCTCCTTTGTGTTCTTCAAGATGATCAAATTGTTGGAATCAAGAGAGATAGGGTACTGAGAGGGGAGGGGTGAATCAGTGCCCACAAAAACTTTAACACATTAACCTTTCAGATCTACAATAGCAAATAGTGATAACCTTCCAAAATACCTTGTATCTAATAAATGTATCATTCATCCATTCAACTTGTGAAAGTAAATAACATGAAATCAACAATATAATAGTCACATAACACAAGTATTTTGGTAACACAGAAACCCTTGTTAGAAGGTAAAAACTGTGGTGGGGATAACACCCACAAATTCTTCACTACTATAGATAGAAAAGGTTTGCCTATTAGGGCTAAAAGTTTTGATCACTTCTGGTGATCTTACCCTGTTAGGAGTAACATATTAGATCAGCTAGATCTACCTAGTTATAGGATTTTAACAACACTAATGAAGTGTGCACTCGGTTAAGAGATTTACATAAGACTATCCAGTCTACTCTGTTAAGAGATTTAGCCAAAAACTCTATTACAATTGTTAGAAAGCAATAGGCAATTATTTTCTAAAATTGACAACTTAATTATCTGATATAGATCAATAAGTATTTAATATATTTCACCTTTACTGTGATGAATCTCTGCTCTGAACTGCTTGGTTAGCCTGCTCTGATTCTGCTTAATCTGATCTCCTTTGTATACTGCTCTGCTCTGTCAAGTGATAGTATTGAAGTTAGGCAAGTGCTCCTTAATTCATACATCAGTTCACATCACAAATGATGCAAACATACATTTATATAGCATACTACTTTATGCCGCTTTAACAAAATTAGGTTTACAAATCTTAGACAAAACCCTAAGATCTACGGTATAGAAAAATGACCTAGATCAAACTATTACATAAGATATACATTGCATTTAATGAATATCTTGACAATAAATATTCCTTGATCTTGGTAAAACATTTTCTAATATGTTGTAACCGTTTGCATAGAAGAATGTGCCATTCCTGATTACTATGTTGTTTCATGTGATCATCGGTAAACACTGTATAAACTGCTCAGTGTATACTGGTGCTCGGTGTTTACTATCACTCAGTGTCGGTGTCTACTAGTGCTTGGTAAACTTTCTGATGCTCGGTGTATATGCTTAACCGACTGGTCTGTTTTGCTTCTAGTTATCAACTAGCTCAATTTAAGTAACTGACCAATACCTTTGATAACCTTTGATACTAATGACAACCTTTAATGCTCAATAGAGATAACACAAATTTTTCTTCATCACTAGTCATGTGATGTGTACGGCCACTATCTATGATCCATGTATCATCATTATTAACCTTAGAGATAAGTGTTGTCTCTACATACCTTTCATATTCCTCTGAGTCATCCTTCATTGCAACAAATACTACCTCCACATCTTCATCAATGTTGGTATCGGTGACATCTTCTTCTGCAATGTAGCATACCTTCTTGCCTTTATCATTATTGTCTCGGTTGTCTCTATCGTAGTGTCAATAACTTTTGTTGCCTCTTCTCCTATAGCTTCCTTCACTAGATCGGTCTTTTTTTATGTCATCATCTTTCATGTGTGGACATCTAGTAGCAATATGACCAACCTCTTTACAATTAAAGCATGTTAAAGTTAATTTACCTCTATATATTCCTTTACCTTTAGGTAACCTTCTGGCCATAAGAGCTTCAAGTTCATCAAGCTCATTATCAGTATTGTTATCATTATCATCATTCTTATTTCTACTACTAGACTTACCAATCTTTAGAGAAGACATAAAAGCATATTCAATAGATAGTACAACACTATTATCAAAGTTATTCAGTTCAAAGGTTGTAAGCTTACCAATCAGATTATCAAGAGTAAGGTTGTTACTAGATGCAGACCTAGTTTCATGAATTGTACATATTCTGATTGCATAAACCGGCAATAAGGTTCTGAGAACTTTTCTTACCACTATCTCTTCGTCAATAAGACCATCAGATGCTCTAATAGCATGGACTACCTCTTTTAGTCTATTTTTGTACTGCACAATATTTTCTCCTTCATCTTCATATCATCGAATCTTCCCCTTAAGATTTTAGCTCTGGCTCTTTTGACATTCACATCACCGCTATAAACATGAGCAATTTTATCCCACATATCTTTAGCAGTTGTGCAATTTTTAATATCTTCAAATTCGGCATCTGTATAGGTAGCAAGAATCTTCATCATAGTAACATTATGTTCATGCCTGTCTCCTAGTTGATCAAGGTTCAAGGGACCAATGGGTGGTGCAATGTAGCCATTCTCCATTAGTGTGAGGGCAAAATTCCCAATTCCAGATACATGTAGCTTCATTCATCTTTACCATACTGTGAAGTTATCCTTGTTCATCTTTGGCACTTCCCTCTTATACATTTTGAGATCTTTGTGCTGAAGTCCTTAAAACTCTGTTCCAAGCAACCAACGGTCTGATACCAATTGTTAGAATAACTAAGAGGGGGGTGAATTAGTTATCCACAATCCCAATCACAAAATGTATATCCAAAAACAATTTACTAAAACTTCTACAGATCAGTAACATAAAATAGTATTCTATCTATGTTTTTACCGATTACCAGTTAATAACATATAGGGATTACTGATCAAATCCAATATGCAACATTTTTAGTATGACAACAAACAATCATCACAATCAACACATAACACAAGAGATTTAACATGGAAACCCTGTGAAGGGAAAAACCACCTGGGACCGGCAACCCAAAAATTGTTCACTCTTCTGAAGTGAGCTCGGTGAAGACCCAACCATGTTAAAGGTTACAAACACACTATGAGGTGTGACCTTGTTAGAGGATTTTAGACCAACCGTTATCGTCCAACCAGCATTCACTATGGGGTTGACAGGATAACAAATGTACACTCTTTGAATGACATTACAAGACTTTCTAGTCCACTCTATTAAGAGATTTATCTATTTACAATGGTTAAAATATTAAAGCAGGTGATCTGATTACAACACAACTTCAATTGCAGATTATCAGATCTATGTTAAGCTCATTCAAATCCTTTGATCAATATATCAATTTTGTTTCAATCAATATTCAGTAACTTATTGTCACTCGGTTATAGCTTTTTGACGCTCGATAATCTTTGCAGTTCAGTTCTTCTTAACCAGTCTAATCAAGCATACATGAAGCTTGTTCATGTGATATCTCTACAGTTTCCTTCTTCCAGCATGATTTCATCATGAAATCCTAGTCTCTTAAATAGACAAGTAAATCATTTTAATTCCATCCATCAAATTTTGCCGCTTAATCTCCTTTGTTGATTTTTTCGCTTTAACCTTCTTCGGTTGAAGTGTCAGTAACAAGTTTTGTTTCAATCCCTTAGATCTTCTTCAAATTATGTTGGTCATCGATCTTCATAACAAACATTATCTTCAACTTCGTAATCATAACACTTTACACCTCATCAACTTCCATCAGCTAAACTAATCATTTAGTTCTTTTCTCCTACTCAGTTAACAAAGAAATGTGTCGGTGAACACAAGCTCAGTTTATACTATGCTCGATATACACTACACTATGTCGGTGTATACTAAAATGCTTCTTTAACCAACAACACTACTTTGTGCATTTTTCTCTATCCTTCATCATAGATAAATGCAACATAATCAAGTCAATAACATAAGGTCATAGACTCATTCATAAGTTACCCAATGTATTCCTTATCCTCATCTGTCATATCCATCTTCCTCATGTAGATATATATGTTCTTCATCTCTTCTCTTCTTCTTTCTACAAATGTTTGGGTATAGTAACTTACAAGATAAGTATTGTCAAAACTAGTTCACATCAATGACAACATATTACTAATTTAATCATCTTACATATCTAATCATCAACTCAGTGATCTTAAATCATAGATCTTCAAGCTATAAAATTTATTCAAATCATTTTTAGTTCATCATTTGGTACTTCATCTATGGGGGAGTATGTGTATCTGAGCTGAGTCATGAGGACTCTAGTGAATGTATTTTCTTTTTAATAGTGTCTTTTGACATTGAAGTTGTTGACATAATGATGAAACATTTGTCATTGATGTCAATGGGGGAGAAGTATACATGCAAAACCATCTGAAACATCTATTGGAGAGAATTGAATAGGAAAACAAAGCAAGATTTTATTGATGAAGAAGATTTGAAGCATTTTTCAAAGCAGCAATGTTGTAGCGTTGGATTTATGGAACTTGGATGTTTTTTCATCTATGTTGCCATTAATTCCAATGGGTGAGATTGTTAGTAATGAATGATAAATATATCCAATGGGGGAGTATTAGCAGCCATTCTATAGCAATTTTTGTTGCATTCATGACTGTGATTGTCATTGATGTCAACATAGTGATCTACTGAAGATTAGCAGAGAAGCAGACAGTGTTTGAGTAAGCACACTTGGGATATTGAAGATGAATCTATGCAGAATTGGGGAATTACTCTATGATGTGTTATAATATTTTGGTTAAGAGCATAGATAGTAATTCATTTATTCATGGAAGTTATGAGCATTTCAATAGAAGCAGTATTCAGGCAGTGTTCCTGAGTAGCGGTTTGTGGAAATCAGATGATATCTCCTAATCGGGATAGAATCTGGTTATGTGCAATTAGAGAGAAGTTGGATACATGTTGATAGTGATGCGGATGATAGCACAAGATTCAAGGTCACACAAGTGAAGAATTATATTGATTGGAAGCTGACAATTTTGTGTAATTTTGATGTAACGTGTGGAAACTTTTATTTTGTAATTTGTATGCCGACTCATTTGTAATTACTTGAGTATGGTATAAAGGAAGGAATGTATTCCTTTTTGTAATGTGTACTGTGGAATGTAATGAATGTAAGTATATTGTGAAAGTGAAATTTTTGAAAGAGGATATGCGAAGTACTAAGATCTAGTATTGAGATTTGAAGGAGTTGGTGCGGTTTGGCACAGTCAGTGAAGGAGTATTGGATTGTTGAGGTCAATAATCTTTTGGTATTATTCTATTGAGTAATACAAAGATCAGTTGGATAGTGAGTTTAGTGATCTTACCCTTAAGTTGTTTGGGCAGTGGGTCCTTCTGTCTTCCATAACTCCTAACAGAGTTAGAATCTTTTTCTCCTAATAGGGATTCATATGTACTAAATGTATTTCATAAGACTCCTAACAGAGTCCATCCTTTCACAAGGAATATTCATATTAGTGCATCTTTTGTGGGCATCATTCCCACCAGGGTTTACTCTTTGATTAAGAGGTTCCCTAGTCAACATATCTTGTGTCATTGTGTTATTATGCATGTATATCTTTCTATGGTTGTTGATTACATTGCTTACATGGTTAAAATATATTAAGGTCGATAAAAGTTATATTTATCAGATAACTGATTCACCCCCCCCCCCCTCTCAGTTATCTTGGTGGACTTTACTTTCTAACACCCTAATGCTCCAATCAAAGAACAAAGAGAAGACAAAACCAAAACCACAAAATCTTCTCATAAATTATAAATCATGATAATCATCAAAGTAAAATAATGGACCATAGTAGAGAACAACACATCATATACAAGGATCAAATAGTCCATCTCAATATAGACATTACCGTAGATCATCCATCCCATAATGGATATCTCAAATATAATAACAATCCATAAAGTCTCATATCACAAGACCAATGATAATCACAAATGACATCCATCTCCAAACATGGAGTAACATAATCCATAAAGATAATCATCCAGAATGTAGAACAATTATAGTAGAGAATATAAGGTGAGCAAGTAAATTAGACTTAATTATAATAACAGTCATCATCTTTTTGGTCAAATGAAATAAAGATCGAGACACAATATGGTATATGAGATCACTCACAAATATCATAAAATCATACATGATCCAATCGAGACTTAAAAAATGGTTATAAAGATTCTCCACATAAAATTAGAGATCAACAAACAAACACTTTAAAGCCTCTAAGTATACAATTTCTAAAAGTCAACATAATTTCCCCAAATAAACAACATCAAACAAGGCAACAAAATATACTAAGTAGTCAAACCATAACACAAGTCTCAGTTGTTTAAGAACAGTCAATTTTATTTATTAAAGTCTAGTTTGATTTATTAAGAAAATGTTCATTTAAAATCTCATGCATATATACTTTTTAAATAAGTATTGAAATAAAATCTTCATGCATATCAAAACACCATGTATTTAATAATAAAATAGTGTTTTTTCTAATAAGGTGGCAGAGCCGCTTAATATATTTATATTAATATAATAAAATTTATACACTGGTTCAAAAGGAGCTCCCAGAGAAAAGAAACAAGAAGAAAAACTTCATTTACAGCCCCATATCCAAATAGAAGAATAAGAAGAGAACTTTCCCAGAGAGGAGCATACAGCTTGAGAGTTAACAACTAGATGAGATTTACAAAATTTGAGCTTTAAAAAGGAAGTCCAAGAAACCTAGAATCTAAACCCACCCCGAAAAACTAACTAATATATATATAGTCAATGTTAACAAAATAAGCCAAAAGGTTGTATAAAGAAAATTATAACAAAATGCTCCAGAAGAGGCCTGATACAAAAACTCATCCAAACTAGTGAGCAGTCCAGATCAAAGAAGACCTCTAATATCTTTAAAAAACCCAAGCAAAACCAACAGTGGGTGCGAAGGAGGAGAAGCAATAGAGAGAGAAGCCAAAAAAGAAACTGAGCATAATCAAACACCTGCAAAACCAAAATTAGGCCAAACCTACAAAACCACCAAATCCTGCATCTAGGAATGATAAGAAGATTATTCCATCATAGGTGTTGATAAAGGGCCACCCAAACTAAGTTGAAGCTTCAAGATGTTAGAAGAGTCCTCAGAGATAACATTTTTAAGAGCATGAATTTGAACAAAAGAGGGAGGAGAAACCAGTGGCAGATTCAAAGAATCCATATTCATAGAACTATGCTCGGGATCATACTCCAAGAGATAAAGAAGAGAAAAAACAACCATGTGGACACGATTAACACAGTCCTAACCCATATAACTTCTAATTTGATGAAGTGCATATTTGATCAAATGGAAAGATTGGTGATCAAGGCCTTTTTTAATATTCTCATAAATAATGTAAGTCTCATGATTATTCAGAAGAGCATGATGGTGAAATAAACCTCCAAAAAGAGAAGCACCCCCACCATAACTCATACTTATGAATAGCCCTACAAAGCCTATTATCTTTGAGAAACTCAGGTCTAACATATCTAGTAACAATTGAATCCAACAAGAAAGGGGATTGAAGTAAATCGAGGGCATTAGAAAAGAAAATCGAAAGAGTTTAGGAGGAGAAGATAATATGATTGTGCGGAGGTCACAAGATATCAAAATCAATAACCCTTTTGATGGCTCTATGAATATGAAGACGGTCACAGAAAAAAATCCAAGCAATCATTTCATCATTGATATGACCCAGAAATGGACATTCCCAGAATTCTACTTCCAAAAAAACTTTGAAATTATGGGGATAGTATTCCATATGTAATGCATTATAGGACGAACAACTACTAATTGAGGAGCTAATACCCACCAAATGCGAAGGGCACGCTACCATAGTCTTAACTAAACTAGAGCAAACCGAGCAAATAGAAGAAAAAACCAGAGAGAATCAATGACATAATTCTAGAAAAACTGAGGCAATGGAATAAAAAAGTATCAAAAGTTAGAAATATTTCATTGATAATCACCATGCCATATAAAACATACTGATCCAAAATTAATTTCAAATGCAAAGAGATCCCCAAGAGAAAAGTGAAAGATATGCAGGAGTACTATCCGGATGATAGCAAAGAAAGGAGAATAAACTCTACACGAGAGACATGTAGTTTGCACAAGGATAGAGACCAACCATAGTCACATAAAATTAGAGAAAAAGAGAGACTATCAAATCCAAAAAAAAAAGCACAAAGCAAAGAGAATGAACAACAAGGTGGAAATAAATAATATCCAAACGAAATGAGAGCTCCCAATACAATCATACACATATACTTATGCTCATATAGATGTACATAGTTACATTTTGAAATAATGTAATATATGAATATTCATGAAGTAAACATGTACTACCCACATATATACCCAAATGCAACATCACTTTCCAAATATACATACGCACACATATCAGCGTACCTATATTTATATAAATATATGAGGAGCAAGCAATATATTAAGAAGAAGACTCATTCTAAATAATTGCTAGAAGATTGGGATAGTCTAAAGGTGAGTGATTATTTGAGAAAGAGTTCAAATTTACAAAACCATAACCCATATGAGCTAAACAATCAGCAAGAACGTTACCTTCTCTATAAACATGAGAGATAGTAAATTTCTCAAAAGTCTCAAGAGAGATCCAAACATTTTGTAAAATATATTTGAGATGCCAATTATCAATATTCTTATGAACACACACATCGATGATGAAATAAAAATCACCCTCAATGTGAAGATAGGAAATCTTAAGTTTTTACCTTCAAAAGTGCCCAAGCTTCTGCAACATTGTTAGTACCTAACGGAATAGAAGCAAATTTAAATGCTAAAACTTCCCCCAAGTGATTACGGAGACACACCCCAATACCTAAATCACCAGGATTTCCCTTAGAAGATCCATCAAAATTTGGCTTAATGAAAGGGGAATTAGGAGGAAGCCACTTAATGAAACTTCTATTTATAGGACTCCTAATTCTAGGAAAAATAGGAGAAATAAGGATAGAGATAAGTTTCCATTTAAAAATTACCAAATTATCCCATGAAGTAAATACAACATTCGAGCTAAAATGAATTTGTACACGAGCATTGACTTTTTTAGAGATTATTTTCTCAATATCATTTAGAATGAAAGGGAGATCAGAGGGAAACTTCCTAAACATACGCTTATTACGCTCCCACCAAATTGACCAAATTACAGATGAAGGAATAATAATCCACAAGCATGCAAATAGAGAATTAGAAAAAAAAATTGGCTAGGATTGAAAAAGATCCCAAAGTGAAGAAGGTAATGGAAAAAACACAGAGTTTATTCATAATAAAGGACCAAACTTGAGCAGCAAAGACACAATGGACAAACAAATGGTCCATTGATTCCACTTCTAGGTCACAAAAGATGCAATTAAAGGAAGGTGTAATATGTAATCTAATCAACCTATCACTAGTAAGAATTATTTTCTAAAGGGAAAGCCAAGAAAAAACACCCACTTTGGGAAGAACTAAACTATTCCAACAAAAAAAGAAAGCACAATGAGATACATTTCGATTATTTATTTGTTGAATTGCCTTATAACCTTCCTTAACTGAATATTTTTCAGATTTTGAAGGACACCAAATAAGAGTATCACATCCTTTACCTAAAAAAATATTCCCATTATGAAGGATATAAATGAGCTCCTTGATATATTGTGAGGATAGAGGAAGAGAGGATGGGTCTTTCCAATAGACCTTATGAGAAAAAATATCAATAGTCAACATAATCTACCAATTTATCCCCCCAATAAGTGATGAAGATATTAATAGCACCTAATAAGGATGCTATAATGATAAGGGGTGGAAATCCATTCCACAAGTCATGCAAAAAGAGAACATCTTCCCCACACACAACCTTCCAAGTTAAAAAATTCAAAACCACTTGTCTAGAAGAAATCATAAATTTCCAAGTAGGAGACCAAGCTAGAGGATTAGAGAATGTAAAAATTTTGTTTGGATTAGGAGAATCTAAATATTTATCTTGCATAGTTTTACACCAAAGACCATCAGATTTAGCATACATATTCCAAACAAGTTTACCTCCAAAGGCTTTATTCCTAGGAGCTACATATATTATGCAATCCAACACCACCAGCAGATTTATCAAGAGATAAGTTTTGTAAGGAGACAAGGGGCACTTTTTTTACATCAGTCATATTAGACTTCCATAGAAAAGAACAGATAAGTTTCTCAATTTGATAAATGACTAAACATAAATTAATAATTATTATTAATTTTCCAAATATAAATATCAATGAAAACATTAATATTAAAACCTACATGTAAACAAATCAATTAATATTTATTTATTAAAAAAATTTGAAATAAATAAATAACAATAATAATAATATTTTTTTGTAATAAATCTAAAAACTATTAAATAATTATAATAATAATTTTAAATCCAAAAATTAATAAATAATTTTTTTTAATATATATAAATCTATATACTTATTTTTCCATTAGTTTTCTAATTTCATGATTTAATATCTTTTTCTCCATATATATATATTCTTTACTACTTTCTTTTAATTCTATAAAAAAAATTATACTCATATGAAAATATTATATATCTATTTGAATTTAATTTACTTCTTAGGGTTTCAACAAAAAAAATACAAACAACCCCTAACTGATTTAATACAAGGATTTTCCTCAATGTTTTTCTAACAACAAAATACCAGGTATTCACAATTCCACAATCACAAGACTTCTTCAACCAAAAAGCTTTCATAACAAAATTTTATACAAAAGAATAATTACAAAACTAGCATCAACAAAATATGGCAGACACAAAGTAAACAATATTTTAAAAGAAAATCAGATCTACAAGGGTTTCAAACCCTACCTAGAATCCACAAACTAGTTTGAACAGTAAATAAGACCAAATTGAAACACTCTAAAATCCAATATTTGAAAACCATTCTCTACTTGCAAGCACCACAATCATCTTCCAAAACCTGATAAATGTGTCCCTAACAATGACCAAAACCCTATAATATAGAAAATCTGTCAAGCTAGGGTTTCAAAACATGCAACTCCAAAAACAAGACGAACTCAACTCTTGAATATAAAAAGAATTACTTTCATTTTATTTTCCTCCACTTAAGTCACTTTAGCTCAACTTTTATTTTAAAAGGTCAAGTTCTAATTTCTTAATAAAGTGTTTTCTAAATATGCAACTCAACATTAAAATCACTTAACTCCTTTTTGTATTTAGATATCAATTATTTTTAATTAAATTAAAATTCTTAGCATATTTAAAATATGAAATTTAATAATAAATATTATTTTATATTTTAATTATGCATTTAAATTCTAATTTAGACTTAGTATTTAATTAAATTTCCACTTCCCATAGCTAGACTTTTAATTAAATTTTTTTAATAAACATAGGTACTTAATTAATTCTCATTAATTAAATAACCTTATATTTTAATATGTTAATATTTTATAAGATATAAGTAATCAATCACAAAATTAACTTTAATTAAAGCTTTTATCTATTTTAACACAAAGATCACATCAAACCCACAAGCATGCAAAACTTGAAGAAACTAAATACATCAAAAATACTAAATCAAACACAAAGGAAGGGTTTATGAATTCATGTCACCTTGACCAATTCAAAGGATACTAAATAAGATACTTATCCACTATTTTACGATAATAAATAGCTTAGCTTAGGATTTTTACATGTCTGTTATCTCCCCTCTCTTACCATTGAGATATTATGACAAGACACACTCATCCTAGTAATTTAGGGAATTTGATGTTTGGTACCTAAAATCCTGCATAAAATACAAGTATGTACATACATGTATAAATATATAATAGACAATGGTAGGGATCAACCGATCGTGTGAATCTCACAAGCAAGTAACTACAACTTTGTCCCTCAACCACATCAGATACATCAAACATAAATATAAAACATACACGCCAACCATACACATGCAAGTATGGGGTTAGTAAAACCATGAATATAAATAGCATCATCATATGTGGATAATCAACATGAAGAGTGTCTAAAAGAGTAGGCCCTATAAACTAAAAGAAACTATGAGATGGGTATTACATCCACCTCCCCTAGAATTAGGCTTACTCTCATAAGCCTACAAACAAATAAAGATATGCATCCCTCAATCACAAAGCATTCTACTAAAATAAAAGAGAAAATGACATCTCAAAATAAGGCATAAAATAAAGACATGATATATAGTCATCAAGAGCAAGATAATTCTGGTTTAAGCATAAACCAAAAATTACATTGATCAATCATTCATTATTAATCGATTTAAATAGATCTAGATCTTTACTCATTCAACATCATATGATTCATCTATAAATTAATTATATAAAGTACACATTTGTATTTACATCAAATACCAAATTGAGAGGTTCATGCAATCCTAGCAAATGAAATACCAACGTATAAGACACACAATGCATTTCACCTTCACATAAAAATATAGTACAATTCTCTACGATGTCCTCCCTTGCACATACTATCAGAGGTCCAAAATGAACATGATAGAAAAAACATTTATCACAGAACAAGACTAACAATACCAAACATTAAAAATAGCCACCACAAAGTTCAAAAGGAAAAACTCAAGTGGGAGAATTCCAAGCTCAACATTAAATCATAAAATGTCATGACAATTTCAAAAAATAAATCAAGTGTGACTAGTGTCACAAAATAGGTAGTGAAAAGAGAGTCAAGTGACAAGTCCAGGCACAAGAAAGTTCAAAAATTAAATGCTAGCCCAAACACAACATGAATGAATCATCAATAACCAAAATAAATTATCAATCATAAAATATTTCACATAACAAAGTGACTGGTGTCAGCCACAATAGAAAGAGTAACCACTTCAAGATACCCAATAATACAATATCATGGACACTTTAGAGAATATACCCAAATAGTATAGACATTCGCTAAGGTAAGATGCATCAAATGCAACTATAACTAAACAACTTTGCAAAATGTTACAAGTAGGTTACAATTTACAATGGTTCTCAAATACTAAAGAATTATGTGTCTATATTTCATTTCAAATTTCAACTACAAGCACCTAATGGGCGTACAAAATTCTCAAACTTCCTACTGTAGAAACATGGGCTCTGATACCAAGTGTAATGCCCCACCAGGGAATCCAGGAGAAATTAACCTAAACATTCTACTAAGTTTACAGAATAATTTTTTTCCTTAAGAGTTTACAAACAATAATGAATAAAAAAGCGGAAGCAATATAACATAAAGTCAATACATACTCATATACACAATCTCATTATAAATTACAAATCTCAAGGGTTCATTAACGTAGAATTACGTAAATATAAATTAATCTATTAAGTACAATAACCATTCAAATCTTCCACATAATAAAACTAAAGTATATCATCTCATAAAAGAATACCCTTGAAATACAACTGAACCATAAGGTATACATGATAACCCACATCTACTACATAAGTTGCAGGGTATGTAAATGTAATTTAAGTATAAAGTACAATATAATAAATGAAAGATAAAAAGTAAGTCTCCAATGATAAACAAGAAGATACAATGCTACAAGGGTCATCCAACACTGGTACAAGGATGTCAAAATCTCAAATAGTAAAAGAATCACTACCACCTGACCACGTGGAACCAAAGGTCCACTCCCATCATGTTGAGGAGATAATAATAAACCCCACTTGAATATCAGACACCAAAATCCAACACAATACAACACCTAGGAAGGGGATCATGAAAGCTCACCATCTCAAAAAGGTACGACACTAACTACAAAGATAATACATACTCAACCAAAGGAAACCAACACATGTAGGAAACCTAAGATGCATAAAGGGAAGTGTCATCACATGAGTCAACTCTAGAGTTACCATGACAATCTCTTTGGACTCTGGCCCCCTAATGACTCTATGTGGTATCAATAACCTCTCATATAGACAAGGCTACCAACTATGTCTCATCCAATCCACGCAGGTGGCCAACATCTTCTCACAAAACATCCTAGCCTGTACTAGTGCTCAATGCATGGGTGAGGAACACAAACATCTTATTAATTTATTTTAAACTCTCAATGTATTTAAGTTATCACTTTATTAAGCAACTTGTAAAGGATACCCAGGTAGCCACTTCTGGGCTCTGGCACCTCCAAAACAAGCCACTTCCCATTTAACACTCAGATAACCTACCCTAATGTTCCAATCAAAGAACTAAGAGAAGATAAAATCCAAACCACAAAATCTTCTCATAAATCATAAATCATGATAATCATCAAAGTAAAATAATGGATCATAGTAGAGAACAACACATCCTATACAAGGATCAAATAGTCCATCTCAATATAGACATTACCATATACCATCCATCCCATAATGGATATCTCAAAGATAATAACAATCCATAGAGTCTCATATCACAATACCAATGATAATCACAAATGACATCCATCTCCAAACATGGAGTGACATATTACATTAATATAATCATCTAGAATATAGAACAATCCTAGTAGAGAATATAAGGTGATCAAGTAAATTAGACTCAATTATAATAACGGTCGTCACCTTTTTGGTCAAGTGAAATAAAAATTGAAATGCAATACAATGTATGAGATCACTCACATATATCATAGATCCAATCAAGACTTTAAAAAAATGGTTATAAATATTCTCCGCATAAAATCAGAGATCAACAGAAAAATACTTTAAATCCTCTAGTATACAATTTCTAAAACTCAACGTATTTTTCTCAAATAAACAACATCAAACAAGATAATAGAATATACCAAGTAGTCAAACCATAACACAAGTCTCAGTTCACCATCAACCAGGCCCCTAGAAGACTGTTTAAGAACAGTTAATTTTGTTTATTAAAGTCTAGTTTGATTTAATAAGAAATGTTCATTTAAAATCTCATGCATATATAATTTTTAAATAAGTATTGAAATAAAATCTCCATGCATATAAAAACACCATGTATTTAATAATAAAAGAATGTTATTAATTTTCCAAATATAAATATAAATATAAATATTAATGGGTAGGATTACATAGTTTATATGAAATAAATATTAGTTTAGGTGCCAAATTACCTTGGAAGTTGTATGAGAACCCAGGATCACTTTGGGCTAGAATCATCAGGGTTAAGTATTTGGACAGCGGTGATCCTGCTCGAATTTTCACAATTAGGAATCCTCCTCTAGGATCTGCAATGTGGAACTTTATTATCAAATGCAGACAAGTGATCCTTCTGCATCTATCGTGGGTGGTGAATTCAAGTGAGTAGGCTAAATTTTGGGAGGATTCATGGAATTGACTGCCATCCATTTCATCTTTTCCAGACATTCCCCCTTCAACTATAGATACTTTGCAATAGTAGTGGGGGATGAAAGTGAAGGATTACATTGTTACATCTAGGACATGTGATGGAGTAAAGTTGGAATGGAAAAATGTTTCACATCTTGATCTCCCTCAGGATCAGAAATATGTACTAGTTGGTGTCCTTGAACAAAGGCCCCTCCATCTTAACTTAGAAGGAGATAGGATGATATGGTCAGCAACATCAGATAATAGATATTTAGTCAAATTAGGATATCTTCATTTGACAAGAAATAGACAGATCCCAAGTAAACACATTTTCTATTTTTGTTGGCATGCAACAGTCTTGCCTAAAGATGGTTCTTTCTTATGGTTGGCAATTCTTAAGAGAAACCTCACTAGTGATCATCTTCTCAGATTAGGTATTGCAAACAGCTTTCATTGTGTCATGTGTGATAGTCAATTACAAGAATAATCATTTACTAGTGTATTTTAATTCTTCTCAAGATGTTTGGTATTGGATTCTAGGGAAGCTAGGTTGGCATGGCCCTCTATCGGTCGTCCTTCCAGACCTTCTAGCTCAATGGTTACTCCACAATAAAGATACATTCTTTTCTCAAATCTGGAGAGTGATCCCAGTAGCTGTCACTTGGTCCATTTGGTGGGAGATAAATAAGAGAATCTTCAGAAAGGAGAAGTGCTCAATTGATCAAGTGTGTGGGGTAGTGGAAAAATCAGTCTCGGACATGGTTCATGCTTATACAATGAGATCAAATTCCTTATCTTCCTTGTTCTCATCTCAAGATTCTAAGGTATTAAATTCATGGCCCCTCATTACTATCCTATTCAAAGGAGTATTGATTGGCAAGCAATCCATGAGGGAGAGAAGGAAGGATGTCAAGTGGGAGTCACCTGATGAGCATTTTTCAATCTTAATTTCAATGGAGCCTCTAAGGGAAACCTGGGGATCTCAAGGGAAGGATACGTCCTGAGGGACTCCAGTTCTATAGTCATTCAAGAATCTTTCTCTAGGATTCCTTTTGGATTAAATAACATAGCGGAGGTCAGGGCCTTTCTCATGGGATTAGTTCTTGCCAAATCAAGTGGTATCAAGAAAATCCATATCGAAGGGGACTCTCAAATCATATTCTCAACTCTCATGTCTAGAAATCTATCTAGCTGGGAGATTCATTATATTCTCAAAGAGGTCTGGATGCTTCTTTCTCATTTTGATGAATATAAAATATCACATTTTTTTAGGGAGGCAAATGGGTTAGATGATTGGTTAGCTAATAAAGGTGTGGGTCTGGAAAAAGCCTTAGTTTATTGGGAAAATGATCCTCTTATTTTTCCTTTAATCTAATAAAATGGACTTGAATGGGTAATGAGGGAGGTCTCCATTTCATCCAACTAACTAGTTTTGACAAAATTTTAGTGTGAAACATGTACTCGGGATATACAGGTATACATATGTGAACCTCATGGATGTTGTAATATGATCAATTCGATATTAAGTCACCATATCAAATTTCTTCATAGTGGATGATAAATGGCTTGTACTATTATAACGAATTCTTTTTATACCTTTTGAGCTATCTTTTCGCATTCAGCAGCAAAGAAGGTACCACTAGTGTCACCTTCATGCATGTGTTCGAGCCTATTATTAATTATTGTTCTCAGTGCCGATGTAGTTCACTTCCTTCAGCATTGATGTGGTGTTTGCATTGGGAATTGATCACTTTGCTTTCAAGCTTCCAAGGATAGATTGATATCCTTCCATTTGTGTGAATTGATGATTACTTCTCTCTTTTATATGGCTTTCCCTCCTCTGCTTTTGCTATCATATTGTGTTTTTTCTTCATTTAGGAAGTTTTCCTACCTCCTATGTTCAGTATTGTTGTAGCTAGTTTTGAAGGTGATGGAGTACAAAGCTTTTAATTTCTACATATGCTTGTCGATTCATCACTGGGAGTGCCTGATTTCTGACGACTATCTTCATTGCCATATGTGTGTGGTCTTTAAGTCACTGCTAGAGGAAGTGGAGGAGCTTGACTGTAAGGTTATCAGTGAGAATATCTTTCTTCCTTCATCACCTAGAAGCTTGTTTCACTCCCAAGTGCTCTTGATTTTTCTGTCAAATTTCTTTGATTTGATGCAAGACTACATTCCATTTATGGGTATGGTGGCCAAAATAGTTAGAGAGCATTTTTCCCTAGCTGAATGCATTCACAAAGTTGTCATGGAGTATAACCTTAGAGGATCCCAAGCTTGGGTTGGTGGTCTCTTCTCCCCGGGATGTCTTGACAGAGACGTGGAGTATGTCAATCTTTTTTATGCCTTCAAACTTGGAGTGTTAGGTAGGAATAAGGTGGCTTTCAGGAGATACAATACAAAATTGGTAGAATACATACCAGTTTCTGTGATGGCAGATGCTTACAATATTTTTGATAGAATGGATGTGATTGTATCTTATGTTCACAATGATGGTCTTTCCACTTCTTCCAACCCAAACAGTATTTTTCCTCATGACTCTTCAGCTTCATCTGAGGAAATGACCTCAGCTTCTCAGACTTGTCGTTGCCCTTGCCATTGTCATGGTAAGGTCAAGCCTATGGGCTAAAATTCCTGGGGGGGGGCTTCTTTTTTTATCAGAGCCTTGTGTTGGCTAAATTTTTGGTCTCACTTATTGGCTTATATGCCTCAAATTTCGGTTCTTATATATATTGTATAAGGGTCCTTGGTTGGGACAACAAAATATCCTTCAGTGGAGTTATTTCTCATTTTGTTGTATCAGGGTTTTTTTTTTTGGTTTTTTTTTTTTTTTTTTTGGGGGGGGGGGGTTGGATTAACTTTTCTCGCTATGTATACTCTTGGGGCAGTTTAATACTTGCAGGTCATTTATAGTAATCGGTTTGGTAGTATATTTTTGTATTTTTGGCTAAGATAGGAGGTTTTCTTAACTGCTTCTTTCCTCCTGGAGCCCCACTAAAGCAATTTATAAATATAAATAAAATATAATGGCTCCGTCCATTTTTATCTAAATAATAATAATAATAATTTTTTTAATAAATATAAAAATTAATAAATAATATTAATAAAATAATTTTTAAAAAATCCCAAAAATTAATTATATATATATATATATATATATATATATATAATAGATTTCAAAATTCCAAATACATATACATTTATTTTTTCATTGGTTTTCTAATTTAGTGATTTAATATATTTTCTCCATATATATAGTCTAAACTGCTTTCTTTTAACTCTATAAAAAGATTATGCTCATATGCAAATATTATATATCTATTTTAATTTGATTTACTTCCTAGGATTTCAACAAAAAATTACAAATAAACTCTAACTGATTTAATACAAGGCTTTTCCTCAATCCTTTTCTAACAAAAATTACCAAGTATTCACAATTCCACAATCACGAGATTTCTTCAACCAAAAATCTTTCAAAACAAAATTTCGTACAAAAGAAGAATTACAAAACTAGCATCAACAAAATCAGGCAGGCACAAAGTAAACAATCTTTTAAAAGAAAATCAAGTCTACGAGGGTTTCAAACCCTATCTAAAATCCACAAACTAATATGAATATCAAATAAGAGCAAATTGAAACACTCCAAAATCCAAGCTTTGAAAATCATTCTCTACTTTCAAGAACCACAACTATCTTCCAAAACATGATAAACATGTCCCTAAAAATGACCAAAACCCTATAATATAGAAAACCTGCCATGCTAGGGTTTTGAAACATGCAACTCCAAAAACAAGACAAACTCAACTCTTTAATATAAAAAGAATTACTTTTTTTATTCCTCCACTTAAGTCACTTTAACTCAATTTTTAAATTAAAAGGTAAAGTTCTAATTTCTTAATAAAGTGTTTTCTAGATATGCAGCTCAACATTAAAATCACTTAACTCCTTTTTGCATTTAGATATCAATTTTTTTTTATTAAATTAAAATTCCTAGCATATTTGAAATATGTAATTTAATAATAAATATTATTTTATATTTTAATTATACATTTAAATTCCAATTTAGAATTAATATTTAATTAAATCACCACTTTCCATAGCTAGACTTTTAAATTAATTTTTTTTAATAAACATAAGTATTTAATTAATTTTCATTAATTAAATAACCTTATATTTTAATATTCTAATATTTTATAAGATATAAGTAATCAATCACATAATTAACTTTAATTAAATCCTTTATTGATTTTAGCACAAAAATTACATCAAACCTACAGGCATGCAAAACCTGAAGAAACTAAGTACATCAAAAATACTAAATCAAACACAAAAGAAGGGTTTATGAATTCATGTCACCTTGATGAATTCAGAGGGTAATAAATAAGATACTTGTCCACTATTTTAGGACAATAAGTAGCTCAGGTTAGGATCTGGACTTGCATGTTATCTCCCCTCTCTTACCTTTGAGATATTGTGATAGGACACACTCATCCTGGTAATTGAGGGGAGTCGATGCTCAGTAACAAAAATTTTACATAAAAGATGAGCATGTACATATAAATATATAACAGACAATGGCGAGGATTGGTCAATCGTGTGGATCTCGCAAGCAAGTAACTACGACTCTGTTTGTCAACCACATTAAACACATCAAACAAAAATATAAAACATACACGTCAACCATACACATGCAAGTATGGGGTCAGTAAAACCATGAATATAAATAACATCATCATATGCAGATAATCAACATGAAGAGTGGCCTAAAAGATTTTGGCCATGTAAACTACAAGAAAACTATGGGAGGGGTATTACACTCTAAACACACCCAACAAGGCAAGGATGCAATAAAATTGAATTCCAAACATTTAGAAAAATATCAAACAGCATAACATTATATAATCCATTAAATTTTGAATTAAATTCATACAATCCCAACCAAGTGAAATAATGGAATGAAAATGTGGGGGAATAGAAATTCTCAGCCCATAAACTAATATAAATTTACTTCAATTCAAATATCGAAGTAGAATGAAAGTTTTAGGAAGCCCTACCTCACGACATGGTGAAAATTATGAAACAAAGAGAAGAAATAAAATACTTCGTGAAAATTGAATATGCTCTCATACAAAGAGGAGCAACCGTAGTACAAATCTAATGAGTCACTACCCATAAAATTTAGTTAGGTAGAACTCACCCCATGAGAAAAAAAACACTGGAAAAATGCTCAAAGAGGTTTTAGGAACAAAAATGCTCTCCAAAATGGCTAAGTGACCAAATGAAGTCTATTTCTTCATTATATGGAACTTTTTGGCCAAAACATAAAAAGCTAAATAAAAGATCACTTAAACTACTAAAATAAACCAATTAAATTAAATCAAATCAAATTCCCAAAATGGATCGATTCATCTTGATTTCACAAATAGGAATTCACTTCGATGCACTTGCCAAAAAACAAATTAAATAACCAAAATGGATAAAACCAGCATTGACCCCTAACTTTTCGTGATAATTGTGGTCAACTCTAATTCATAAATAGTTACTAGTATAATCACAATAGTACAAATGAAGTCTATATTTTACCCACACGGTACTTGAGGTATAATATATTAATGTGTACACCATCCATACAGGGACAATATTGGCTAAAATCATGAATTGCCAATGTAACTATCTCCTATGCCACTATCAGGGATGAGACATGCTCAAACTTGCAGCTTAGGTGGAGATGATGTATGGTACCTTCTCACTAAAACATGCACAGATCAAGTGTAGTTGCATGTAGAATATATAGTTGAAGCACATGTGCATACATAATATCAAATAGTGAAGGAGATTAAGACATCGTGTGGACCTCACAAATGAGTAACTACGTCTTCGTACAAACACATTAGGTAAGATCCATAAGAATGATAAATAATTTTTTATTTAAATTAAATCATTAAAATAGTTATTATTCAACATTTAAAACACATAGCAGTAAAAGTTCCAAATAAGATATCCATCTACATGATAAAGAATAATATCATAGATAAATAGTAAGAACATCATAATAACATCTACACATGATAAACCATTGTAATCTGATAACCACTAGCACACACCTCAATGAATCAACCAAACATATCAATAAAATCTGGAACAAACATCAGTAAATCTCAAGAAATCACAATAAGATATACATAATCAAAATATCCACAAATATGAAATAACCCAAGTACTATCATAGCATTAGTAGTGATATCAGAAATAAACACAAAATGTACAATAATCAAATGCATCTTATAATGTCAATATACAATCATAACATGAAAATAATCATGGAACATCATAAATGAATCAAGCTCATATCAAAATGACCAAGAACACAATGAGTCCATATAACTCACAATCTTAGCCTCGGAAGGTCTAGCACCCTAAACCAAGTATGTAATAAGCTACAACTTAATGGTTCTTAGAACCAGGCTTAAAGACAAAAGAAACTTATCAATGCAACAACATAAATCAGATCACCCCAAAGGTACCAACCTCTTAGAGGTCCAACATAATCATATAATACAAACATATATCCATCAAAGCATAAGGTGAACTCGTCCAACTGCACAAAGGCACCACCACAACATAATTTCAAAGCTACATTTGTAAGGATGTCATGCAAAAAGAAAATGGGAGAGACACTAAAGGATGTGTCACATAAATTTTGATAATCTAGTGAGGATTAGTTCATTTCAAGCTATTATGGATTTTTCAAAGCTTACAAAACCTGCTAATGTTGTTTGCAAAGAATGTCAAGTTGGAAAACAACAAGGAGGACTTTTAAGGTTAAAGAAAAATCTTCCACCAAGATATTAGAATTAGTGCACGCTGATATTTTTGGTCCAACCATAATAATAAGTCAATAAGGTGACAAGTATTTCATTCTTTTAATTGATGATTATTCTAGAATGATTTGGGTTACTTTCCTAAAAGATTAATCAGAAACTCAAAAATTTTAAGATATCCAAGTCTATGGTTGAGAAAGAGATAGAAAGAAGAATTAAATTCTTAAGATATGATAGAGGAGAGAATTTAATTTTAATGAGTTTAATACTTTTGGTGAGAACCATGGGATAAAGAGACACTTGTATGCTCCTAGAATACTACAACTTAGAATGGTGTGGTTAAGAGAAAAAATAGAACAATTCAGAAAGCTGGTAGAACAATGATGAATAAAGAAAATTTACCAAAAATCTACTAGAGAAAGATAATACATATTATAGTTTACACACTTAACATAGGTAGATCAGAAGAAACTTTGAAAAGACATCTTATGAGCTATGGTATGGAAGGAATCCTTCTATAAAATATTTCAGAGTGTTTCAAAGTGAGAGTTATATCAGAAGAGATGAAGAAAATTTGGAAAAGTTTGATCCAAGAGATGATGAAGGTATATTTATTGGCTACTCCACTAAAAGAAGAGCTTATATATGTTACAACAAGAGACTTAGAAGGATGGTTGAAAGCACAAATTTGAATATTGATGAAGCCATTCTAAAGATTACAAAAGTAGAAGTTGGATATGAATCAAGTGAATCAACTAGCAAAGAGGAAGAAGAGAAGATTGAAAAAATAGTAAAACAGAATTACAAATAAGCTACTTCGGTAAAATGCTCCTAAAACTCTTGAATATGTAAATAATAATCATTCAGAGAAATAGATCATTGGAGACAAGAATAAAGAGGTTATCACAAGAAGTAAGGTTGTTGAAGAACAAGTAAACTCGTGCTTGATTTCTAAAATTTAATTGAAGACTATGAAAGAATCTTGCAAGGATCAACATTGGATGAGAGCTATGAAAGAATAACTAGAACAAATTAAGAATAATTGTATTTGGGAACTTGTCCCAAGGCCAACAAAAAATAATGTGATAGGAAATAAGTGGGTACTCTAGAACAAATTTGATAAAGATGGACATATAGTGAGAGACTATTAGAAAGTAAAGTCCACTAAGATAACTGAGAGGGGGGGTGAATCAGTTATCAAATAAAAACAACTTTTACCACCATTATTCGATTTCAACCATGTAATCAATATAAGCAACAACCAAAGAAAGATAAACATACACAATAACACAAGATATGTTGACTAGGGAACCTCTTGATCAGAGAGTAAACCCCAGTGGGAATGATGCCCACAAAATATTTACTAATATGAAAATTCCTTGTGAGAGGATGGACTCTATTAAGATCCTTATGAAATACATTCAGTACATATGAGTCCCTATTAGGAGACTTTGAATCCCTGTTAAAAGATTCTAACCCAGTTAAGAGTTATGGAAGACAGAAGGACCCACTGTCCAAACAGCTTCAAGGGAAAGATCACTAAACACACTATCCAACTGATCTCTATATTATCTGAACATAATAATACCAACAATTACTGATCCTAGCAACTTATCTTTGCTCCTCTGCCTATGCCAAACTACACCAATTGCTTTACCAAATCTCTGCAATTCGCATATCCTCTTACAATATCAACATCAACATATATTGCTTGATTCCACAATTCATATCTCTCATATTAAAATCAAGGAAAACAATCCTTCCTTTATACCACACTCAAATAATTACAAATGAGTCAACCAACAAGGCTTAACCAATTACAAAATATAAACCTTCACACGTTACATAATATTCCATAATTACATAAAACTGTCAGCTTCAAAACAAAATAAATCTTCACTCATGTGACCTCTGACCATGTTGTCTCATCCAGGTCACCACAAAAATATCTTCATCAGCTATATAACTCTGTATGCCCAGATTCTATCCTCGTTAGGAGATATAATCCATTTATCACAAGTCGCTTCTCAGGAACACTATCTGAATATTGCTTCCACTAAATTACACATAACTGTCATGAATAATTGAATTTTTGTACATTCTCTTGACCACAATCTTAGGACACAATATATAATAAGTCCTCAACTTCGCATAGCTTGATTTGCAATACTCCACGTGAGCTAATTCAAACACTGTATGCTTCTCTACTAATCTCTAGTAGATCAATGTGTTGACATCAATGACAATCACAGTCATGAATGCAACATAGAACTACTATAGAATGACTCTGAATACTCCCCCATAGGACATATTTAGCATTCATTCCTAAAAATCTCCCCCATTGGCATTGATGGCAACATAGATGAAAAACATTCAAGCTCCATAAATACCAAATGACAACACTATTTCTCTGAAATATCTTCAAATCCTCTTCATCAATAAAATCACTAAGTATTTTTTATTTTACATTGTATTCTTCTCCCCCATTGACATCAATGATAAAGAAAGCGTCAATATGTCAATCCATTTCAAAACCTCAATGTGAAAAGACATTGTTCAGAAAATACATTCACAAGAGTCCTTTATGACTCAACTCAAAACACACATACTCCCCCATAGAGGAAGTATTAGCATACAATCTAGAAAGGATAGAGCTCATATTCCACTAGATTGATGCAACTATTTGCATCACTTCTCAAAAGTAGGCTGGGGCATAACCCCAACCATACCTCTCAAATACTCAAATGTATCTTTAGGTAAGGGCTTTGTAAATATATATGCAATCTGCTCTTTTGTACTTATATACTCAAGTCTGACTTTTTTCTCTACAACTTTCTCTCTTACAACATGATACTTGATTTCTATGTGCTTTTTCTTAGAATGCAATACACAATTCTTAGACATACTTACTGTACTGGTGTTATCACAATGTATGATAACAGGCTCATCAAATTTTATTCCAATATCCTTCAACATTTGTTTCATCCATATTATCTTATTATAATTGTTTGTTGCTGCTACATATTCTACTTCTATTATGCTCTGTGAAATATAATTATGTTTCTTACTTAGCCAAGAAACCAATCTTCCTACAAGGAAAAAAACTCCACCACTTGTACTCTTTTTTTCATCAACACTACCTCCCCAATCTGCATTTGTATATGCACATAGGGTAAAGTCATTTGATTTATCATACCATAACCCATAGTCAATTGTGCCTTTGAAATATCTAAATATTCTTTTTACTACTGCATAATGTGACTCTTTAGGATTAGCTTGAAATCTTGCAACAATTCCAACTGTATGTGATATCTCTAGTCTTGTATGAGTTAAATATTGCAATAATCATGGATCTGTACTTCTTTTGTTCAACTACAGGAGTTTCATATGTGCTAGATAACTTATGACCAGTTACCATAGGTGTGCCAACTGGCTTACAATTTTCCATTCCAAATCTCTGCAACAAGTCTTTCAAATACTTTTCTTGACATAAGAAAATACCATCATTGTTATGTGCTATCTATAATCCTAAAAAATATTTCATCTCACCAATCATGCTCATTTCAAATTTTGTCTTCATTTCATCAGCAAATTTATCACTAATTTCATCTTCACCTCCAAAGATAATATCATCAACAAAGATAACTACAATCAATAAACCATTCTCAATCTCTTTCAGATATAAATTACTATCTATTATGCCTTTAGCAAATCCCAGTTTTATCAAATATTTATCTAATCTTGCATACCATGTTTTAGGTGCTTGTTTCAGTCAATATAAAGCTTTGTTTAGTTTACATACCATATCTCCTTCATGAGTCAAGGTAAAACCTTCAAGATGCTCAATGTAGACTTCTTCTTCCAATTCTTCATTTAGAAATGTTGACTTCACATCCATCTGATACACTTTGAATTTTTTGTAAGCTACATAAGCCAAAAACATTCTTACCACTTCAAATCTTGCAATAGGTGCAAAAGTCTCTTCATAATCAATTCCTTCTTGATGTGAGTATCATTTACATACCAATCTTTCTTTGTTCCTTACAACTTCACCTTGTTCATTCATCTTATTCCTGAATACCCATTTAGTTCCTATAACATTTTTATCTTTAGGTCTAGGGACCAAATTCCAAGTCTTGTTCTTTTTAATTTGATCTAGTTCTTCCTTCATTGCTTTAATTTTCATCTTTACAAGCTTCATCAATAGTTTTAGGTTCAATTTGAGAAATCAAAGATAGTTCTTCTTGTACCTCTATCAGACCTTAAACATTTAATCTTCATTCCAAATTCATTCTCAACTTTGTTCTTAATCAATTTAAACTTGTCAAATGCTTCAGATTTTTCTTTAAGAAATGCTATCCACATCATTCTAGTAAAGTCATCCACAAAAATCATAAAATACCTTTCACCATAGAATCCTCTAGTCCTTTTGGGACCGCTCAAATATCTATGAACAATTTCCAACTTTGTTGTTGTTGTGAACTTCTTACTGGGAAATGAACTTCTCTTCTACTTATCCATAAGACATTCTTTGCAAATCATGTTAGTAGGTTTCATAATCTTAGGAAAATCTCTTATTGCAAATGCAGTACTTACTTTCACAATGTTATCAAAGTTTATGTGACAAAACCTTATGTGCCATAACCAACTGTCATCAATTTTAGTAATCAAACATTTCATCTTAGTGGGATTCAACTGAAATACATTACCTCTGGTTCTTGATCCAGTTCCAATCAAATTATCATCCTTATCCTTGATCACACAAGTTTTCTCAGTAAACCAGACTTGATATCCCTTATCAACTAAGTGTCCAACACTCAAAATCTTATGTTTCAATCCATCCACAAAATAAATATCATCAGTATGAGTCTTTCCATCAAGAGTAATAGATCATATTTCTTTTATCAAGAAAGGTGCATTGTTTCCAACTCTAACAATTCCTCCATCATAGTTGTTAAACTTTATAAAAAAATTCATATCTCCAATCATATGATGTGAACAACCACTATCTATAATCCAATTAGTTCTCTTTTCTACTTGGGAAACTAAAGCTTTTTCTTCTCTAACTTTAGTTTCATATTTTTCTTCCTTTATTGCTACAAATCCTATATCATCATTCTCATTATCACTTTCACTTAAGAATTTCTCAATACTAGCCTCAAGTTCTTCATCATTAGCATAGTAGCATTCTTTAGATCTTATAGGTTTAAAGTTCTTCTTATATTTCTTTACTCTCTTAGGGTATTTAGATGCAAAGTAACCATATTCTTGACATGTCCAACATTTTAAGATTTTCTTACCTTCTAGTTCTCTTTTCACGAGCAAGGCAATTCCTTCCTCAATCTATCTATCTTCTTTAGTCTTAGATCTGCTACAACTGACATAATCTCCACTAACACTAGTACTTCTTGATAAAGTAGGGTGAACACTAAGTGCACTGAATACTATCTCAATTCTAGGTAGATCTCTTGATTATCTCAAGCCTATCTCTGTTGCTTCTAATCTTCCAAGAAGAGTTTCTATGGTAAACTTCTCAGTACAAGGTATAACTTATTCAATCATCTGCACTGTCTACTTAAATATAGGTGTCAATGTCTTTAAGATCTTCCATATCACTTCATCCTCGGTCTTTTTTCCTTCACAAGATTTGATACCTGCAACAATCTTTGATATCCTACCAATATAACTTCTAACAGATTCATCTTCCATCATTTTTATATCTTCAAATGAACATATCCAATTTTGTAATCTGGCTCTCTTTGCATGCACATCACCTTCAAAAGTAGATTGTAAAGCTAACCAAATTTAATGAGATGTCCTTATAGTTTTTACCTGGCTTTATTCATTCTCTGGAAGAGCTGACAAAAGTGATTCTCTCGAAAGTATGTTACACATGAATAGATCTCTCTTTGTATCATTACATTCTTCAATTTTGTCTTCTTCAATGATAGTCTTCTCATTCTTTGTGATTAACCAATATCATGGTCCTAAACATAGAAAATGTGTCTTTATCTTCTCTTTCCAGCTGTCATAGTTTACTCCATCAAACTTAGGGCTTTCTTTCTTGAAATGAGTTGCCATAGATCTCCTTAAATTGTTAAACTTTTCCTTCAAGGACCTACGGCTTTGATACCAATTATTAGAAAGTAAATTCCACCAAGATAACTGAGAGGGGGGGTGAATCAGCTATTAGATAAAAACAATTTTTTCCACCATTATCATATTTCAACCATGTAATCAATATAAGCAACAACTATAGAAAGATAAACATACACAATAACACAAGATATGTTGACTAGGGAACCTCTTGATCAGAGAGTAAACCCCGGTGGGAATGATGCCCACAAAAGATGTACTAATATGAAAATTCCTTGTGAGAGGATGGACTCTATTAGGAGCCTTATGAAATACATTCAGTACATATGAGTCCCTGTTAGGAGACTTTGAATCCCTGTTAAAAGATTCTAACCTAGTTAAGAGTTATGGAAGACAGAAGGACCCACTGTCCAAATAGCTTCAAGGGAAAGATCACTGAACACACTATCCATCTGATCTATGTATTATCCAAATAGAATAATACCAAAAATTATTGATATTAGCAACTTATCTTTTTTCTCTACATGTGCCAAACCGCACCAACTACTTGACCAAATCTCTGCAATTCGCATATCCTCTTACAATATCAACATCAACATATATTGCTCAATTCCATAATTTGTATCTCTCATATTACAATCAAGGAAAACAATCCTTCCTTTATACCACACTCAAATAATTACAAATGAGTCAGCCAACAAGGTTTAACCAATTAAAAAATATAAACCTTCACACGTTACATAATATACCATTATTACATAAAAACTGTCGGCTTCAAAAAAAAATCTTCACTCATTCGACCTCCGACCATGTTGTCTCATCCAGGTCACCACCAAAATATCTTCATCAACTGTATAACTCTGCATGTCCAGATTCTATCCTAGTTAGGAGATATAATCCAGTTATCACAAGCCGCTTCTCATGAACACTATTTGAATTCTACTTCCACTAAATTACACATAACCATCATGAATAATTGAATTTTCATACGTAATCTTGACCACAATCTCAGGATACAATATATAATAAGTCCTCAACTTCGGATAGCTTGATCTGCAATACTCCACGTGCGCTAATTCAAACATTGTCTGCTTCTCTGCTAATCTCCAGTAGATCAATGTGTTGACATCAATGACAATCATGGTCATGAATGAAACATAAAAATGCTATAGAATGACTCTAAATACTCCCCCATAGGACATATTTAGAATTCATTCCTAACAAAGACTTGTGTGTAAGTATTTCTCACAAGTGGAAGGAACATATTATGAGGAGACTTATGCTCTTGTGGAAAGAATAGAGGTGATTAGGATGTTTCTGGCTTTTTTGGCACATAAATACTTCAAGGTTTATCAAATAGATGTGAAATTTGCATTCCTGAATAGATAATTGAAGGAAGAGATATACATAGAGATACCAAAATGATTCAAACTATCATACATGCTAGGTATGATCTACAAATTGAAGAAGGAACTATATGGATTAGAGAAAGCTCCCAGATCTTGGTATGTAAGACTAGGCAAGTATTTACTGAAACAAGGATTTCATAAAATTACCGCTAATAGCAATCTTTATTTTAAAGTTGATGAAGATGAAATCTTGATTTTTGTAGTACATGTGGATGATATAATCTTTGGAGGAAATGATGGTATGTGTAAAAAAATTGATGATGAGATGCAAGAGGAATTTGAAATGTTTGGGGCTCTCTAAATTTCTTTATTGGTTTACAAGTCAATAAGAAAAATGAAGGTATCTTTATTTCACAATCAAAGTATGTTAAGGAACTATTGAGAAAGTTTGGAATGAAAAATGATAAACTGATATGTACTCCTATAGCCATTGGTTGTAAGCTGAGTAAGGATGTTGAATCTTTTAAGATTGATGAGATAAGATACAAATCAATTATTGGAGGACTATTATATTTGACTTTTACTAGACCTGGTATCATGCATGCAGTTTATCTTGTAGCTATATTCTAGCAAGATCCCAGAGAAACACCTATGAAAAGAATTTTTAGATACTTAAAAGGTACTAAAGACTATGGATTATGGTATCTCGGGACATTTAAGTTTACTATGATTACTTATATTGATGCAAATTGGTTGTGTTTTGTGGATGACAAGAAAAGTACAAGTGGGGTGCAATTTTCCTTGGACTTTGGTTGGTTTCTTGGTCAAATAAGAAACATGAATCAGTATCTTTGTCTACTGCAGATGCTGAATATATTTCTATTGCATCCTATTGTACATAGGTAATATGGATCGAAAAATATTGAAGGATAGTGGAATACTATTCAACTAGTCTATTTTATCCTTTATGGCAACACTAGTGCAATAAATATTTCAAAGAATTCAGTACTACATTCAAGGACAAAACACATTTCTATCCAATATCACTTTTTCAGAGGGAAAGTTCTAAAGAATGAGGTGAAACTTGATTATGTGCCTACATAAGAATAAATTGTTGAGATCTTTACCAAGGAACTTTCTAAGGATTCTTTTAATATCTCTTGGAGAGATTGGGGGTTATTTCCCCTCCCTTTCCAAAGTAGATGCATATAGAGATACATTAGTCCAATAGAGTCCATGTACAATATTAATTTGGACTAATGGTGGAGGATTCCTTTTTGGGGGAGATAAATGTAGTTGTGAATTGATATCTATTATTCATGAGGAGTTGAGCAGAATGAGAAAGTATCTTTAACTCTATCTTTTTTCATTGATGTCAAAGGGGAATAAAATCAAGCGTGAAAGAGTTGTTATTAGGATAAAATTAGGTGAGAGAAAGTTTTGGTTGATGATGTGTTGCCATAAATGAAAAAGAAGGATATTGTTACAAGGTGGAGAAGAATGAGAAATTGGATGGGGTTTTAATATTGTCATTGATGTCAACATATTTTTGTTGTCATTATTGACTAATTATTGTAGTTGTTCTTATGTTTTCCATGTAGTGGTGTTGAGAATTATGCTTTGCATTTATTCTATATTGTAAATATATTTATGTGGTTTTAATATGTTGTTAAGAATTGTTTAGAGATATCAGATTTAGGATTTTATGTTTCAAATCACAGTTCAAAGGAATTGTTGCTCACCAATGTGTAATGGTGTTTGACAAAGTTCCTATGAGAAATGCATACTCTGCATTTATCTACTTGTTGGTTTTTGGTGTTGTGGATTTTTAATTGTGCTTATAATGTATGTATCTTTGTTTAATTATGATGTTACTAGTTTTTCTATTTTAGAGGCATGTGTTCAAAGTTTGATGGTGTTTATTCTAGGTTTGGCTAACCTTGGGTATTTATATGTTTACATAGAAAACTCCAGAGAATGTAAATTGAAAAGTAACATGTATATTGTATATATTGGTCCTAGTTATGATGTGATGAGGTCCACGTGTCATTCCTTTACATGATAGGAATGTTTATGTGCCAACCTAATTTGAATTATGTTTGGTTTCTTAGTTGACCTTGGAAGGTTTTTGAAAGTATGAGAATGGTATAAATAAACGATAAATTGTTGAGAGAGTGGGTGTGTGTGTGCAATGAGGATTTGTGAAAGAGAACTCATCTCCATGTGTGTATGGATATAAGTTGGTGTAAAGTATTGTGATATGTAGTTTGGATTTTCTTGTGTTAGCTACTATAAGAGGTGAGCGTAAGGTATCTACAAATATTTCAGTCAATTGTAGAGGTAAATCAATGGTGTATATTTTCTCTTTTATTCTTCTTCATCTGGGAAATGAATTCTCTGGTGATGTGCCTTCTTTTAGGTAGTGAGCCCTCTGGGAATGTGCCTTTTGTAGTGAGAATTCTTGTAAAAATAACCTTAACCGATGTTAGCCTAACAAGTGTTTACATAATTGAGAATTAATCTTCTTCATATTTTTTTCCTTAATAGGTTTTTTTTACATAAATTTGGTTTTTTTATCATGTATGGTGGTTCTTCTTTTTCACATGTTCCTTTCATGTTTACACTATTCTATGATTAAGGATTAAGATTAAAAAAATGTGGATTTAATTAAAGAGAAGATTTATAAGTTTTATAGACAACTGATTCACCACCCTCCCCCCATCTTAACTTTCTTTTGCATTTAATAGATTATGCTCTAATTATATCTTGTATTATTGGATTTATTCTCCTTTAAGGATACCTTATTGGTCTGCAAACATTTTTTATGTATATCCTCTGTGTACAAAGATTTGGATTGAGAATCTTCATGTCTTTATAGTCTCATTCAAAGGTTGAATGATTTCCCTATAGTAAAGTAGTTAATTATTGGTGTTGTTCTTGATTGAGTTTGTTGTTGAATTCAAGTATTTTCTTGGTGTTATCTTAGCTTGAGTAGTTAGGAGGTTCATTGATGCAACATTTACTCATGCGATATTTTATTTTGATGTACAAGGAAAAAGTTTGTGAAACAATGAAAAAGTAGAAACAAAACACTTAGTTGTTGTTGCGGGAAGTAGGGTATGTAGTGGATAGGATGAGAAATCCAAACATGTAAAAACATCTAGATTCCAATGATAGTCATTTCAGATTATATGGGTAATAAAATTATCCTCATCTTACAAATTAAGCATGTGACTTTCGTTTATCATCATAAGAGCTTGTAATGAATTATTTTCTCCGTCTCCTGGACTGGGCCATATTGCTTCATCATCCTCTCGATGATACTAAGCTGGGGGATATAAGACTAGATTCTTTGTAACATTCCTATTTTAAATTACCATCTCTCTCAACCTACACCCTATAAAAGCATATATAGTTTCAAGTCATGATCTTGCAAGAATGATTGGGTAACTACTCAAATTAGTTTTAGGTTGGAGTATCATAAAATCAATTGGGTATTACCATGAGTCAAGTTTTATAGTAAGATCTTTAACTATTCCTTTTGGCTTGACTATGGAGCTATCGGTAAGCTATGTGACAATGGTGTTGGCCTCGGGTCTATCAACTCCAAAGTTTGCATGGTTTATCTTTTCATCACATTAATGGTAGTTCCCAGGTCAATCAAGGTGTTAGAGATTAATATGATATTAATAGTGGCATTGGATACATGACTACTTAGATCATTATATTTGGGAATGACTAGTCTTCCAAACATTATTTATGTTAACTTTCCTACAACATGAACTATTCTAGGATCCTTCCTCTTCTAGCTTGGATTCCTAATACATTTCTCATTAATAGTTTTGTTGTAAATAGGAATAAATTTAATTGCTTTGAATAGGGGAATTTGGATATTCTCATTCTTCAATTGTTCAACAAAATCAAAATCAGGTACATGGTTAACTTTCTTCTCATTTTGTCTAGTAAAAAATGGGGGAGCTTGTTATTCATTAGGGAATGTTGTTTTCTTAGCATGGCCATATCTATCCAATAGGCCTTATTCACTAAATAGAGGTTCAACAATTTTTGAAACATCTTCCTTTTGAATTTATGTAATAAGAGGAGATTTTGGGGAAGACAATGTTTTTTTGGACCTAAAGTGCACATTATTAACATCTAGGACATAAGAAGGAAACTATTGTATGTCACCAAAATATTCTTATTAAGCGAGGTAATTATTTGGATTAGGTGCAAGATGAGAAATGATCTAATTATATTTTACAAGTGTAGATGAAGGATTGGTGAGATCAAGCATGATTTTTGGTTGAATGGGGGTTCCTTGCAGCTGTTGTTGATGTTGATATCCTAAGTTCTTATTTCTCCAAGGTTGATTACCCTTCCATTATGGTTGTTACTACCAACTTATTTGAGGTTGTTTCTAATTGGGAGGTTTTTTCCAATTAGTTTTTAATGTTTTCCAATTAGGAGGTCTTCATGGTCCTTGAAGTGGAGGCCATTACCCAAGTTAGGTTTTCCATGGTAGATCACCATAGTTCACCTATCCTTGAGAGGTTTGGCTTTGTCAAGAAGGATGATTTGAATAAGTCATGTTAAAGGATGGAGGATCTTGAGGCATACCTTGGTTTTGATTCTGTGGTTTCCTTTGGGATAAGTAAAATACCTAGCCCTCATCATCCTCCAATTCTTTAAAGTTAGGACATTCCTCCAAGCTAGGAGTCTTCTTACACTTGCAATATATATTCTTATAATGATAATTTAGTTAGGTAGTATTTAGTCAAAGAAACTTTGACCTCTCATTATTTCATTCTTTCTTTAAGTGTTTCCAGTTGAGTATCCATATGGTTTATGATATCTTGCTTTGTGTCAGTGAGAAAATTACTTATCTCCCTCCTCGAAACTCTTGCAACAACTTTAGAGGCAATGAACCTTATGCTTTGAGTCTTTTTCATAGTTTCCCTTGAATAATTTCTTGTAAGAGTACATATATCATCTCAAGGTACCTATGAAATGTCTCCTTCCCAAATTAGGTCCGATGCATCCATATAATATTCATGGATTCATATTAGGAAAATAAATTTAATATACTCATCTCCAAGTCTATTGTGTCTGGACTTCTTGAGATTGAACAAGAATTGCTCCAAATAGTCTTCCAATGGTTCATTCACATTTTGTGTCATTCTAAAAGTATCATCTCCTTGCAAGTATCATCCTCTACAATAATCCTTGTATTTCTTAAGGAATTCCTCTTTCATAGTGGGTGAATTTGTTAGTTAATTTCACCCCAATCCCATAAAGTATCTTAAGGTTGAGTCCCTAAGGGTGGTAGGGAAAATATTTAGGTGGTGAGAATCTATGGTATAGTCATAACTTACACATAAGACTTCAAACTCAAAGAGAAAGGTGTATGGATCCTCAAATAATAACCCATAAAAGTTAGGCTTGGTAAAAGGGGGTATATTGTGTAGAGTTGCACCTCTCTCTTATTGGATTATGGGGAAGTGGAAAATAGGTTTAGAGTCATCACAATGTCCACCACCACCTCCACCTCTCAAATAATGAGAGATGGAAGATGATTATAGAGAAATCATAAGTGATTTCATTAGTTTTGGTAATATTTTTTCAGGTATTTCTTCTTTAGATACTGCTTTTTCAAGTATTGGTTCACTATTTGAAGGAAGAAATATCCCATAAGCATCCAGGTTCTACACATTCAAGAAGGAAAGTCAGTTTCCCCAACTAACTTGTAACATGTTAGTAGAATGGATATTTTTTAGTAACTTTCTAATTTCTATCTTTTAAGAAACAACAATTATACTTATAATAAACTGAAACTATTAAGCAACCTAAGTAAGCTCATGATTTAGCACCATACCTAGAAATGGCAGTAAAAATCTAGATTTCCTATATCCAATTTTAATTAAAATCTCTTCATCCTATCACTCAAGAGTAACCTCTATACCTGAGTAACTCCTGGATATGTATTACATTTAACTATCAACCTGAGGTCATGAACTTAATATGGGCTAGTATGGTATATGCACCATGACATTACTCATACTTTTATCTATCTAATGGAAGGAAATTTATAGTAAAATAACTATTTATTCTTACAACAGAATTATAACATATCTTTAACATCATATGTTTCCATGGAAATGATTAAACAAATTCTCTTATAATGTACTAGTGAATAACAATTAAAAGAACTTTCAATGATTATGTACTAAAGACAAACTGCATTCACTACACTAGCAATTTATTTTTACTATTAATTGCTATAAGAATACCATGAAATTCAATAATAGTATTTAGTAAATTCTAAGAAAAACTACAAACTAGATAAACTAATTCCTATTTAACATGAAAGAATGTAAAGGAAACATACCTCAAGTGGGACCCCTTGATTACACTTAGAATAGAATCAACAAAATAAATTAACTTAGTCAGTATATTCATGAGTGCATTATAATAGATCACACAAAAAGGTAGATTCAACAATAGCATCAATATATATTCATAACAACAACATCCTCGATTATAACCTATGAAGCTTCAATATATAGATTTCGAGAGTATAAAATTTTAAACCTCATGTGTGCATGATTATTTAGATCTAGGAAAAAATATTTAAGAACTATAAAGATAACATAACCATAAGAAATCATCCTGATGTAACTGTATAACCTTAATCAGTTGAAACATAATTGTTAACTCCATACACATCAACAAGAACAATAAATGTTTTTTTTGTCAAAAATAAACTATATAGCTAGAATGAGTCTTCAATGCCTTCATAATTTGACAGATCAGTGGGGACACATTGTCTTACAAGACTGATTCAACTCTCCACCCCGTGTGGTTTCAATACATTTAGTAGTCCAAATTTGTAGAAATTGCAACAATTCATCATGTCTAAGTGTTGTAAAACCAATTAGTATGCCAGTAACTATATCCATAGCATCTAATCATATTATCATCACATTTAACTCCATGATTGGCCATATAAAGTCATGTTTAAGATGTGTGTGTGTGTGTATACGCATACATATATACACACTCACATATATATACACACATGCACATACACACAAGTAAGAAAGTGTAGTTGTAGTAGTAGTAGTGTGTGTGTGTGTGTGTGTCTATATATATATATATGTGTGTGTGTGTGTGTGTGTGTGTGTGTGTCTTAAAACATATAAAGAATCAAGTTCTCAATAGTATAGCCATAGCTAAATATTTAAAAGAGTCTTAAATCGAGTCATGAAATCCATATAAAAATGTTACAAATCTATCACATCAGTGGTAGTTGGACTACTTATTGATTTCTTTTGGGCCTCATTTCCAAGTTCAACTAAAGTAGAGCATCAAATACTTCTTTCTTTGGTTGCTCCTTCTTCTCTAGTGTGGTTTCTAGCTTTCTCCTTATTGGTTGGCTCCCTCTGGCTTTTGAGGTGTCATTTTTTCTACTAGATTTTTTTATCATTTGAATATTCTATGTGTTTTGGACCTAGTGTATTTCTCCCTTGGTTCCTCCTTCTTTTCCTTCTCCTTCTTCTTTGGCACTTTTACAACTACCTTTTCTTGTTCTAAGGAGTCAAAGAACTCCTTTTTTGTTTAATTTCTAGGTGTCTCTAAATCTTTGGGCAATTCTAAAGGCTATGTACATATTCTTCTTCCCTTACATTTAAGATTTCATATGGAAGAGGTGGGATCCAAGATTCTTAGCGCTTTAAAGAATCGATTGTAATGGAGTCCTTTTCGATGTGGAAAATAATTATGTCGATGTATTTTTGGACAATCCTATTTGAGATATGACACTTTTCTTGCATATTATTTTAAAATTATATGAAATAATCACTAAAGACTTATATGTAGGAATTGGGAGCCAAGAATCCATGAGAATACTCTATAATTTGTGCCACCCCAAACTTTTTAAGCTACCCATTTCCTACCAACATACTAGGGAAGCTTCTTCATGAAATAAAATACCAAGTAGATTATTATAATGTCATTATAAAAGGAGTAATTGATGTGTTTTTTCCAATAAAAATTCTCCATGAGCTCTTATCTCAAGACCCTACCACCATCTAGTAGGTAGTGTGTGTAGTTAGTGCTCTTGTGAATCCCTTTTGATTCATAAAGCACACCTTATAGGAGATGGCTTTGGTAGTGTATAAAATCTATTTATCTATGATGTTACTAATTTTCATATTTCAACCATCAAATTTGGAACCTGTGAGCTTCTCTACCCCTATATATTTCATTTCCTTTTGTGGTAGGGCTCCTTCAAGTAATTTGGTCATAACTTGAATTGTGGTTTTAGTGATCTGATAGGGTTAGTCAAGACATCAAAATTTTCATGTAATTTTCTCAAAACCAACTAGACCCACTCCTTCTCTTGTGTAAACCTAGAATTTCTTTAAATACATTGATATTCTTCTTTACTATTTTGGCATACTTTTCCTTATGCTCATTCTTATTAATATCCACCAATTCTTGGCATAGTTCCCAAAAGGTTATATGCTCTACTTCCTCTAAGGTTGAGAAAATGTTATTCACATCTTTAGTGTAAATAATTGTACTATCTTAAAATGGGTGCACTTAATTGTGAGACCTTTTATCCCTCCTTAGTGTGGTTTTGGTCTCTCTCTCATCTTTCAGTATGGTCCTTTAGGTGCTATTTTATCACCTTTTTGGCCATATCTTATGGCGGTTTCATCATCCCCAAATTCTTTATGCACCTTCTCTGAGGCTTCCAGGACACCTCTCTGGGACCCCCCCTTGGGAATAGGTCAACATGTTCTAGGAAGAGTTCAACGCAAGTTGACCTCTTCCCTGAGGAAATTTAATTATGGGGCGTGAAGTGCCTCAAGTTTTCTGATTGATTTCTTTTTCTCCTGGGTCGGCCTGCTTTATTTTCAATCCCAAAAAATAGTATATAAGGAGGCTCGAGTATTTTATTTTCATCTCCATAAAGATACATCATCATTATACAAGCAATCAAGAGAAAGAATACATGCATTCATGAGATTTCAAGAAATCATCTTCAAGCATTCATAAAATTCAAGCATTTCCTTCTTGCATCAAGCTTCTTCCTCCAAGGTGGTAGTGGAGTTTGGCTTCTAAGGAGGAGATCCTATTAATGTAGGAATGATTAATGAGAGAGGGAGTGAATCATTAATCACCAATTCAAACTTAAACTCACCCAATTCAAACTAATAAGCAATTTAACCTTTAAACATGCATTCATCACAATAGGTAAAGTGGGCTTTAACTAACATGAAAACAAATAAAACTAATTCATACAAATTTAACACTAGATATATCATGTGGAAACCTGATCAGGGTGTAAACCATAGTGTGAGAATGATTCTCACAAATTGTGTACTCTTCTAGAATACACTTTGTTAGGAGTTTGCTTGGTTAAGGGTTACAAAAGAACTTTTAAATGCTACTCGATTAAGGGATTTTCCTTTAGACATGTTAGGATATATGACTTGTTAGGAGAATCCTTATTAGAGGACTTTAAACACTCTTTAGAATGACACATGGTTAGAGGATTTTACAATGGGGCCTATTAGGGTCCACCCGATTAAGGGATTTTGTTGTTACAATTGTTAGAGAGTAACATATATAAAATGATCTATAATTTGCACTACCTCTACTAGATTAGATCTAATTAAGTCCTCAAACTCAACAACATACCATACTCTACACTCTTCCTTGATCACATTCAATTTCAACACTTACTGATCAACCGCAACCTTCTACAACTTCACATTCCTCTGGCATTCAACAATTAGTTTCTTTTTTCTTTTTCCTTTAAGTAGAGATCCATTCCACCACCTTAACAAAACCTAAATGCAATGATCTAGATTAATTTTTTCATCACAAATCACATCTGACCATACATTCTTTATTTTCTCCTCACCATATTAGCTCAAATTCAATCTGTACCTTGGAACTTGTTCCAACTCCATAAACTGTTTTGACCAAATAGAAACTTCTTGAAGAATCTACCTTAAACATATTATCTCAATTAATGTGTTGTCAATACTTTCCACAAATCACACATATACCTTATAACTCTTTGAAAATCATCATCGATCCCAATAATAAATCAATATTCATTATCGCTCCTGAAATCTTTACAAATTGTCCTTTGTTCACATGGTTAACCTTACTTGTTCACCTATTCACATAGTTCACCAGTTTGTCTAGTTCACATGTTCATCATTGTTTACCTATTCTGACAGCATCACTTCCAAATCATCAAATGACCTTTACCTCTGAATATTTTAACTTTCAATCTTAATCATATCATCTTGACATTATTATAAGTCATATTACATGATCACTCTTGATAATGCTATACAAATTTGAAATAACATTCAAATCATTTAACTGCTTATCACTGATTGCTTTAGCTATTACCCAGTTTGATTCCATCATACACAACTTACTCAATTCTTCACATGAATAGGTTCTATCATAAACATATCATTATAACTCATCATTAAACCTTTATGTACAATATAAATACTTAATTCATTATGAAACTCATTCTTTGGTCTAATGAATATGTGGTAACATGCCAAAATACTTAGTCAAATAGTTAACATCAATGACAACAATATAACTGATTTACCTATAATCAAATCTTGTTCCAATCTTTATCAGCTCATCATCAATCATAACCAACAATATGTACATGAAATCTCTTCAAAATCTATGCCAACAATCATCACCATTAATTAGTTATGCCAACAATCTCCCCCTTTGGCATTGATGGCAACACTATAACTCATTTTTACTTTGGTACTCTCACTTCTTTGTTCTTACTTTTTGATGGAGACTCGTTGTATAATCTACAATACTATAGACATAAGTGGAAATATTTTCCTCTTTGTTTTGCATCTTTTACTTCCTTCTTGCTTTCCCTTATTTGATATTTGTTCACTCCCCCTTTGATTGTGCTCCTCATCTTATTTTGACATCAACAATACACTTCTCCTTATTCTAATTCTCTCCTTTCTTCAAACAATACTATTCTCCCCATATTTATTATTCTCCCTCTAAAATACATGTATCCCCCTTATTTACTCTTCTCCCCCTTTGACAACAATGTCAAATGTGAATCATTTATCCTTTTTCATTCTCATATTTGTGTCCTATTGATTTATGTTATGCCCTTTTCTAACCTTTCTCTTCCTCTACTAAGACTTCTCCTTAGTGGATTAGTCTACCTGTACATCAATTCATACATATGATTCTCTATCTTGCACATATGAACTGATGTAATATGTGTCTTTCCTCTAATTGATAGCAGATAGGGGAAGGAACCCTAATCTACCTCTGAGATATTCAAAGCTCTTCTTTGGTAGTGGTTTGGTAAATATGTCAACAACTTGCTCCTTTGCAAAAATATACTCAAGTCTGACCTCCTTCTTCTGTACTTGTTCTCTTAGAATGATGCTTTATTCCTATATGTTTTATCTTTGAATGCTTCACTAGATTCTTTGAGATATTAATAGCACTTGTATTATCACAATGTATTACAACTGGTTCAGTTACCTTTTCATGAATACCTTCAAGAATTTGCTTAATCCAAATTATTTGTTGGTAATTTATAGTAGTAGTAACATATTTAGCCTCTGCAATAGATTGTGATATAGAATTATGATTTTTGCTCATCCATGACACTAATATTTCTCCTAGAAAGAAAGCGCCTCCACTGGTACTTTTCCTATCATCAACATTACCAACCCAATCAACATCTGTAAATACAATTAGACTAAAATCTCATTTTTTTCCATACCATAAACCATAATCATTTATTCCCTTAAGATATTTGAATATCCTCTTCATTGATTTCATATGAGACTCTTTAGGATTTGAAGAAAATCTAGCAACTATACTAACTACATGAGATATATTTGGTATGCTATGAACAACATACTACAACTTACCTATCATTGATCTATACAATGTTTCATTTACCTCTTTTGAATAATCTTCCTTATACAATTTGTAGTCTGTAATCATAGGTGTACCAACTGGATTTGAGTCTTACATTCCAAATGTTTTCAGTATCTCCTTCATGTACTTTGATTGACTAGAGTAGATACATCTCTTCATCTGTTGCACTTGAAGTACTATAAATAATTTTATCTCACTGATCACATACATTTCAAATTCCTTTCTCATCTCATCTACAAATGATCTGCATAATGCTTCATTGCCACCAAAGATTATATCATCAACAAATATTTCAACAATCAATATCCTATCCTCATTTTCAGTTTTAAGATATACATTATTATTGTCACTAGTCCTTGTGAATCCAATTTTCATCATATAAGAGTGAAGTCTTTCATACCATGCTCTTGGATCTTGTTTCAATCCATACAATGCTTTATGTAATTCGTAAACCATGTTCTTACCTTTTAAAACAAAAAATCCTTCAGGTTGTTCTATATATACCTCTTCTTCAAGTATTCCATTTAGAAAAGTATATTTCACATCCATTTGATAGACTTTGAATCCTATGTATGAAACATAAGCTAGAAGTATTCTAAGTCCTTCCAAACTAGTAATAGGGGCAAAATTTTCACCATAATCAAGACCTTCTTCTTGAGCATATCCTTTGCAAACTAATCTTTCTTTATTTCTAATTACCTCTCCTTTTTCATTTAGCTTGTTCCTAAAAATCAACTTAGTACCTATCACATTTATGTCAGTAGGTCTGGGTACTAAAGTCCATATTTTGTTCTTCTCAATCTTATCAATTTCTTCTTTCATTGATTTTATCCAATCAACATCTTTTAGTGCATGATTAACTATCTTAGATATAACTTCAAATAACAAACAAGTTATATCTTTACCCTTACTTATTTTTATAACACCAGTCTTCTTATCTCTAATAATTTTAGATTCAAAGTGATTACGTCTAAGTCTTGCATACCTTGGGGTTACTGGCTCACCATTTTGATTTAATTCATCTTTATTTTCATTGTCATATTCATTGTTATTTACCAGTTGAGCATTACTTTCTCCTGCATTCATTTATGGTATTGTTTTAGGTTCTACCGATTCATTATAGATGATATTCTTACTATAATCTTTAGGTTTATTTTTGTTGTCTTCTTCATTATTCTCTAAAAATTCATCAAATTTAACATTTGCACTCTCAATACTTTTTTTAGTCCTTATATTCAAACACTTATATGCCTTACTTCTTGTGGAGCAACCAAGAAATATACCCCCATCTCCTTTAGTGTCAAACTTGTCATTCATTGCATCTTTCTTAATATAGCATTTGCTTCCAAAGATTTTGAAATAACTAACATTGGGAGTATATACCATAATTCATAAGGTGTCGTATTTGTACCTTTCTTGAGTTGTACTCTATTCAAAGTATAGACTGTAGTACTTACTGCTTCTCTCCAAAATTGTTATGCCACTCCTTGTTTTAGAAATGTTCTTGCACATTCTAAAATAGATCTATTTATCCTTTCTGGAATTCTATTTTTTTGTGGTGTCCTTGGTGTTGTCAGCTATTTCTTGATTTCATTCTCATAGAAATATGTATTAAACTCATGTGAAGTGAATTCACCTCCTCTATCAAATCTAAGACATTTGAGAGTCTTATATGTTTCTTTTTCAACTCTATCTTTATACATCTTGAACATATAAAAAGCATCAGCTTTCACTTTCAAAAACATTACTAACATCATTCTTGAATAATCATCAACAAACCATATGAAATACTTATCATGATAACTTTGTGGTCCAATAGGTCCACTCAAATCACTATGTACCAAATCAAGAATATTCTTTGATTAATAGCTTTTACTAGTAAAGCTTGAACTTGTCATCTTTCCTAATTGACATTATTTTCACATAACATTCTCAAGTTTTGACTAAAGTAGGTATACCTCTTGCACATTTCTTCTTACTGACCTTTATCATATTATCAAAATTTACATGACAAAACCTTTTATGACATAGCCAACATTAATCTACTTTAGAAATTAAGCAATTTCCAATAGAAGTGTTCAACAGAAAAAGATTACCTCTTGTTTGTTTACTAGTAGCAAGCAATTCACCAAACTTTCTTGAAATCTTGCATATGCCTTTATTGAACTCAAATCTAAAACCTTTGTTATTCAACTGAGATACACTCAACAGGTTATACTTCAAACTGTCATCCCAGTAAACATCATCACAACTAATACTTTCATTAAGTGCAATAGAACCTTTACCTTTATTAACACAAGGTGATCCATTGCTAAATCTCACTGCGCCTCTATCACATTCTTCCATAGAGATAAACTTATTCTTATCACCAATCATATGGTGTGTGCATCCACTATCAATAATCCAGTCATTGTTGTTCACACTTAAAATTAATGATTTCTCTTCATTGACTCCTACCTCATCGCTAGATGGATCTTCTTTCACTACAACAAACACTACTTCTTCATCATCATTTTTTCCATCAAAATCTTCATTACTTTCATCATTTTTAGCTATGTAGCATGCCTTCTTGATTTTATCCTTGTAGTTCTTGAACTTCTTGTACTTTTCTTTCTTCTCATTATGCCTCTTGTCTTTCTTTTCATTATTAGGGCATCTATAAGGTAGATGACCAATCTAATTGCATGTCTATCAAACAAGTGGACTCTTTCCTTTGTAATTTCCTTTTCCTTTGGGAAACCTCCTAGATATTAAAGATTCAAGTTCTTCCAATTCTATTTCTTCAGCCAATAAACACACAAAATCATCAGAACTATAAGCAATTGCTTTTCCTTTTCTAGATGAACCAAGGGTTGGGGAATCTTGAAAATCAATTTCAACCACCGATAAACTATTATCATAGTTACTTTGCTCAAATGCAATTAGTTTTCCAGCCAATAAATCCAATGTAACACTATTAGGGCTAATGGACCTTAACTCTTGAATAGCATAAACTCTTATAGCATACCGAGGTAAAAGAGTTCTCAAAACTTTACTTACAATTTCATCTTTTGCAATTGTTCCTCATGCACTTGTGATGGCAACTCTAACCTCTTTAAGTCTTGTATTGTATTATGCAATGTTTTCTCCCTCTTGCATCCTCATATCATCATACTTGCCTCTAATATTGTCAACCTTAGCATCCATTACATGTGCATCACCTCCATAGACATTCAGCATCTTATCCCACATATCTTTTGCATTGTCCAAATTTTGGATATCAACATTTTCAACATCAGATAGGGAACTTGAAATCTCTATCATCACTGAGTTGTGGACCAACATTTCTTTTCTCTCATCTGCATTAGGTGTCCTAGTAGGATTTGTGTACTTTGTATCAAGATAACCAACTATTATTTCTGAAAGACCTGATAATGCAACTCCATCCTGCTTACCCATGTGTTCAAATTATTCTTTAAAAACTTGGGCGCCTCCTTTCTATACATCTTTGGATCTTTTCCCTAAGTTGTTAAGCTTTATGAATTAGGGAGCTAATTCTCTAATACCAATTGTTAACATAGGAATGATTATTGAGAGGGGGATGAATCAATAATCACCAATTCAAACTTAAACTCACCCAATTCAAACTCATCAAATTGATAAGCAATTTAACCTTTTAAACATTCATTCATCATAATAGGTAAAGTAGGCTTTAACTAACATTAAAACACATAAAAATCATCCACACAAATTTAACACCATATTTATCATGTGGAAACCCGATCAGGGTGAAAACCATGGTGTGACAATGATGCTCACAAATTTTGTACTCTTCTAGAATACGCTCTGTTAGGAGCTTTCTCGGTTAAGGGTTACAACAACACTTTTAAATGCTACCTGATTAAGGGATTTTCCTTTAGACCTGTTAGGATCTATGACCTGTTAGGAGTATCCTTGTTAGAGGACTTTAAACACTCTTTATAATGTCACCTAGTTAGAGGATTTTATAATGGGACCTATTAGGATCCACCCGATTAAGGGATTTTGTTGTCACAATTATTAGAGAGTAACACAGAGAAAATGATCTATAATTTGCACTACCTCTACTAGATCAGATCTAATTAAGTTCTCAAACTCAACAACATACCATAATCTACACTCTTCCTTGATCACATTCAATTCCAATACTTACTGATCAACCGCAACCTTCTACAACTCCACATTCCTCTAGCATTCAACAATTAGTTTCTTCTTTCTTTTTTCTTTAAGTATAAATCAATTCCACTGCCTTAAAAAAACCTAAATCCAATGATCTAGATTAATTATGTCATCACAAATTACATCTGACCATACATTCTTTAGTTTCTTTTGACCGCATTGGCTTAGATTCAATATGTACCTTGGAACTTGTTCCAACTCCATAAACTATTTTGACCAAATAGAAACTTCTTGAAGAATCTTACTTAAATGTATTATCTCTATTAATGTGTTGTCAATAATTTCCAAAAATCATGCATATACCTTATGGCTCTTTGAAAATCATCATCGATCCCAATAAAAAATCAACGTTCATTATCGCTCTTGAAATCTTTACAAATTGTCCTTTGTTCACCTATTCAACCTTACATGTTCACATGTTCTCTTGTTTCACCGGTTTGTCTAGTTCACTTGTTTATCCTTGTTTACCTATTCTATCAACATCACTTCCAAATCATCAAATGACCTTTACCTTTGAATATTTTAAGTTGTGATCTTAATCATACCATTTTGACATCACTATAAGTCATATTACATGACCGCTCTTGATAATCCTATACATATTTGAAATAACATTCAAATCATTTAACTGGTTGTCACCAATTGCTTTAGCTATTACCTAGTTTGATTTCATCCTACATAAATTACTCAATTATTCACACTAATAGGTGCTATCATAAACATATCATTATAACTCATCATTAAACGTTTCTGTACAATAGCAACACTTAATTTATTATGAAACTCATTCTTTGCTCTAATGAATATGTGGTAACATGCCAAAACACTTAGTCAAATAGTTGACATCAATGACATCCATATAATTGATTTACCTATAATCAAATCTTATTCAATCTTTATCATCTCATCATCAATCATAACCAACAATATGTTCATGACATCTCTTCAATATCTATGCCAACAATCGTCACCATTAATCAATTATGCCAATAGATCCATCATTCCAAATTATTCAAGTTCTTTCCTCCTTCATCATGGCATGTCACATACATTCCTATACATGAGGTTTTGACTTCTTTGATTTCCTTTTGGTTTCTGTGAGTCAAGGCTATTACATTTTCTTACCAAATCACATATCAAATTCAATTGCATCTACAAAGGTAATTGTATCTTTCATTTGATATATTAAATCCTACTACATATTAGAATTTCTTGTATCATTACATTTACATCTCAATTTCAAGGTTGATTCCTTAATCTAGGGCTTGACCAAGGAAATCCCTCATCCACCCAAACCCAAAAATAAGCTTTTCTGTGTGCAGGAGCATGATATCATTATTACAACCACATATCTGGAAACTACTTGTCGATACATTTTTGAAGAAGTTAGGTCAACTTTTCTATAGTGTCCCGACAACATGGTGACTTTGTGGAAAAGTGTCTGGAACATGTTGCACCAAGTTGACCTGTTCCTAGAGGTCTGAGAAAAACAAAAATTTTAGGGTTTTCTATTGTGATCGTGAATCCACAGTCAAAATTTTCATCATAGGTTCAGATCTGCAATTTTTAGAGAAAAAAGGCATATTCCTCTACACATTTCAAGGTGAGTACTCTATCATTCATTTCACTTCTTAGTTTGGACCTATTTTCATATCTTAGTTGGGTTTATTGCATACACTTAGCATCTAGATCCATCTTACTTTTCTCATTAAATCAATTGGTTCAATTTCACATTTGCATTTACATATCTTTAATCAAATCCTACATTGTATGAAAGAGGAATTGCTTGCGTACTTGATATAATTTGGGTTTAGCATTGTCCCTTCATCTTCTTGGGTTTTTCTAATCTAACTTGGGTAATATTGAGATTTATGTTCAGAATCCCCTCTTTCTTTTGTATTTTGATTGTTAGTGTTGGAATGGTTAATTAATGAACCCATCTCACATAGTTTATATTGTTAGATTTATTAGTATCCATTTCACCCCTAAATAATAACATTGGCAATTACTTTCAAAAAACCTTCATCTAGATTAGTCTGGATTACCTTAATGGGAAATTTGGAGTAAATCCTACATGATTTGGTAATAATAGAGATTAAAGATGGAGTTTTAGGAGTGGTCATGGTGATTGCATGTAGCTAAGGTATTACATTTCATGCTTAGGGTTTGTAATGTAGATATATGGAGCTTGTTAGTGCAAAGGTATAATGAGCATCAAAGTAATGTGAACTAAAAGAGATAATTCTATTGTTTTGTAATTGCATGTTCTCCTTTATAGTGCTTGTGTGATAGTATTTGTTGGCTCTTGTAGTTTTTGTCTAAACTTTCCCATCATATTTTTCCCATTAGTTTTTATTGACAGTATTTTCCAACTGGTATCACCTACTTTCTATAAGAATTAATGTACACTATATTATAATATATTATATTAGATGTATAAAAGGTGGACTTTATGTTGGTGTTTAATTGTGATCAATTTTGTCAATACCATGTCGAGCATTTTTAGGGTTTTTTGTCATGATGATGTTTTCATGTGTTAACCTTTGGGATCGTGTGTTTGTATTTTGGCCCTTATATTGATGTGATATGTGGATTTTGGCATATTTTTTCTAAGTCACTCAAGGATTCCATGGCCCAGAGTGTTTTTGTTGAGTTAGTTTACATATTGGTCTTTTATGTAACTTGTTTATGATGCTTATCTAGTTTATTTTATATTTAGGTCATGGTTTGGTATGAATTAAGAATGTTACCTAGAACCCATATACCATTTGGGATGTGACCTCACATTCCCATTGCATCCATGATTCTAAAACTTCATCACTTTCAATAATATAGTTATCACTTTCTATTTCCAGTTCCCCTTTAGCTTTCAGATTTTCCTCTTTTCAGTCATCCAAAACTTTAGAAATAGTATAGAGGTTATTGACATCCTCTCTAACTTGTTCTTGTGCAATTTTCTTAATATAACTTATATCATTGAGCTCACTTAGGGGAATTTAGACTATTTAGGTTTCATTAGCATAAGATATCTCCTCTTTTTGTGAGCATTTAATGTCATTGGAGTTTAGAAACCATCTAAGCCCAAGTAGAGCCTAGAATGTGTTTAAGGGTTCTTTCATAAATGTACTACCTCAAAATCAATGCATTGATTAATCCCTTTGAAATAGACTTGTGTATTATTCTATGTACCTAGGGCATCCATGCCAAAATTTAATAAGCTACCCTTGTTGGCCACTAATTTTTTGCTTCCAATGTTTAGTATTTCTTTTTAATGGAATAGGTTTAGTTTTATACATGTTTTGGATAGAGTTTAACATAATCTTTCAAGAAGCCATACACAACATGTTAAATGCCAGAATAATACCAACTTGAAGTTTTCAATCAAAGAACTTAACATTTAGCCATGAGAGTTTAGTAACTACCTTTATTAAAGCTTCCAATATTACATTGCGGGTCTAAGTTACATTACATAGGTATGAAATTACATTAGAAATAGAAAAATTGTATCATTTATCATGTAGCATTAGGCTCCCAAGTGTGGGAATGTGTCATAGCATTTTTCAAAGAATTCATGATCAATGAACACTTCTAAACATTTTAGAAACTATATATTTCTTTGAACAATAGCCAACTCTTTGCTCGAGCAATTAATATTGAATAGATAAGGGCAACAGTCAGAGTTGCATTCAAACCTAAATGTCTCATTTAGTTCAAATGTAACTTCAAATTATTCACTATCCCAATATTATTAGACTTGAAGTGCTCAAAAAATTCTCCAAATTTAATGTAAAACTCCTCCAAGATCCCTCTTAATGACCAAATACCAATCCCACATGTGGAAACAATATGAGGGAAGTTAGGCAATCAATCCAGAAAATAATTAATTATTACAACCCGATCTCAACCTTTGTTTTCATATGAGCAGTGATTTGCGGCTTCAAAAGGGATGATTTCAAAAATATAAAATCTTGCAATATTATCTATTCAGAAATGCTTAGAATTGGACACATAGGGTAGGAGAACATATTTAAATAATACTCATAACCTTTCTTTCCTCAAAAAATTCTAATCGACCCACTTTATAATTTTTTCCATCTTAATTTGATGGTTGCTTGACCCAGAATGATTCTTCTGAATGAAAACTTAATTTCAAATCCTATCATTCTTTATTATCAATGATTCATACTAATTGAAATGTATTTTCAATGAAAAGAACAAAAAAATCTTCATTGATGCTAAAAAACCAAATCCAAAATTACAAAAAAATACCAAAACTAAAATCCAAATGTTGCCTCTAAATAAGGCAACTTATCTACCACCCTCAAGATATATCTCACCCTAGAAGATGATGTTCTCAAAGGACTTTTCCATCTCCCAATAGATCTAAAAACCAAACCCTACAAAATGCTTTTCCTTCAAAATCTTCCCACTAGGCTCCAAATATTAATTTTATACTTCCCATAATCCAATGTAAAAGTGGAAAACTAAAATTAATATGTTATTTAATCCTTGTGTCCCTCATACTCCACACCCAATTTTTAAATTTTAGTTTAATAAACATTAAAATATTTCATTTTTTCTTCACTTGGGTGTACAAACTAGAGTCACATTTAAAAATTTGCCCTTTTAATTTAAAACTCCATTTATCTCCAAAAATGATATCTTCATTAAAATAATGAAAATTTGACACTCCAGGACCCTGTATTATGCATCCATAATTTAAAACTTCTCTTCATGGTTCCAATGAGACATTATACTAAGTTTCTTGTAAAGTAATGTAATAGTGTCTAAGCATCCTTTGTAAAATTAATTAAAATATACTGTTAATGCACCAAGTTTGGGAAGATTATTGAAAAACATTGGAATTGAAATCTAATCTAACTAGAGTGGTCCTAATGAATAATAATGACAAACATAGCCAATTATGTGACTTACTATAAATAGAGTGCCTCTCCAAAATTCTTGAAGATCACACCAAAAGTTAGAAACTACTTTTGAAAGATGCATATGAGTCCTTTGGACCACTTGAGCTCAAACAAATCATCTGCCAAAAAAAACATGCAATTGAAAAATCAAATTCAAATATGGAGTAAGGGAATCCTAAAGTGGGAACATTACAGTCCTCCCTCCCTAAATATTGCCTGTCCTCAAGCAATGTATACACAACAATAGAAACACTAGACTAATCCAAAATAAAACCAAATAATATATCAAGAAATCATGTTAATCTTAGAAAAGAGCCACCATGTTGACATTGTGTCACTCTCTAATCGTAACCATAAACTCATCATACTCAAAGTGTACTCCTCTCTACTACAACCCAATTAAGTAACCATCAACAAAATCCAAACTAAAATACCTGCATGGGCTTAAATCAATTCCATGAATCAATAGTTTTTGCAACATTATAATAAGATCCAAATATGATTGTCCAATTGCTAAACTTATATTCATGGGTGTGTTGACAAGATTTGGTCACCCTAAATTTTTGCATGTCATAGAGGATATCATATTTAGATATGCACTAGCTCTACCATAACATATTTTAAAATATGATCATTTTATTGTGCATTGATTAATAAAAGGAAATTCTTCTAGTTCCAATCCTTTTAGAGTTGATTTACTTCTTGTTGTTTTTTCAATATTTCCCCCACTTCCTTAGCTTGGTTACTAGGTCTTTCTCATTATCCATGAAAGCTATATATTTTAATGTTTGCACATCCTATTATATAAAACATCTAATTGCCTCTTTTAGCTACTATTTTATAGATTGTTTGGTTGTTCTACTTTTCTATCATGTTTTTTTTGTTATGTTGGAATAATATTAGTTGTTCATATTTTAGACTATAGTATTCCTCAAATCCTTCCTCTACCAAGGATTTCTTTTTGGTTTTATTAAAGTTAGTGCCTCTTCTGGTCACCAAATGAGCTTTCTTATTCCTAGGGTTCTTCGTCTTCTTATCAATAATAGTTACTTATTTGGATTTATATCTTGTGATCTATTTGAGGTCCACACATCCATATTGTAATAACCTTTTGCACCCTATTATGGTACTCTCTATAATACCATGGCTCCTATTTGTAGTTTATCATTCTAGGATGGTTTATCTTGGTTGGTATAATAGTTTGTAGCTTTTTGGCAAGTGAACATTACATGATCTTCTCATCCACAAAATGTGCATATTTTCCTCTTTTCCACCCAAAATTATAATCCACGGTGACCAAATTTACCATAATTGAAAATTTTTGCATCATTCCTTCTATATCCTTGACCTCTTCCTTGATCTCCTCTATAATCAAAATTCTAGTTATCGTCTTGGTATCCTTGATTTTTAATAGCACAAACATTATAGTTTTCCTACTATGGGGAATCTTGTATCCTACTTCACCTCTCTCTTCTTGTGTACAATTATGGTTTAAGAAACATGCATTGCCTCAATCCTAGATCAAAGGTCTATTATTTGGATAATTTTTATGAAGTGTAGATCCCACTCTAGACAATATGCACCATACATATAATTAGGCTTGATGATTCTTGTATTCACTATGTCTTTTTTGTCCTATCTTAAGAATAGAAATTTTAGACATGTCCTTCTCTATTACAATATGTACACCATATTTGATCTTATATTCTAAGTCTATAGGTCCTTATTTAATGTTGTGACACCATTTTCTTAACTTTCTCCCATAGGTTCTCTAAGATTTCTTCATGCTAATCTTTTTCCAATAGTCCCAAAAACTGGTCCTCTATCTAGTAAGCCATTTTTATTAGGTTATTATACTTTTAAAAATATCTACCATCTAACCCAACTCTTATGTTAAGCTCAGTATAAAAATGGACAATGAAATCTTTTGCTTCTTTGTTAAAGGTTCTTCCAATTTTATACAAAGCTCTTTAAACTTTTTATCATATTCTTTAATGGATGTTGAGACTTGTGTTTGGATTCTCATTTTTGGCACATTTTTATTAGGGGCTACAAGTGTCCCAAATTTTACTATAAATTATGTCTTAAATTTTCTCCATGTGGCTATATGTTGAGGGTAATGTTTGACATACCATTATAAAAAAAGCATTCCATAGGGACCCCACCAAGTTCAACAACCTTGAACCTTGTCTACAAGTTTTCCAGTCTTCTCCCATATTAATTACAAAATGAAGCAATGTTCTCCTAAATTAGTAATGTCAATTCAAAAGGATAAAATCTTAATGATTGTGCCAATACTACTATAGTTTATCTCAGGATTGTTTAGTGATTTATAAGTGTTTACTAGTTTGCTTATGGATTTCTTAGTTATGGGTTTTGTTACTCTCTTATTACTTTGGGACATCTCTTCTCTACCCTGATCTCTTTATAACTTGATGTAAAACTATTCTTCTCCTGGGAGCTCACCCTATGGTATCTCTTTCTCGCTAATTTATTTTTTGTTTCTACTCTCTTATTTTCTCTCTCTTTATTGAGGTGTCTTTCCTATCTCAGTTATTCTACTATTGTATCTATATAGGGATGGTTCTTGGTTTGGGAGTTGTGCTATTTAAATATTCCTTCTTATCCCTTGATTTTTAAAATACACATCACTTGGTCATTCTTATTCATTTAGTTTTTGGTTATCTTCATTATCTTTTAATCTCCTTATGCTTAAAATAATTATTTTTTCTAAATATTCTTGAGTTAATGATGGGGCTCTTTTTGGAGTTTGTGAAAACTCCTTGAACCTATCATCTAATCAAAGTGTGATATTGGTAAAATCCATCTGAAGATTTTGTGGAAGTGTAAAAGCCATATTTCCACTAGTTTCCAATAATAATTTCCTCTTTTCTTTGTACCCTTAAAAGATTGTTTGTATGTTTCTTACCAACCCTTGCATTCTTAAATTGTAAATTTAAATCCTCTATGGTATCTTATTCTCTAATTTTATTTATTTTTCCTCTAATTATGTAATCTCATTCCTTCTTCTAGTTCTTTCTGTCCTTTATATCATTTGGATTTACCTTATTTCCTCTCCATTAGGGCTAGTCATTGTCTTTACTTTTCTTGCTTCATTTTTCTCCTTAATCTTTCTTAGGTTTTTGCTATCACCTTTTCCCATGGGTGTGTATGTTTTGGTGTCACATTATTCCTATGATGCATCTCATGAAATTTATTCATTTATTTTTGTCAATAATTACGTCTCTTTACAGATCTTTTCTAGACCTTTTTTCCTCCTCATTTCCCATACCATTGGTGTCTAACTCCCTATCATAGGGTAGACATCAAGGAGTTAAAAATTTTCCAACCACACTTTTATTCTAAATTCTTATTCTCTTTTGATCCATTTTATTCTTATTCTCTTTTGATCCATTTCTAATTTGAAATTCAATTTTTTTCTTGATGAAAAACCCCAATATAACCTAGCTAGGGTCCTAGGAACAAAACTAATGTTAGCAAGAAATTTGAAGGAGAGAGGCCTGAGTTTTGTTCCCAAATGATTTATGTAGTTGTTTTATGAGAACCTTAGATTTAGTCCTATTGGGGTAGTAAATAGTTTAGTCCAAATCCTACCTCATTAATTAATCCAAAAGGATTAACACACATATATGAGGCACACAGTCATATGTATTTATATCCATATATCAATATATTGAATATATTTATCTTATATCTTTGTTGTATTCTCTATGTATTACTCCTCTTATTTATTCTCTCTATCTTCTCTCTCTCTCTATTATGGTGAGTAGATCTAGTTCTTATACTTATATCGTGTGAGGGGGGACCTGAAAACAATATCCCTAAATAACATATTATCTTCCTACTTATATATTTTAAAATTTTATTTCTAGATTAAACCAATATATCTCTTGACCTGTGTCTAAGTACCTTGTTTCTCATTCAAAAAACCTCATTGAGATCCATTCCTAATTCTACTAATATCCTTAATATTTTGTATTCAAATTCATTTGGTAGAACTTCCTTCTTTCTGTAAACCAACTCGTAATGTGTAAACCATATGTTCATTTTCCATGTTGTTGAGTATCCCCAAATAAATTTTGATAGAATATTCATCTTATTTATCGTATAAAGTTGAATTGTCTATGTAATTATTGGTTTGAGGTCTCTTTTGTCATGTCAACCCTTTCATTGATTTATGGATAGTAGGGTGTGGACTTTTTGTGCTTGATTTTATATTCTTTAACTATTTGAACAATTAGGTCCAAAATAAACTAGGGTCCTTAGTATGTGACTATTCATGAGGCATGTTATACCTTGTGAAGATTTATGTATACAAGAATGTGGCTACCTTGGTATCTCTAACAATTTTCAATGCTTTAAATTCTACCCACTTAGTTAAGTAGTATATATATACTAGCATATATGATTTGATATAAAATGTTGGCTTGATTGGTCTAATGAAATCAAGGCCCCATTTATCAAATGGTGTAATCACCAACTGTGAGTAGGGGAATTTCATCACTTATCATGGTTCTCCCCATCCTCTAGTAGAAATCACATATTTTTGTGTTTGGGATGCATCCTTGTATACTGTGGGAAAACAATACCTTATGTTGGGGATCTTTATTTTTTTTCATTTGGCAGGAAAATATCCACCACAAGGATCATCATAACAAGCCTTAAGAATGTCAAATACTTCATTGTTTGAAATACGTTTGTGTATGACATTGTCAAGCCCTATGTATAATCAATAACCTTATATCTAGGAATATGGAAAGCTACACTCAGCCAGATGTCATCTCTCCCTTGTTGATAAATGTCATGGTGTTATCCCTAAAGTAATTAGTTAGCCACGTCTATATACCAAGGTGTATTCAATATTAGATAAAGTGGATGTTTATCTGGTAAAGAATAATCTACAATTAGATCCTCTATTGGAATATTCAATCTCAATAATAAATCAACTACCATATTTTATTTAACTATCCTATTAACAATGGTGATTTCAAATTCTTATAATAACAATAGTCATTTAACAAGTGTGTCACAAACAACTAGTTTGTTCATCAAATACCAAATTGTTATATGGTCAGTATGAACATAAATAGGATAACTAGTCATATAGTATCTAAGATTTATAATTACATACATAACAACTAACATCTCTTTTTTAGTCATAATATAATTAAGTCCAACTCCCTATAAATTATTACCGATATAATATTTATTATATTCTAATTTCCCTTCTTTATGTCCCAAAACAAATCCAATTACAAAATAAAATGAATCTATGTGAATATGAAAGGGAAGTTTCCATTTGAGTTCTCTCAAAATGGGTTCTTGTGTAATAGATGCTTTCAATGCCTCAAAAAATTGTTGTCAAGCTAGTGTCCATTCAAACTCAATATATTTAGTTAACAAAAAAAATAGAAGGCAACTATTTTACTAAAATTCTTAATGAATCTTTGAATATTTAGTATCTTGCATGGCCAAGAAAACTCCTCTTATCCTTTTTCTTCTGTGCCATAGGTAGAGTATATATTATCTTTGTTTTTAGTGGATCTACTTCAATCCCATTATACGACACAAAGTGACCTAAAATAACACCTTCTTACATCATAATGAATCATTTCTCATCACTAACAAATAGGTTATGATCTTGGAACCTTTGAAGTAATTTTTATATATTTTCCAATGCTAACTCATAGGAATCACAACAAGTAGTAAATTAATCCATATAAATCTCCATTGTACCATGGGCAACTTCTGAAAAATATGCTCAAGCAACTCTTTGAAATTTTGTTGGAGTATTATACAATCCAAATGATATAGTCAACTATTAGATATTATACCTCAAGAAAATGTGAAGTTTTTATTGTCTTGATCCTCAGGATCTATCCTTATTTAGTTCTAGCCTCTAAACCCATCCAAGAGAGGAAATTATATCTTCCTACTCAATGAATCAAAAAATTATTCAATAGAAGGAAGATGAAATGATCCTTCCTAGTGACTACATTTAGTTCTCTATAACTCATACTCTCCATTTTCCTCCTTTATTAAATATTATGACTAATGGAATACCCACTCAATATTTGGTATAGAATATATAAATCCTACATCTACCAATTTGTGTAACTCAACCTTCACTGTGTCTCTCAAAATATGGGTTTGTTATTTGTTATAGTTATCCCACTAGTCTATAGCCTTCATTTATATATGTTTGATGCATAAAAGAATAAGGCATATACCTATTGTGTCATGATAGTCCCAGAAAAATGGAGTTTGTTGTATATGAAATAATTTAGAATAGTGATATATTGTCAACTCATTTCTAACATTAAGTGTCTTACTATGAGACACTTTAATTGGTGTTTCCAAAGTCATAAAAGAGGCAATATCAAGTTAGCTATATTAAGGTTGTAATTGTGTGGAAGGATTTTATGGAATATAGTGGAAATGGATTATGTTGCATTGAATAACATGCTATGTAGTTAGAAAGCTATGAAAGAAAATAATTCATTTTGATGAGGGTCCATTCCATATCAGTTATGTATAATGTCGGTGAGAGATTCATCCTCATCTTGAATTTCTATCATATGGCTCTTTTGTATAGTCATAAGTGTCTGGAGGGAATATTGGTCTTCATCTTCCAAGGTTGACCATATAGGTTGACCTAAATCAACATGGGGTTGTTCGAGAGGGGGGGGGGTAAAGAAAAAAATTCTCTATCACATTTCTCTATTATATATAACCATATTTGTAGATAAAATACCAATATAGGCATCTTTTGTGGCCAACCATATGCATGCTAAGATCTCTAAGTATCCTCCCAAATTGCCTTAGGTTGTAAAACCATGCAGTTAGTGAGATACTCCCTAAAGTCAACCATAATAACCAACTCCTTTATCATACCCTCTTGTTTTCTTATTGATCTACATATGAGTTTCAAGATGGGATGTGTAGTCCTTAAGTTCATTAAGTGCAAATTAGTCATTAACTCCCTAGTCATTATATTTATGGTAGCACCAACATCAATTGAATTATTTTTTATAAGTTTCTCGTTAATATGGACATCCATTACAAGGCTTCTAAGATCATAGTATTAGGGAAAACTAGGGTTCCTAGCATGATGTTAGCTATCTATCCTATAAAATGGACTATTTGGAGATCCTTTATTTTCCTCCCTAGCCATTTAGGACACAATCCCTTAATAGTTTTATTGTATATTGATACATCCTTGATGACTTGGATAAGATATATTTTCACAAAGATATTTTTTAGCTAACCTAAGAGATCAAAATTAGGTTTATGGTGATATTTCAAGCTATCCAAGCTTTCTGAGAGTGGTGTTTCTTTACTTATGGGATCTACAAGTGGTTGGTCTTTTCATGTTGTCCATTGTTAGTTGCTTCCATAGTGAAATAAAGTTAAGGTAGTGAAACAAGTCCCCATACTAACCTTGAGAGGAGGGTAATGAAAATAAATCTTTATAAAAACTACAAAATCTAAATATAAATAAACATAAATAGTGTGCATATATAACACAACAATTTGCACAAGGAAATTTTTTTCAATAGAAATATTTAACGCTCCAAAAGCCACCCAATATATTATTTAAAAATCAATGAAAGAATACAATATACATATAGATAAATCTTCTCATAGGGGTATCACCAACCAGATATCTAGATTTAACTCAATAGATATAATAATCTTACACACAACCTCTATCTCATGCACCTAATATTTAGAAGATACAATACATTTAATTGTCAAATGATAATACAAAACCATGAGCTAAAACCACCCAAAAAGTGGCACCCAACATATTTCCAATCCAATATGCCCTATGACATGTCAACAAAATAAACCAAAAAGTGTAACTCTCTTTTACAACTCATTTATTTGTCCAACACATTTTTATATTACCCATTTCATGATAACTAAATTTTAGAGGCCATAACTTTTGATTCAAGAGTTTGATTGACAAATTGTTTGAAGCACTAAAAAGATTGTAAAGTGTGCTAGATCAAGTTGTATCTCACTCTACCAGTTAAAACCACATTCAAGCCCCCCAAAATGCCTCTAAGGCCTTCAAAATTAACTTTATAACATTCAAAAATTAAAACTTTGATATCTTCAAATGTAGACACGATCTTGGAATGCAAATTTACTAGCATGCTTATTTATCCAATCTATAGTTTTGGGGAAAATTGCAAGCCAATACATGCTCAAATATGAACTTACTAACAATAGTAGCTTTATGTAATTTCAAGGTTGAGACACCATTATTATAACAATATTCCACTTTTTGAACACATTGCAAGAGCACATGGGGTATTTACACTATAATAAAATCTCTAAATATCATGAGGCCCATAGAATCCAAACACCAACTGAACTTATTTGTGCTCACAATATTAATTAAATAATTTACAACATTTATAAAGTCTCCACCTTAACCAACTTCACCCTACCATCTTTGACCATATCTCTGACAAAATGATGTTAAACATCAATGTACTTGGTCTTGGCATGGAATGCCAAGTTCATAGCTCTAATTGTCATAATAAATTGTCACTACACTTTTTTTATAAATGGATTTTGGTTGTTGGATTATAACCTATACACAAATAAGAGAGAAAAATAGAAATTTTGTATAGGGACTCGCATAAGTCAAACCATAGATAGGTTTTAACATCTCTACAATTATGATATGTTAGAAAAGAGTCTACCCTTGGTAGAATCAGGAAGCAAATGTTGAGTTAAAATGATATTACCTTAAATGAATAATATTGGTGATGTAATGCTCTTTAGGTAAGTACTCCAAGTGTTGATGCAATGACACGGGTGCTAGCAAGAAGTTGAGTCCACTTCTTGCCCAAAAAATGGAACTATTTTTCCTATTTTTCCAAATTCATCCTATTTGACATAAATATTTGAAGCACTTAGAGATTGAATCTTTAAAATCTAGTAATAGAAGTTATAGTACTTGAACTCTATTTTCCAAATATTTAATTTATTTAAATACCCAGATGATAAAATTTCATTTTATAGGCATTACTAAAATCCACATTTTAAAAGTCCTTGTTTCAGGACCATATTATGCTCGTGTACAACAAGCAAAATTTGACCTAAATGAAGATATTTTTCTAAATCCTTTTGGGTAATGGTATGTAACACATTTAAGATTGATGACAATATTTTTTTGTATTTTTTATTCAATTTTTTTAAATTATTTTTTTACTATGCATAATTGTTGTTTTGAAAACCTTTCATGTATGGCACGAATAATTTGACCAAAACATATCAATTTTTTTAAGTGTGTAGAATTGTCTCTAGTTTGATGTCATATAATTTTTTTTACAAGAAAATTTCAAATAAAAAAGTAATTAAAGTAACAAGAAAACCTCTTAGCTCTAGTTTGTAGAATTGTTTCAGTAGAAATTTAATGAAAAATAGAAATCAAATTTTAAAATAAATTACATATTTAGAATATGCACAGATTGATCTATAATGGGGTTTTTTTGTCAAAATTTTCTACAGAAATCCATTCTAATTTGTAGCCAAAGTGTGTTTTTTGTTTGTAGATTGAGATGGCCTCCAAGGTTCAGGTCAAACCAAATCCAAAACTAGGAGCTGGTTGACCAAACCTTTTTCCCAAGGATAAACACAAAGTAATTTCAGGGGAAATTTTTGAAAATTTAAGGAATAGGGTCCCACTTTACAAATGTTACCTCATTTTAGGAACGTGACCCAGTTCCTTTTTATATACATTGGTAATTTGGGGAAAAGTACAGAATGAGGTCCTGCTTAGAAATGGGGTAACATTCCTAAAATGGAAATGGACCCCATTTTTAAATGGGGTAACATTCCATAAAATGGAATGTTACCTCATTTCAAAATGAGTCAACGTTTCATTTTTTACCTTTTTTAAAATTTTACTAAGAGTTAGATAATTTAATCTAATGTCCTAAGGGGTTGTAGGTCATAAGGGGTCATAATGGGTCCTAAGGGGTCCTAAAGGGTCCTAAGACCATTTAGAACTGATTATGAACCCTTATAAACCAATAGGACATATTAATGGTCATGCAACACAATAATGGATCCTAATGGGTCCCAGGACCCATTAATGGGACTACCTAGCAGTTGGTTTGGCTGGAAGAGGAACGAGGTCATGCTCTGAAGCAGGGAAAATTTGTTTGAAAATGACATAATGGGTCCTAAGGGGTCTTAAGACCCATTAATGAGTCCTAAGGAGAATTATATGGTTCTAAGACTCATTAATGGGTCCTACGACCCCTAGGGACCCCTTAGGACCCCTTATGATACGTAATGGGTCCTAAGGGGTCCTAAAGTGCAATGAACGGTCCTATAACACATTAATGGGTCCAAAGAGGTCCTAAATGGCCCAAGAGCTCATTAATGGATCCTACAACCCATGAGGACCCCTTATGATAAATAATGGGTCCTAAAGGGTCCTAATGCATACTAACGGGTCCTAAGGGGTCTTAAGGGGTTTTAGGACCCCATTAATGAGTCCTACGGGGTCCTAAATGGTCCTAGAACTCATTAATGGGTCCTAAAACCCCTTAGGACCCCTTATGATACATAATGGGTCTGAATGGGTCCTAGGACTATTTAGAACCAATTAGGAACCCTTAAGATCCCTTGGGACACAATATGACCCCTTGGGACACATTAATGGTTATAGGAAACATTAATGGGTCATAAGGGATCATAATGGGTCCTAGGACCCATTAATGGGCCTGCTTAGGAGCTGGTTTGGATGGTAGAGGAACATGATCACACTTTGAAGTAGGGTAACTTTTGTTGAAAATGACACAATGGGTTCTAAGGGGTCCTAATGCATACTAAAGCGTCCTAAGGGGTTGTATAACCCATCAATAAGTCCTAAAGGGTTCTAGGATTTTTTAATGGATCTTACAACCCATAGAGACATCTTAGGACCCCCTTATGATACATAATGGATCCTAAGGGGTCCTAATGCATACTAAAGGGTCCTAGGACACATTAATGGGTCATATTGTGTACAAGGGGTCCTAAGGAGTCATAGGACACATTAATGAGTCATAAAGGGTCCTAAATGGGTTTCAGACTCGTTAATTGGTAATATAACCCCTAGGGACCCCTTAGGATCCTTTATGATACATAATGAGTCCTAAGGGGTTCTAATGTGTACTAAAGGGTCCTAGGACATATTAATGGATCTAAAGGGATCCTAAATGGTCCTACGACTCATTAATGGGTCTTATGACCCCTTGGGACCCCTTATGATACATAAGGGGTCCTAAGGGGTTCTAGTGAATACTAAGGGGTCCTAATGGATCATAAGACCCATTAATGAGTCCCAAGGGGTCTTAAATAGTTATAGGACTTGTTAATAAGTTCTACAACCCATAGGGACCCCTTAGGACCCCTTATGAAACATAATGGGCCCTAAGTGGTCCTATTTCACACTAAAGGGTCCTATGACACATTAATGAGTCATAAAGGGTTCTAAATGGTCTTGTGAGTCATTAATAGGTCCTACAACCCCTTAGGACCCTTATGATACATAATGGGTCCTAAGTGGTCATAATGTGTAGTAAGGGGTCCAAGGACACACTAATGGGTTCTAAGTGGTCCTAAATGGTCCTAGGTCTCATTAATGGGTCATATAACCACTTAAGACCCCTTATGATGCATAATGGGTCCTAAGGTCCCCTAATGGGTCCTAAGTTATCCTAGGTCCATTTAGAATAGATTAAGAACCCTTAGGACCCCATTAGGACACAATAATGGTTTTAGAAAACATTAATAGGTCCTAAGGGATCCTAATGGGTCCCATGACCCATTAATGGACCTACCTAGAAGCTAGTTTGGTTGGAAAAGGAACAAGATCATGCTCTGAAGTAGGGAAAATTTTGTTAAAAATGACATAATGGGTCCTAGGGGGCCCTAATGCATACTAAGGAGTCCTAAGGGGTTGTAGGACCCATTAATGAGTCCTAAAGGGTTAGAAATGGTTATAGGACTCATTAATGGGTCCCACAACCCCTAGGGACCCCTTATGATACATAATGGGTCTTAAGGGATCCTAATGCATAATAAAGGTTCTTAACTCACATTAATGGGTCCTAAGGGGTCCTAAATGCTCCTAGGACTCATTAATGGGTCCTACAACCCCTTAGGACCCCTTATGATACATAATGGGTCCTAAGGGGTCATAATGCATACTAAGGAGTCCTAGTGGGTCATACGACAAATGAATGAGTCCTAAGGGGTCATAAATGGTTCTAGGACTTTTTCATGGGTCCTACGACCCCTAGGGACCTCGTCTGAGACATAATGGGTCCTAAGGGGTCCTAATTCATACTAAAGGCTCCTAAGACACGTTACTGGGTCCAAAAGGGTCCTAAATGGTCCTAGGACTCATTAATGGGTCCTAAGACCTCTCAAGACACATTATGATACATAATGGGGCCTAGGGGTTCCTAATACATACTAAGGGGTCCTAAGGGGTCTTAAGGGGTTGTAGAACCCATTAATGATTCCTAAGGGGTCATAAATGCTTCTAGGACTTGTTAATGGAAACCTTATTATACATAATGGGTCCTAAGGTGTCCTAATGCATACTAAGGGATCTTAGGACACATTAATCACTCCTAAGGGGTCCTAAATGGTCCTACGGCTCATTAATGGGTTATACAACCCTTTAGGATCCCTTATGATACATAATGGGTACCAAGAGATCCTAATGCATACTAAGTGGTCCTAATAGGTCATAAGGGGTCATAGACCAATTAATGAGTCTTGAGGGGTCGTAAATGGTTCTAGGACTTGTTAATGGTTCTGTAACTCCCAAGGACTCCTTAGGGCCCCTTATGATACATAATGGTTCCTAATTCATACTAAGGGGTCCTCAGACATGCTAATGGGTCCTAAGTGGTCCTAAATGGTTTTATGACTCATTATTGGGTCCTCCAAGCCCTTAGGACACCTTATGATACATAATGGGTCCTAAGGGGTTATAATGCATACTAAGGGGTCCTAGGCCACATTAATGGGTCATAAGAGTCCTAAATGGTCCTAGGACTCATTAATGGGACACACAATCCCTTAGGATACCTTATGATACATAATGGGTCCTAAGGGGTCCTACTGCCTACTAAGAGGTCCTAAATGGTTTTAAGACTCGTTAATGGGTCCTATGATGCCTAAGGACCCCTTAGGGCCCCTTATGATACATAATGGGTCCTAAGGGGTCCTAATTCATAAAGGAGTCTTAGAACACATTAATGGGTCTTAAGGGGTCCTAAATGGTCCTAGGACTCATTAATTCATCCTATAAGCCCTTAGGACACCTTATGATACATAATAGGTCCTAAAGGGTTGTAATACATACTAAGGGGTCATAGGACACATTAATGGGTCCTAATGGGTCCTAAATTGTCATAGACTCATTAATGGTTCCTACAACCCCTTAGGACCCCTTATGATACATAGTGGGTCCTAACTAGTCATAATGGGTACTAAGGGGTCCTAGTAAACATTAATGGGTCCTAAGGGGTTCTAAATGGTCATAGGACTCATGAATAGGTCCTCTTAAGATACATAATGGGTCCTAAGTGGCCCTAATTGGTACTAATGTGTCCTAGTAAACATTAATGGGTTCTAAATGGTCCTAGGACTCATTAATGTGTCCTAAAACCCCTAAGATCCCCTTATGATACATAGTTGGTCCTAAGGGGTCCTAATGGGTACTAAGGGGTCTAAGGAAACAATAATGATCCCTAAGGGTTCCTAATTGATCCTATGACTTTTTAATGGGTCCTATGATCCCTTAGGACCCTTTATGATACATAATGGGTCCTAGTGGATCCTAATGCATACTAAGGGGTCCCTGGACATAATAATGGGTCCTAAATGTTCCTAGGACTCATTAAAGCATCCTAAACTCCTTATGACCCCTTATGATACACAATTTGTCCTAAGAGTTCCTAATGGGTAGTAAGGTGTCTTGGGAAACATTAATGGGTCATCCTGCGAAACATTAATGGGTCCTAAAGGGTTCTAAATGGTCCTATAACTCATTAATGTGTCCTATGACCCTTTAGGACCTCTTAGGACCCCTTCTAATACATAGTGGGTCCTAAGGAATCGTAATGCATACTAAGGGGTCATAGGACACATTAATAGACCCTAAGGGGTCCTAATTAGTCCTAGTACTAATTAATGGGTCTTGCAATCCCTTAAGACCCCTTATGATATATAATGGGTCCTAAGGGGTCCTAATTGTTAGAGTAATATTTAGTTTGCTTACTAATTAAATCATATTGATTTAATTCGTTAAGTTATTACTCTTTAGTGCTTATGCTTTCTCTTAGGTGCATTAATAATTAATTCTTTTATTAATTATTAATGTGCAACCTAGCTTTTTTAGGCTTTAGGGTTTTGTTCACCTTTTTAGGTTGAACCTTGTAAATACTTTTTCATTATCTTGGAATACATTTTTCTCTCACACCGCTGAGATTTTCCAAGCCCTTGCTTTTTGTCTTCTTAGTTTCCTTTCAACAATAGGTTATTTGCATGCAGGTGTTCTTGGCATTCTATGAAGTTGGATTTCTCAACTTCTACATGGTATCAGAGAAAACCTGCTGCTGCCTGTTCTGGTGGTTTTGAAGCAAGATTTTTTAGTTCTGGTATTCTCTAGAGGACGTTATTTTTTGTTTCTTTTTTGCCTGCAAAAAATAAAAATAAAAATTGGAGCACTTTGGGCAAAAACTGACCTCATGGTTGAGTCTAGAAGGCCCAAAAACCCTTATTTCCATATAAAACTTGATCTATTTGGCCTCTAGGGCTTCTGGGTGAATTTTCTAGCCCATTTGGGTTGTACGACATGAAAAATGAGAAAAAAAATAATTTAAATCTTGGTTTTCATGCATTTTTGGGGGTTTTCACGGAGCGCCGCCAGCGTGCCACCCTGGCGCCACCGCCGCCTGGCCGTAGTGCTTCCTGCCAACCGTAGCGCCACCTGTCGGCCACCTCCACGCTGCCCGCCGACCGCCGCAGTGCCACCCGCTAGCCGCCGCCGAGCCACCCGCTGACTGCCCTCCTCCTCTGCCCGAAAAGTGGTGACATCAGCGCCTATAAATAATTTTCTACCCATACTTTTCGGGTAGGTTTTTAAATTTTTTGGTGACTATTTTTTTTTTCATCCAGATGGGCCCATGACGGGCAAACGGCCGTCAAATTTTTTGTCGTGACTGGTTTTTTCCATAGAGCTTCATTTTTGGAGGTGCAATTAGTTTTTTGGTCGTAACTTGGGCATACAGTGTCCATTTTTCGCAAACAAAATATCGTCGAAAAGGTCTTTCCAAGACAAAGACAATGGTGCTAGTTTGATTTGATGATTCAGCCATTTGAGTTCATGTTTTTGGTGTCAAAGTAGAGGCTTCTATTTCCTCCATCTTTGCATTTGACATCCAGGTTTTCTTCTTATTTTTTGTGCTTTCCGTAATTATTTCTTTGCTATACGGGGGATAAAATTATATATTATGGGGGGGTGCAATTTCCTTTCTATAATTTACTTCAGAAAAGACCTTTCTGCTTCCGTCTTCTTCTTCTCTCAATGTCAGACCCCTCTGTGGCCCGGCTTACACCACACAATTATCACACCTAGAAAGCACACATGACCAAGCTTCTCATGTCACGTGGCTTATGGTCATGTCTAGATGAGAATCAACCTGTCCTGTAGCATCCCTTTGAGATTCTTCAACATATAAACAAAATGGATGAAGCCATGGGTTTGATTGCACTGAACATCTCTGACAGTCTCCTGTTTCACCTGGAAGGTTTGACCACTCCTAGGGCTATTTGGGGCAAGTTTTCAACCTTGTTTGGTACAGTGAATGAATTTTTAAAGCTTCAACTTGATGTAGAGTTGACCTCTTTGACTCCTTCTAATTTCCCCACTATAGAGGACTTCTTGATGAAGTTCAAATCTATGTGTACAATTTTGTAGGGATGTGGGAAAATCAAGATAGATGATGAGTGTATCTATTTGATACTCTCAAAGTTGCGAGGACAGTATCAGATCTTTTCTTCTACTTTCTACTCCACCATGGATGCTTTGGGTACCAGACATGTTATGCCCTCTTTTGAGACTTTTTGTGATAGTTTGACTCGTGAGAAGTCCAAGATCACTCAGATGGATTCACTTGCAAGTTCATAGTCACAGGCATTGCTTGCCAAGACACCTCAAGATTCTCAGAAGCTGAAGCTGAAGTAGATATTTGATTCCTCTTCTCAACACTCTACTAGCCCACCATCTTCTTCTAAGAAGGAGAAACAGAAGACTGAGAGCCCTACCTGTTCCTATTGTCAGAAGGGACCTCATGATGAGTCACATTATTTTCAAAAGAGATTTGATGGCTATGAGAAACAGATTGCAGATTTTCAAGCTCTCCTTCAGAAGAGCACTATTTCCTCTCCATCCTCTTCCACCTCACAGGGGTTTTCTTTTCAGTCTTCTGCCTCATCTTCAACATCTGGATAGGATTTTGGATAGGGTCATGCATTATGAGCTTCTGTTGAATCCCGTTCATAGGTCCCTTGGATACTGGATTCTGGTGCTTCTCACCATATGGCATCTTCTTTAGAGATCTTCTTGTCTATTAAGGCTTCTCCTATTCCTCACATTCTCATGGGGAATAACATTGTTATGACAGTCTGTGGGAAAGGTTTAGTACGCATTTAGGATGGCACATTCAATGATGTATTATATGTTCCATCTCTATCTGCAAACCTTCTCTCCATTTACCAGATTACACACAGTGGATCAGGGAAGACAGTTGAGTTCACGCCAAATTTAGTCTTCATTCGGGATAGTGTGACAGATGGCATTATTGCTACAGGGATAGTTGATCATTCCACCCATCTCTACACCTTCTCACACTTTGGTCCACCAGCTCCATTATTGGCGCACAACTCTCCTCTTCTGCGAGAGCATCATGTGGGACATTCAGGTCACTTGAACCTCTGTGTTGTTCCTGAGACCACTTCTGTGACTGCCTCACCTCATCTTGTTGGGGTTTCTTCTCTTTAGCAGGACTCTTCTTCAACACTGCCAGACCCTCCAGCTCCATTCATCGAGCCACCAGGTGTAGTTGTTGAGGATTCTATAGAGGACACTCATCTCCTCTCTCCTGACAGTATCAGCACACCTGTCATACCCCCTACATTGGGGATTCCCTTTCAGGATCCTCATGTCTAATCCTTTGAGCATTAGCTCGGCCTTCCAGTGACACCTCATCTTTCGAGGGTACCTCTTTAGTGTTCACTATCTTTCACTCCTTTGTATTGGAGTCACAATGGTCCATTCATTGTTCCAGGGGTTCTTTCATTCTGGGGGGGCTTTGGAGCCCTGACCCTCTCTCACGGGGGGGTTGGCAGCATGCATTATACTTATGGCTTTGAGAGAGTCTCTTGAAGTCATTTTTTGTCTTTTTCTTGCTTTTATATCTCTTTTTGGAGAGGAGTTTTTCCCACTGGGTTTTCTCCTTTGTCTCCGGTTTACAGAGATTTCCTTGTACTGGGTACCTAATCAGGCCTTGTTGCCGAGACCCATTTCCTGCTTTCATAGCTGTGCTAGGTTAGCTTCCCCCTGTGCTTAGCTTAAGGGGGGTGTTAGAGTAATATTTAGTTTGCTTACTAATTAAATCATATTGATTTAATTCGTTAAGTTATTACTCTTTAGTGCTTATGCTTTCTCTTAGGTGCATTAATAATTAATTCTTTTATTAATTATTAATGTGCAACCTAGCTTTTTTAGGCTTTAGGGTTTTGTTCACCTTTTTAGGTTGAACCTTGTAAATAATTTTTCATTATCTTGGAATACATTTTTCTCTCACACCGCTAAGATTTTCCAAGCCCTTGCTTTTTGTCTTCTTGGTTTCCTTTCAGCAATAGGTTATTTGCATGTAGGTGTTCTTGGCATTCTGTGAAGTTGGATTTCTCAACTTCTACACTAATGTGTTCTAATGGTCCTAGGATACATTAATGGGTCATAGGGGGTGATAAATATTCTTAGGATGCATTAATGTATCCTAAGACCCCTTAGGCCCACTTACAACCCCTTATGATACATATTGGGTCATAAGGGGTCCTATGGGATCCTAGGACACATTAATGGGTCTGAAGGGGGTTCTAAATGGTCATATGACCCATTAATCGGTTGTATGACCCTTTAGGACCCATTATGACATATACTAGGTCCTAAGGGGTCCTAATGGGTCCCAAGGGTTCATCGATGTCATAAGGGGTCCTAGGACCCATTTATGGGTCCTAAAGGGTCATTAATGGTCATATGATATATAATGTGTGCTAAGGGGTCCAATAATACATTATGGGCCCTAGGATACATTGATGTTTTCTAAGTAGTACTAAGGGGTCCTTGGATTACTTATTTATTATTTGTTTAAAGTTTATATTCTAGGTTTGTCATTTATTTTATTTTTTTATTTTATGTTGTTTCATCATGTAATGTATGTGTTTTCTACATTTTCAAAAGAAACCCAATAAAAACTACATCTATATGTACTAAATACATGAAAAATCTAAATACAACTATGAAACCTATTTTTTTAAATATATTTACACAAATAAAAGTAAATATATTTAACATATATACTCATTTTTGTAATAAAAAATAACAAAAACTACTAAAAAACAATAAATATTACTAAAAAAATACACAAAAATAAAAAAGGGCCTACCTGGTAGGTAAAACAAAAAATACATAAAAAAATAGGGTCTCATTCCAAATATTACCCCATTTCAAATGGGGTCCCATTTCACGAAGTTAGGCTCAAGGTCTCTTGTCTCACGGGATTTTGATTTGAATTTCGGCTCAGGGCCCTGAAGTGTAATGTGACCCAATTTTTTTATAGGTGGGACGTTGTATCGTAAACTCCATTTTCAAGAAAATCACTTAGTATAAAAGTTCCCCCTTAAGTGGACTCATATTTTTGCTTTTACCCACATGATTAAATCATCAGATAATCACTCATGAAATCAAACTTGAAGATATCTTGTTGTAGCTTGATACTCCTTGTGCTTAGATTTTCTCTAGAGGAATTAGAAATTTTTAAATTATAACTTGTGGATTGATTGTGTTAGGACAAAGATGAATTACAAATGAAACCTTATATAGGGTTCTCAAGGTATATTCACATTTAGGTTGGCTTCTAACAATCATATACAAAAATCAAGGCCAAAATTGAAAAGGGGAAGGCTGACACTAACAATGACTCAAATTTTAGGGAATTTTAATTGGTCGGCCATATTTATATGGTGCCCAAATAGGTCTAAGATGCCTAAGTGGACTCATCATGTCCAAAAGGGTCTATGAAACCCAAAAGAAGTTATGATTCCTAATTTTGAACATAGTATAGCCAAAATTAGGTCTCTAAAAGGGGAGTCAAGAGTGTCAGGACTTGTGATGCCAAATTAGGTCCTCAATTGAGTATCTGACAATAATAGGTTAGGATGAGGCAAAAATAAGCTTTAAATGACATAAGATAAGGCACACTTAAAGAAGAGTCCATAAAGGAGTGTGTCATTGTAAAGGAGTTACAATTTACAACACTATAGTTACATCATTAATCAATGTAGATAAAATGAAATGATGCCTACACAAACATGCAAACTATTAATAAATATTCATAAGAAAAGATAATTATCATCAATTATTTGTAATTGAATAGTTGGTGTATTGATTACAATATATAATCTTTTTGAATTATTAGTGTATAAAAATATTAAATAATTTAGTTGATAAGCTATTACAAGTAAACACGTCTTATGATTAAAAAATAGTAATTATTTCCCATCAAATAAAATTATTATAATTGTGTGTGTGTGTATATATTCTTTCTAAAAATAGAATACCACTGCATGCAAATAAATATATATTCCTTAAATAACATGTAAGTGAATATATATTTCCTAAATAACATGCAACTGAATATATCTTCCTTAAATAACATGAAACTGAATATATCTTCCTTAAATAACATGAAATGACCTATATTATTTACATGCATATCAAAATTTCTAAAAAACATGCATTTTCTCTGAAAACAAACTTTTTCAAAACCCTCAAAACCATGAAATGCCATAATTGAAAACTGTGAGCAAGGCTTTCAAGGGTACCTGTTATCTGTTTTGAAAGGCTCAAATAAATCAAACATTAAGAGTTTAATCTAGCATACAATCAAAACAAAAACAAGGAAACTCTAAGCTAGCCACCTCAGATTGAGCCAGAAACAGGTGCACCCAAGCACTGTTTGATTTGCTCTGATAAAGGGGGATGTGGGTGTGCTCTCTAAGCACTTGGAGCATACTATAATGCATTCTAAGATGGATTGAAATCCATGAAAGCCCCAAAATGGCACAAAAATAGGTATAGAATACCTGATTTGCCCCTAAGGCCTCAAGGATCTAAAAATGCTTTAATGGAGATTAAGCTACATGATGGGTAATCTAGGATTGATTTTAGACCAAATTAGAGATGTGATATGATGCTATGCTATGCAAAACAATAAGAAAAACTATGTTAATCCATTATTGCTAAGCTATGATGAGCTAAAAATGCTTGAAAGTAAACTAAATTAGAATGATTTGCTAAGATCTAACATGAAAATGGCATTATAACAATGCATGAGAATGAAAGTAAGCTAATTGATTTTGCTCTTGAAAGGAGGGGTATTTATAGGATTTGGAAAGGAAGAATGAGTGGCCAGGATTGAAATCCTTAAGAGAGGCCAAGATTCATTCAAAGGGGAGCACATGGATTGTGCTAGTTTAGGGATCACCTCCTTGTGACAAGTGTCACAAGGGCATTGGATTGAAAGATGAAAGGAATGTGCACAATTTGGGAAATGTGCCTAAGGTCAAAGGGTGTAAGAAAGGGGTGAGGGGCTTCTTAAATGCACCATAAGTGCATGTAAGAGGGATAAGGAGGCTTTAAATGTCTTCAATGCATTTCAAAAAGGGAAGCCCTCTTTGTTGACTTTGGGGTGAGCTTAAGAGTTGGCTAACCTTGTTTAGGGAATGTGACAAGGTTAAGGGAGGAATTAGGATAATCTTAGGATTAGGATGGGTGAAGAGGTTGGGTTTGAGAAGATTCTAGAAGAGTCTAGAATTCTCTTTGGTTTTATGGAATAAAAGCTTATTCATTCCAAAAGCTTAAGTTTTGGGAATATTTATTGAAATATTTTCAATAAATATGAAATTTAAATATTTAATCTTAATTAAATATTTAGCCTTGGGATTAGGGTTAGAAAAGATGGGATTAGCCTTTTAATCGAGATTAAGAAGGAATTAGAAGATTTTGGAAGAGGTTAGTGGTCTAAAGGAAATTGGCCAAGTTTTGGGCAAAAAATAAATAAATTATTTATTTTGGGATTTTTGGTCAATTTATTAATTAAAATAATTAATAAATAAGGAGATAATGTTTAAATAAGATTTAAACATTTTTGGAAGGGATTTCTTAATTAAATATTTTTAACTAAGAAAAAGGGATTTAATGACATAAAAATAAATTAATTAATTAAATAATTAATTAATTAATAAATGATGATGTCATCAGGGATTTTTCAGAAAATAAAAATACTTTATTTTCTAAAGGATTTTTAGGTGTCTACAAAAACAAATCAAAGCAAAACTTTTAAAGAAAACCCTAATCAAATTTTCCTTCCAAAATATTCTCTAAGATTCATGATTATCAAAGAAACACATATTTTTAACAAACACTCATCATTTACACACAAGATAAAATAAAACACAAAGAAGACAGTGATTTCAATAGACAACTTTTAAGGATTTTAAAACCCTACCTTAAATCACAAAATTGAATTCGAAGAGATAAGAAGACCAAATCCAATACCAAAATCCAAAGCTTTCAAAACCCAAATTCTTTAATCCCAAAGTTTGCTTGAGAGATAATTCTTCAAAAACCTGATTGAATAATCTCTCAAATGGCCTCCTAAAGCTATAATATAGAAAACCCAAGAACTAGGATTGAAATAATGCAACTCAAATGAACAAAAATAGAACTCACCTTTAAAAAACAATAAAACACTTAACTCAAAAATCAACTTTACTAAAGTTTGTACTATTGAACTCCTAATTTGAGTTCAAATTTGTTTTTATAAAAAAGTTATGCATTCAAAAGTGCATGATTAATTTTAATAAATAAAAAATGTGACTCAAACCAAATATGACTTAACTTCAATTATGCATTTAAATATCAATTTTTATTTAATAATAATCATTAAATAACGAACTAAAGTCTGATTTTCAAACATGCAACTTTGAAATTGTAAGTCAAAGTTAAAGTAATTCATTACTGATTCACACATTTAATATCAATTTATTCAATTATTATATTTGAGCTTTATAATTAAATCATTAATTAAATATAGGTCTTTAACTGAATTTTATAATTAAATAATCATATATTAATATTTTAGAATTTAAAAGGTATAATTATTTAGGCAATTAATTAATACTTAATTAATTAATTAACCATACATTAATTTTTTACATTTAAAAGAGGTATAATTATTTAATCGTAATAGTTAACCTTAATTAAGCCTTATCAACTACCCACAAGACAATAAGCAACAATGATCTATAAGACTACATGCACTGAAAATTGACCAAATCAAAATACAGAAAATATGCAACAAACATAAGCATGCTCAAATAAGGGTTCACAAATTCACATCACCTTGATAAATTTGGATAGGGTCTAGTCATAAGACAAAATGTAGGCTTAGGATAGGATTTAGACCTGAATGTTATCTCCCCTCTCTTACCATTGAGATAATGTGATAGGGCACACTCATCCTGACAAATTAGGGAAGTTGATGCCTGATACCTACAAACCTATCATCACAAATCCCAACATGTACATACATATATATATAGCATGCAATGGTAGGGATCGTTACATTGTGTGGATCTCGCAAGAAAGTAACTACAACTCCCTCCCTCAGTACATCAGGCACATCAAACAAAAATATAAAATATACACATAATCCATACACATGTAGGTATGGGGTCAGTAAACATAATAACCATAACATCTTCATATGCAGATAATCATCATCGTCTAAATAACATGACATAAATTAAATATCCAAGTATCAATGTTCTACATCGTCAAATATAACTAAAGATCTTACATGCACATGAAAAATAGTCTAGAAGAGTTTGGCATCACATGACATCACAAACTGGAAAAGGTAGCAAATGGGTGGGTATTATAGGTATTCTCAACACATATTTTTGTTTATGGTTGTGTCAAAAGGAATTATCAATTTTATTTATTTTTCTTACTACAACAGTTGTGTATGGAAATTAAGTACCAGGATTATAAATTTAGTCTACCAAAAACATCATACCCAATGCTCTACATTTTGGATATTTTTATCTTATCCATACATCAAATAAGAAAATACCAATATTTTTTTCGACATAAAAAAATGGGGTCACAAATGCATTGCTTTGGAATATTTTATGGAAATGTTACAAGATTTCATGGATAATATCAATCAGTTTTTGGTGAAGATAATTTCCATAGGTGTGAAACCCTCAAAGGCCTATGTTGCAAACATCCAAACATAATTATATGTAGCTCTCATAAACCAGGAGGATTTCTTTAATGGATTTGAAGATGATTGGGATAGTATATAGTGAGTTTGAAAGTAAAATTTTGACACCATCACAAAATCATTTCCTTAGAAAACTTATAAACTAATGGGTTTTATGTTTGACATTCTTTGTTGAATAAAGAAGGCTTCCTTGGTGGATTTTAGGATTTGATCATATGATTTAATATTTACAAGCACTTAAAACTACTATTTTGTCAATGAATACAAAGTTGTGACTATAGAATGTGTCATCTCACATAAATGAGCACTATGTATGTGAAATGTGGAAGGAATATACCAGGCAAGTGAATTATTTGAGAAAATACCTCAAAGAACATAAGTGGTTTTGTGGATTGTAGCAATTGTAAGATATAAAAAATACCTTAGAAGCTCGTAAGACAATGCAATTAGATGGCATGAAGCCAGATTCTACCACATTTTTCAATATTATTACTACAACAAAAATTTTAATCAAAACCATATTTTTCTCTCATATTGTTGTGGTAAGTGCCCTGATATACACATATACAAAATGTGAAAGCATTGTATGCAATGAAATGTATTGTTAGGAATATGAAGTTAAATTAAACATTCATCAAAACAAGCCAGCTATAAAACTTATGATAAGACAAAAAGAAAACTTGAAATAGAGAATGCAAACCAAAGGGACAGTACCCAAGAAGCCCTTTTGATCTTTGGATTTGTCCAAGGATTTGGATGTATGCTCAAGATCTTTGCTCAAAGCTTCGAAGTGTGGAGGTATTTTGACATTATGATGTTGTTATGCTATGGATTTTGGAGGCAAAATGACATGATAACAATACTTTAAAGGTGGATGATAATGAAGGAAAATGGCCTTCAATTTATAGGCAAGAGGAGGGTTGAATGGGACGATTGAGGTGCAAACCTGAGGAAGGGGTGGAGATGCATTTGAGAGAGAGCACATGAATTGTGCTTTCTCAAATGCCTCTCATTGTGACAAGGTCACGAGGAGAGAGTTTTGGAAGAATGAGGGAATGTGACCATTTTGGGAGATGTGAGAGTGGACAAAAGTGTAAGAGATGGATGGAGTGTGTAAGAGACGTGTAAGAACATTTAAGGAAAACTTTAATGTATTTGTTTGGGATTGGAGAGATGTGACATGAGGGTTGAATTAGGTGAGGGTTATGATTTCTTAATCCATAGATCATGATTATGCAAATGTTTAGTGGGTGATTAGGCTTGGATTATAGGGAAAGTGGGAGAATTAGGAAGATGTGATGGGAGGGGAGAGAATGAGTGGAGGGTTAGATTAGCTAATTAGGGGTCATTAGCTAATTAGGAGGGATTAGTATGTGTGAATGGGTTGGGTTGAGTTAAGATCATAAGTCAAGGGTCAAGTCAAGGGTTAGGTTGGGGTTAAAGTTAAGAGCCATGTGCTCTAATGAATTAAATGTATTATTTAATTCCAAGTGTGAGGGAAGGGATTTATGAATTAATTTAAACAGATAAATATATTTATTTAAATTAATAGAGGAAGGGGATTTTATTAATTAAATGGTTATGGGTTTCCATTATATTAATTGGATTATAGCTAATTAATTAGATTAATTAACTAGGGGGATGACATTAATCAATTAAATAATGCATGATTATTTAATCAATAATGCGAGTAAGATGACTAAATTTAATTAAAATCGTTATTCAAATTTAGGTGTCTACAAGCATATATAAGTAACATGAATTGTTTTATTAAATTTCTCAAAGAGATGTCGTCTCATAGACTAAAATGTTTGTAATATATGTATAAAATAGGTTTAATGAAAAGGCCTCAAATTTTTTAAGAAAATATAATTGGTAGGTGTAGAGCCTATCTCTGCAACCTTGACTATCACTGTTCTGACCTATGCCGAAATTCAATCTTAAGGACAAGATATCAATAACCACCAAAAATTTAGAAAAAAATGTATTAATTGTCTATATTAATCATTATTTTGCAATAGCATTATGTATTTTTATCTTTATTTCTTTTTAAATGGTTTCTCTTCAACTTTATAGTGCCTTGGTTGTAGTGCATTTGAATTGCAATATCATTTTGAGATTAATTGGATTGTTTAGTTAGGTTCCAATGTTTCAAATTTCTCCATTATAATTGTATTAATCAATTCTCTTAACTATGGAGTTGAGACAAAAGGAACATTGCATAATCTTTTTTCTTTTGTTCCCTTTTTGGATATATATATAAAATGTCAAAGAAGACACAAGACAATTAAAATTTTTATCAGTGTCTTAAAGAGATGTTGTCTCTAGACAACAATGACTCTAGGATATGCGCACATTGGTGAAGGAATTGGAAAATTTTGAGCAAGTGCAAGGGGTAGGTGTAAAGCTATGTTCTAAAAACTATGGTAGAATCCTACAAGCCTATTCAATACTAGAGCTTTAGAGCAGGGTATGCATATACTCAAAAGTAATAGAAAGTCAAAATTTGTTAGACATGTTGTATTTGCAAATGCTCTAGTGGATGTATATTCAAAATAAATAAATAAATTAAAAATCAAGTAAATTATTTGATAAATGTTTGAAAAAGAGACACGCTCATGGAATATTATTATTGTGATATATGTATACAATGGTGTCCTTGATTAGGCCCCAAGCCTTCTCAATGAAACACCTCAAAGAAATGTGATCTCATAGAATGTGATGATTATTTTATTTACATAAAATAGTTTTGTTGAAAAAGCTTTGAAAATTTTTAGGCAAATGTAATTGATAATCTTTTCTACCATCCTATAATCCTATACAAAAATGTTGATTTATAATAAAGTATGAAAATCCATCAAATTATAATGAAAAAAAGATACTTATTTGACACAATAATTATAAATGTCATTGTACATATGTATTTTTAAAAAAAATAGATATATGATCTCCTATAACTTCAAAAAAATATTGAACTCTTTGACAAAGTTCAACTCTAAACATGAAAAAAAAATTAAACTATGCTTTGTTTCTGCAAATAAACTTTTCATTTTTAAATCAAAGTTCTTCTTTCTAATTTACGATGATACTCTTCAATATCTTTGAAAATAGTAACCAATATTAATTAATTATTTAGAACCTTTAAGATTGCTTCAGTAAAATCATAGCAATAAAATAATTCCACTGGTGATTTCTATCTTGGAGGTGATTTTTGTCCCAGAGTTGATTTCGGTCCCAGAGGTGATTTTGGTCCTGGAGGTGTTTTCTATCCCAAAGGCATTTTCTGTCTCAGAGGCATTTTCTGTCCTAGAGGTGTTTTCTATCCCAGAGGTGTTTTTTGTTCTGAAGGTGATTTTGGTCCTGGAGGTGATTTTTTTCCCAGAGGTGATTTATGTCTTGGAGGTGTTTTCTATCCCAAAGGTGCTTTTGATCCCCAAGGTGATTTATGTCCCAAAGGTGTTTTCTATCCCATAGGTGCTTTCAATCCTAGAGGTGATTTTTGTTTTGAAGGCATTTTTTGTCTCGAAGGTAATTTTTGTGTCTGATGTGTTTTCTTTCCTGAAGATTCTTTCGGTCCCGAAGGTGATTTATGTCTCAAAGGTGTTTTCTATCCCGAAGGTGTTTTCGGTCCTGGAGTTGATTTCGATCCCAAAGGTGATTTTGGTCCTAGAGTTGTTTATGTCGTATGGTGTGGATAAGTGTACAAAAGGAGTAGATGGTGTATGGTGGGGGTAGGGAGAAGACATCGAGCAGTCGAAGGTGATGCTCATACGGTGCAAGAAGGACATCGTGAGGTCAAGGGAAATGATGTATGTACAGTGTGATGGGGAGGGCATACAATAATACTATGTTGAGGTCATATGGGTGGGGATATGATTTGAGGTTGTACTAGTGGGGATATGATTTATATTATGCTTGATTAAGGATAGTATTTTCCAAACCAGATTTAATGGATGCAGACAAAATAATATAACTACATATTGCCCAATTATAGATGAACGCCAGATGATAATGATGCCAGAAGTAATTCTTGATTCAAACAATAATGGTGCCACAAAACATTGAATTCCAAGTACCAATGATGCCACAATTTGTATTAATGCAAAAGATGGAAATAGATTTCACAAATGTATACAAACGTGGTGCTTCAGATTTACCAGATTTGAAACAAAAAAAGTAGAGAAGAGTAGGGTGAGGGATGAATCACACCAAAATTGTGCTAGCCAAATAGGGAAGATCTTTCACTTCTGAAATGGTGAACAAAGCTAAGCTCCAACTGGAATTCACAATACAGTAAAATAATTCAAAAATCACATATCTACAACTACCTACATGTCGGTCATAAAATAATAATTTATTGTTGTTCGTAGGTGTTTGTCATATCGGTGATCTTTTGTAAACCCTTGGGAGTTTCTCTGAAGGGGTGTTTATGATAGTTGTTGATATGTGATTTTGGAATTATTTTATTGTATTGCGAATTCCAGTTGGAGTTCTGCTTTGTTTTCCATTTCAAAAGTGAAAGATCTTCCCTATTTGGCTAGCATAGTTTCAGTGGGATTCATCCCTCACCCTACTCTGCTCTGCTTTGTTTATTTTAGATCTAGCAAATCTGAAGCACCATGTTTGTATATATTTGTGAAATCTATTTGCATCTTTTGCATTAATAAAACTTGTGGCATCATTGGTACTTGGCATTCGGTGTTCTGTGGCACTATTATTGTTTGAATCAAGAATTACTTCTGGCATCATTGGCATTTTCCATTCATCTCTAATTGGGTGATCTAGAGTTATATTATTTTATGTGCATCCATTAAATTTAGTTTGGTGAATAGTAACCTCAAGCAAGCATAATACAAATCATATCCCCACCCATATGACCTCAACACAATATTACTGTATGCCCCCACCATCACACAGTACAAACATCATTTCCCTTGACCTTACGGCATCCTTCTTGCAGTGTAGATGCATCACCTTTGATCATGTGACGTCTACTCCCCACCCTTACCATATGCCATCTAATCCTTTAGTACACATCTCTACACCATACGACATAAAAAAACTCTAGGACCGAAATCACCTCCAGGACAAAAAAACACCTTTGAGACAAAAAAAAATGCCTTCGGGACAGAAATCACCTCCGGGATAGAAAACAGCTCCGAGACATAAATCACCTCCGAGATCGAAAACACCTTCAAGACATAAAACACCTTCAGGACAAAAATTACCTCCAGGACCAAAATCACCTCTAGGACTGAAAACACCTCTGGGACAGAAATCACCTCCAGACCAAAATCACCTCTAAGATAGTAAACACCTCTGGGATAGAAAACACCTTCGGGACATAAATCACCTCTAAGACCAAAATCACCTGTGGGACAGAAAACACCTCTAAGACGAAAATCACCTCTGGACCGAAATCACCTCTGGGACATAAATCACTTTTAGGACATTACATTGGTATCAAAGTTAGTGATCTTGCCAACATGTTAGGATGATAGAGATATTTTTGGATTTGGATAATACTATGGCACCCAACAATGATGAAAAATGGTGGTTGAAGGCACTACAAAAGATTAAGAGCTCAGCGAGGGTGTTGATCTTCCATTAGATATATTGGAAGTATGTTTGTTCAAGGTGGACCAATTACCTTCAAGATTTATATAGAGGATCCTTTATCTGACTAAGGATTCCTTCTGTCAACCCAAGCTATTGAGACACCATGACAAGGAAATGAAGTTGGCA